>JACJUM010002878.1:3829365-3865765 GCA_020976665.1 Heortia vitessoides | reverse complement strand
TTTGTTGTAGAACAATTTATATCTAATATCTGAACGAAATATTACTTGAGTGGAGATGTTGTGCAAAATGTACTAAGAATTATTTCTGAAACGTAATCAAAATGACGGCTGAATATTAATATGTCTTGAATCTCAGACCGCATATGTTAAGCTTCTGGATTTTCTCACACTTAATATAAAAGTTTGAACTATAACTTCAAATACTTTAATGCATTTGGTAGAGAATGAAGATATTGTGAAAGAAGGGTCGTGGGTAAGATCCCACTCAGAACGAACCTTTTTGTGATATTTATTTGTTTATTCTTTTTCCCTTTTTATCATAATATTTTTTATTCCTCTGTTCCTGATATCATATACTTCAGGCCACTTTATCAATCAGGTCAATGTATGAGTTGTAACAAACGTCTTTCGAATATAATCTACATATTTAAGCTACATAGTCATGCAGTATTAATTACTCTTTGTAGCAAATATTCTTTACATTATACTATCTAAAGAGAGCATTTACTTAAGAATAAGATGCATAACATTTTATAGGTTTTTATGTATGGAAACAATATATTACTTTGAAAGCAATATTAAAAATTCTATGATAAACCTATGAATTTATATCATCATAATATAAGCCATTGTTAGTCTACGGATATAGGCCTCCCCGGAAAGGAGGATTTTTTCCCATAATTGCCGCGGTGGGCAAGCATGTTAGCAATCGCAGAGCGCAGCGCATCTTTTGTGACATCGCCGCTGCAGCCCATCCCCAACCTACGCATTCGAACTACACCATTGGGAGTTCACTGCTGGACATAGGCCTCGCCAAAATCTTTGGTAGGAGTTTTTCGTAAAATAGCACACTGTATACCTTGAAAAATTAAAATAACTTTGCCTTGGTGAAATCACACTTAAACTATGAACTGAGCCTCAAATCTAGCTAACCTCAAACCTCGATAAGATTATCGAGATTTGAGGCTCAGCTGCACCCACAAACCTTAATCCATTGCAGAGATCTCAAAATGAAGTCATTAAAGCCTTATTTCAATATCCCTTCCACACACCAACTATTCATATATATTAAAAAACTAAAATATTAAATCTATCTCAATTATACAAGTTCAACACATGCATGTTAGTAAAAAAATTTGTTACAATTTCTGTCAAAAGTAATATAAGGCTGTTTATAAAAGACAACCCCCACAATATCCGAACTAATAGTAAAGTGCAACTATTAGCATCTAGAACTCTCTATGAAAAGAAGACTGTACTGTTTGGAGGAGCACAGCTGTTCAATGAGCTGCCTAACAACATAAAGGAGTGTGAGAGTCTAAATATGTTTCGGAATAGGCTGAAATTGTATTTGAAGTCGAGTACCGGGTAATTTGTACATTATTTGTTATAAATGTAATATCTCATTGTAAATGAATGTAGATTAGTATGAGAATAAAAATCTTCAAACACAAAAAGGGGGAATTTCACGCATAACTGACACGCTGGGCAAGTGTGTTGGTAATTGCAGAGGGCAGCTTTTGCAACGGGGATGCTGCTGCTCATCCCCACCCTTTACCGCCATCTGTCAGTTCTGATACCTTAGTCGCCTCTTACAACGTCTGGTACAGAGCGAGGTACAACAACTACTATTACTATACTATAGCACTATTCTGCTGTGCCGGTATCTCACGGCACGGTATATATAGTAGAAAATGGCACGTATGTATGGTAAAAAATAACCTTGATTTACTATCTAGTAATTTTTCTTTGTTTAATTATTTAAATTGAACAAAAAGACATAATGCATTTCATAGCATAATAACAATTGAAATTAATGTGTACCACTTTAGTTTGCTAGCAATAAAGCTATGAATTGCTAATTAGAAATATATATTCAAAAGACTTTGCCTCTTGACTTTGCCTGCAAAATTAATTATTGCTCTCTGTATTGCGTTTGTATTAGGTTTCTTGTAGTTATTTATGCAAACAGCGGATTAATTACAGAAATGCTGATTAGAATTATTCATGCAGTTAACATCGCATGAAACTTAAACAAGTATCTTTATTTGTGGAGATTATTCTTGTATTAATTAATTGAGCATGAAATAAACAAAACTAAATTGTATCTCAAGATAAATACTTAAAAAAGAATTATATTATTTACAACAATAATATATTTTTTTAACAAAACAAACCGAATTGAATGCCAGAGGCAAATGCTTGAATAGTTTTAGAAAGTACTTACAATACATTGTACGTGCCTAATACATTTAAGAATTGCCCTGGATTCTCTAGGGCCCCAATATCAGATCCTTACATGGCGCCAATAGGATCATCTCAATTTTCAAACAGAACATCGACACCTACTTGAACAAAAAAATATTTTCAAAATCGGTTTATAATTCTTCTAGGTATTCCATATATCCCTACAAAAAAAAATAAGAATAAAATTAAATGCAAAACACAATATTTGACGGTAATTAATATTCTTAGGTGCTAAAAGTTACCGGTAGATTAAAATAGTACCTCCCCAAATGTTGTAAGAGGAGACTGAGGATCCAGAACCGACTGATGGCGATATCCATGCAGAACAGTGTTCAAAATCCCCAATGATAGACAATATTCTCCACTTTTTTGGAGAAACTACCTACTAACATAACGTTCTTAGAACTTCGGGTGAATTATTTATATAGGTAAAGATGCATACTCGGCACCGAAATTGACGTACCAAAATACCGAGGCACAGAACAGAGAACGTCCCAGTCGTAAAGATATGTAATGCAATTGCTGCTACGTCAACACATCCTGGCAATTATGGACAAATTGGAAACCTTACGTCATACCGTAGACTACCAGCACCTAGCGTTTTCACTTGCGTTAAGTTGTACAACAAACCTAGTTTCATTTATGCTCCACTGTTATTGGTCCTAGTTTGATGTTATATATACAACATTTTATGGAAATACCTTTGAAAATCGAAGAACTTTCACATCAACTTGCGCAACTCTTTTACATATTTAAGAGAAGATTATTGAAAAAGAATACACCTGTTTCATGAAGTACCTTTGACTTTCAGTGAAGTAATGAATACTGAATTTCATTTGAATAACTTAAAAAACAGCAAAGGTTAACTCCTAATCCTCCTAACTCCTTGAATTTTCAAAAATCCTTTCCCAATTCTCCCCTACGTTACAAAAAGACCCTTGCACAAAACTTCAAGTTTCTCACCCTTATAGTTTAGGCTCCGCAGCATAGCATAGGCTAAAGAGAAGCTGTCCGACTGATGCGTCATACATACGGTAGTATAGATTAAAAAAGTACATCCCTCGTACTTTTTTACGAATCATAATAACTTCATGGACATTATGAATAAGAGAAATTATGCTCATAATTTTTATGACCTCAATCACAAATAAAGAAATAGAATACCCAGCTATTCAAGTTGAGGAGAACTTATTAAAAACTTAGTGTCCATCCATCATTTTGCTAACACGATCCAGAGATTAGTTTGCGGATATAATACTTTAGAGCTTCGCTTAATGAGAGCCGATCGTTAGGCTGAGGGCACAACAGATCAGTATTTATAAATATATTTCTGTCATAATTGTCAATATTTCAAATATTATAAAGTACGTATTCTCGTAAATCACCGTTAAAGTTTACTGTATTAAAATAATAAAGTAAAACATTAATATATTGTATTGTATCTTTTTAATGTAGTTTTATGTTTGTTTGTAGATGTGAGTTATATTATTATGTGGGCGTTTTAGCGGCTTCACACTTAAATGGGCCTCACAAAGAGTCTTGTATGACGAACTAAGAATAAGTTATTATTTTATAAATAACTAGCCACTCTTTCCAATTTCATCTAGGTACATAATAAAATTCCATCCTATTTTTTCCGTCAACATGAGTGTATTATATTAGTAGTTTTGAATACTTATTCATCACACCAGCCTTTGAAAGCCTACTGCTGGACATAGACCTCTCAAAGAAAGGAGGCTTTTTTCCCATAGTTGCCGCCATGGGCAAGCGTGTTGGCAACCGCAGAGCGCAGCTTTCACGACGGGGATTCTCCTGCCCATCCCCGCCATGTATATTTAAGCTGTACTGTTCCGGATGGATATGCCGCCATCTGCTAGTTCTGGTACCATTGTCGCTTCTTACGACACCTGGTGCAGTGCACTATTCCGCTCTGCCGGTACCTCACGGAATACTTATACAATTACCTTACACCGCCATCTGTACGAATTTTATGGCAGTTGCAAATCGTTTTTATCATATAATAAACAAAAATTGCATTAAAAATAATTGCAACTATAGACTATCCTATCTCCCAAGTTGGATCACACAGAACACTGCGAACAAAATATATATTCCTTGCACAAACTATATCCTACGAAGATACCTAGAACTATTTTGATTTTATATTCAAATAAATCTCTCCGCGTATACAACTTCGCCCACATCTAGATTATTCGACGCTTCGCTTTTTGACATAGGTAGGGGTGATTTTAATAAAAAGGGCACGACTCTAAGATAATTGCTTGTAAGTTCAATGCAAGTTGGTACGAACTTGGTGGCACCCGCATCAGAGACAAGCGCATACAAAAGTTAGGGACTACGATGGAAACTCGTTTTCTGGGTAATTACGAGAGAAAGTTGTAGTTAATTTATTTATCAAAGTCGTGAATATTATAGAGTTGTGCATGATGAATGAAAAAACATAAAGAAAGCAAAAATAATGTTTAACATCTGATAACCGCAACCGGTTTAGCAATATTTTAATGTTTACAATTCCTAAATAATATCCTACGAATGCTCGCGTTATGAATACGCTGTAATTTGAAACAGTTGATCGAAACGGAGACAAAAGACCAAGCCTTTTTTTGTCGGTGATTTTTTCAGACTCAACGTGTCTTTACCGTCGTAAGTTGTTTGAGTTCTGCCATATAGTCCATCTCTTCTGATCCGTTTCAAATATATATATATAGTATTTGAGTGTAAAATTTGCAAGGTTACAGCTTACTCTGAAATAGAAGAAGTGTTTAATCATAAAAAAATAAAACATTTTGACGATTGAGAATATCGAGTGGAAGTCTTATTTACGCGATTCAGTGTTTGTATGGTGCTGAGTGGTTTAAAATGAATTTTTATACGTCTTTTAATTTACATATAGACCGTAAAAAACTACATACAAATAAAATGTGTATGTTTTTAAATAGTATCCAAATGTTAACCTAATTCGATTTTCTAAATCACACAAAACCAACAACAAGAAATAACAAATTTGATTATTACAAACACAATTTGTACATCACGATCTTACTAAAACTGTAAAATTACATTAGAAGCAGGCATACAACTAATGTTGTTGGAAACTACTTGGGGAGGCCTATTTCTAGCAGTTGACATTCTACGGCCGAAATGATAATGAAATATAATTCATATATTACATGAATCCATTCAGTCAATTGCAATATAAGTTTTAAGCTACCTTACAATAAAAATAAACTCATTTATTTCATTATACCAGGTCGACAAAGAAGCATACAATCCCCGTGATAGCGTCACTGCAGCATGTAGACGCTCTTAATAACACAAGGATAATCTAACGCGGTGACATGAGGATAATACGCCACATTACCCAGTAAATCCACTGCCTCTCTCACCCTTCAAACCGGAACACAGCATCGCGAACACTGCTGTTTTACGGTAGAAATAAAACCTAACCTAACCTTATACTAATATTACATTTTAAGGCTTGAAATGACAAATGCAAACTGATTTCAAAGATTTGTTCGATCAACTATTAAGACTTAAAGCTTTACAAGCAGGAACATTCTCTTATCGTGACTCCATATTGCAGATAATTACCGGTTAAAGAAGTTTTTAACCACAGTGCACAGCCAGTTATTAAACATGACAACCCCTCTTCCAGAGGCCAGTGAATACTATATACACAGTTGTGGAGAAAGTTCACGATGTTAGATAAACCATAATTGAGTTTTACAATTAATTATGACTTTGTTGATAAACGTTCTTAAGTGCACAAAGAAAGTTTAATCCAACTAATTAAACAACGAAATACATGACAATGCACGACGTAATGTTGAGGATCATCATAGCAGCATCCGAAAGCCGTCTACTGCTAGACTAGATAGGTGTCCCAAAGAAAGGGGGAATTTTGCCTATACTCAACTCGATCAACTCAAATAAAGAGTATTTAGATTTGTTCACGCTGCATACACTGTCAGCGCTGAATGGGTCTTATACATACATCATAACAGCCACTAAAAGTCTGCTGCAGGCCTCTCCAAGAAAGGAGGATTTTTGCTCATAGCTGCCGCGCTGGGCATCACAATCTCTTCCCGCCCTGTACATTTGAGCTGCGCTGTTTCGGATGGATATTTCGCCATCTGTTGGTTCTGGTACCCTAAACTGCTAGTACCTCACGGCCTGATGTACCGGCAGAGTAGAATAGTACTTATTCTACCCCTCTCAACCAGGGAACCGATAGATAGCGCAATAATCATCCAAAACAGTGCACAGAATGGGGATAGGCAGCAGCATCCCCGTCGATAATCGCGCTCTGCGATTGCCAGCATGCTTGCCAAGCGCAGCAATTATGAACAAAATATATCCTCTCTTAGTCTAGTCCAGCAGGGGACTTCCAATGGTTAATCAGTATCAGCAGGATTTACCAAAATCTAAGTCGTACAAATGGTCATTAATATTTTATTTTACTAAAATGTTTATCATTTATGTTATCGATGATTACAAGTGTTCGGAAAACCCATGGAAACATTTGAAACACTGAAGTATTTGCAAATCGATGACTATTTTATAAATGTATGTTGTTCCGTTTAAATGTGATTACGGCTATTTGAAAATAATGTGGTCAAGCTATTACATTGTTTCGGATATAAAGCTTAACCACCGTTACTAACGGCCGCTTGGTTTTGGATTCACTGTGGTTTGTGCGTTGATTCAAACTGTTTTAGTTGTAATTACCTTTTGTTAATTTGTCCACCTGTATTGCCAGCATTCGCGTTATGTTAACACTCACTTTCAACCCGCGACTCTGTCCGCGTGGGATCAAAATTACTAACTGTAAAATTTTTACAGAGACCACCCGCCATTTTTTTTCAAAATAACTCACCGGCGGAGCTGTGAAACATATTTATAATTTTAATATAGATTAAGAAATTAGAACTCTAAACAAGATAATATAATAGTAGCATAAAAACATAAAAAAATAACGATTTATGATTTTTTGTATTTAAATATATCTTATAAAAATAACTTATAGAGAAGACCAGAGCTTTGCCTCGGCATATATTTATTTATACTGCACCTTAAGGTAATGTTATTTATAATATATATTACAGTTACAAATAATTAAGTATATAATTAGGGAGAGAATAAGTTGCAGAGAAGACTTGATTACAGTCTCGGCATATTGTGTACGCGCACAACCTTAAGGTACAGTTATTCAAAAACAAACAAGTACAAATGTTTATGTGTAAAAACTACACGAATAAACATGTTCCAGAGAAAACCAGAATACTGTGTCCACATATCGCGTACACAGCAACTTAGTGTACTATAATTCAAAAACAAAAAAGTATAAATGTAAATGAGAAAAATGTAAGTGACAAAACAAATTGCGGAGAAAGCTAGAATACAGTCTCGACATATTGTGTACACAGCACCTTAGTGTACTGTAATTCCAGAACAAATAAGTATAAACGTCAATGTATAAAATGTGACAAAACAAGTTACAGGAAAAACCTAGAATACAGTATCGTCATATTGTGTATACATCATCTTAGGGTACTGTAAAATAAAATAAAAAAAGTATAAAGGTTAATGTGTAAGGTATTCATGACAAAACTAGTTGCAGAGAAGACTAGAACATAGTGTCAGCATACTGTGTACATACCAACTTAGGGTACTGTTATTCAAAAACAAAAATGTATAAATGTAAAATAACAGTGTTGGCATATTATGTATTCAGCACTGTTAGAACGCATACGACATAAATTGTTCTGATGTTTCAATTAAAATAAAAATGAAATATAAATCTATAATATACAAACATTAACGTCAAAAAAGTGTATTCATTCATCATTTGGTTCATTAACAGAACATAAAGGCCATGTCCCTTACATACTCGCCTACAAATTATCATGTCTTCTTCACCGCCATAATTCATCTCTCCAGTCAGTTATGCCCTCCCCCTTATTCCTATCGTTAATAAGTGCAAACAGCTCAGCGCTAATGAGAAAAATAATGACGAGAGAGTCAAAGCCGACGTTAATCAACACCCAGACACCAGTGACTCACCTTTCCCAGTTTCTCGTTGATTAAAATTTGAACGACACCGGGTTATTGTGATAAAAACTATTTTAATTACGGTTTTGTTTGAACCCGTTCGTTACACAGCGGTGACGTCATCGGGCGGGAACTTCGTCGAACATTCCGAAGTAAGTTTAGTCAAAATGTTTTAATAAGGTAGTTAAAAAACTCGATAAACAAGTTGCAATATGAGATTTTTCTGTTTCACAGACACTTTTGAAGAACTTTTGAGAACTAAATGAATAAACTTTTCTGGTTATTTTTTGTAAAATTTGTAAAAACCTGTAAAACAGTACCTCCCTCTTTACTGCTATGGATACCTCTTATTATATCTGGGTATCATAAAAGTTGGCACACGTAACGGAACCGACAGATGGCGGCACCACATATGCTAAGAACTGGCAAAATTATGAGCACAGGTCAATCCAGCAGTGGATGATGATGATCTGGAGCTGTGATGAGACGCGGACTTTGGGCAGGCATAAAGGCAATTGTATAGCGCAGAAACCTCGCTCTGTATTTGCACCATAGTGGATCAGATGGATCCTCAGCTTCTATCTCTCGACCATCAGCCATCGAACAGCAAACATGATAATTTTAGTGCTATGCAAACATTATAATTTTAGTGCTTCATAAAAAAAAAATTCTTAGTTCTTCTAAAATAAAATTGTTTTATTGATGATTTGTGCTTGTAATGGGCCTACATGAATAATTAATATTTTAATTTGATTTGATAAGAAGCTAAACAAGATGGCAGTGACTGAATATTTTTTTGTGTCTGGGTTTTCTGTACCCCAAAAAATATTATCTTAATGTGTCCACCCCACTTGACATTTAATATTTCAAAAAAGGCCAAGTTCCCACCAAGCGGCGTTAATATTCAAATTTACAATTAGAGATATCAAAAATTCCCTTTGTAAAATTCATCAGAAACCTCACGGCTGCTTTCGCGTCGTCGCCTGTAACGTTATAATAATAAATAACAAGCTTTATTCGTACGCTATCTATGTATGTGAGAGATAAAAGATACGAAGGATACGAAGCTGAGCACATGACGAGAATAAACGTACTACAAAGTTATCAAGGGGGTGAATTAAAAACATAAGGGAATAATGGATTATTCCTCGCACGAAACCGGGATGTGGTGATGGGATTTTTCAAACGTGCTTTATTTTATCCGCTTTTCACGTGCGAGGTTTTAATTGGGATTACGCTTTTAGTAGTGAGTTAAAATTTTATCACACTTTATAAATTATTTTAATGGCATGTTATGGTTAAATAAAATTGTTTTATTTCTTTATTACTGTGGGTTACCGACAGAGTGGGATAGTACTTCTATTTTCTTTGTCCAGTAACCGTCACTGCAGCCTATAGACGCTTGTAACGTCACAAGGATATTACCAGCGCGTAACCAACTTTGTGACTTGAAGATATTATGTGACATTAAACTGCCTGCCTCTTTCAGTCCTTAAACAGGAACACAGTTATGCGAACACTGCTATTTTGCTTTCGGTAGAAATAAGTGAGAGTGAGGTACCAATACTGACGATTTTTGTACGAGAACTACCTCATTTATAAAACTCTTGAGTCCCCAAACTATAAATTATTTACAAACATTGAGTAATAGATTTTTTCATACCGATTCCGTACAAACCTGCTCCTGACAGTTACAATCAAAACAAAAAAATTATTATCCAATCACATAACTCATGAGCAGTTGTAGTTGAAGAGTTATGTACCATATATATGGAAGATTGCTTTTTATCTATCTAAAGAAGTACTACAATACTTTATAAGAAAATAAATATTGTTTAACTTTATCTGTATAATATATACTAAGATACATATATATAGATTGACTGACTAATATCTCAATGCAGGGCCTAAATTATGAGGGCTAGGAACTTTAAATTTCGCTTAGAGCTTCCTTTTGTAAGATAAGGGGTCCCTTACCTAAAAATTCACCCCCTAAGTGAGTAAAGGGGAAATGCAAGATTAGGTACAGAGTTCAGATATTCCAAGTTATCTCATTAATATGTTATATTTGGGTTATAACATCATCCCCCTGCACCAGAAGTCGCAAAAGGCGACCAAAGTACCAGAACCGACAGATGGTGGTATATCCATCCATCCGAAACCATCTGAAACAATGCAGCTCAAATGCACAGGGCCAGAATGAGCAGCAGCATCCCCGTCGCAAATTGCCAACACGATTGCCCGGCGCGACAATTATGGGCATAACTCCCCCTTTCTTGAGTAGGTCTATGTCCAGCAGTAGACTTTTAATGGCTGGTGTGATTTGGGTTAAAAGTTCCGAATAATAATTATTGCCGATATCCCTCTGTACTCAGAGTTTCACATTGATATTGGTATATAGTTATTGTTATAAGGAGTAACTTCCTACTGTTATTATATTTATTATTCTTTCGGGATCCGGAACTATGTGTTTTCATAATGTGTTTCAGTTTTACATAACGTTATTCTTAGATTATTAATATAATGTTATTGTAAATTATATTAGTTTTGCGAAAGTCAATATAATGTGGTATAATTATTAAAATATATTCAATTTATTGTCTCGTACGTATACAACAACGCTAGTGACGCCAAAGTCACAGGTTCAAATTCCGCACCAACAAAGCACAAATCTTTAAAGTGCACAAGAAAGATGTACGTAATATTGTTGCAATACAAAGTCCCTAATAATTTTATTTTAATAGAAACACCAACAATGTCTTTCTTTGGTTAAACACGGTAATCTCAATAACTACTGGTTCGATTAGAAAAGTGAATTTGAGGTTAGATAGCTCTTGTTTCTAAAAAAAGGCTATATAATTTCACGTAACCACCAATAGCAACAAAGCAGAAATGATACTTTGTTTGGTTTTCAAATTAAGGCATATATTTTTGTATGATTATCCTAGTGAAGTCAATGCCTTTAGTAACTGAATTGATATTAACATACCTGAGAAATATATTACATAAAAACGTTAGAATATGCCCTCATTAATATAACTTTAAAATGAGAGTTAATTCCTTTTTATTTGAAAATTTTCGTTCCAATTGTTGATATATTTAGATATATCATTTGTACCTGACATATAAAAACGGACAAGGCCCAATTATACTTTCATGTTAACAAAGTTAGGAGAGCGTGAACAAATCCATACGAAATTCCGTGCTTCCAGGAAAATGTGTATCAAAATATGTTCAGGATTCTATACTAACTTCTGGATCGATTTCTTGGAAACGAACAAGCAATTTGTCTCTAAGAGAACAAGCATTGTATGTTTTATCCACAAGAAACTTTGTGTTAAATTATTCTTTACAAAGTCATTATTGAATCTACAGAAATGGAAATTTAAATATTTGACTTAGCACCTTTGTATATCCACCGGAATCGCCCTGAGCAAGTGTGGTGGAAATCGCTAAGCGTAGCTCCGCAACGGGAATGCTGTTGATGCGAATTTAAGCTATACTGTCTCGAGTGGATACACCGTTCTTTGTTAATTTCGGTACCTCAGTCGCCTCTTACGACACCTATTACAAAAAGGTGCTATTCTGCTCTGCGAGTACCCTATGACCAACGCACAAATATTTATTCCAATAAATTTGAAATACTTGATAAATTGTCACCCAGTTATGTGTCACTACATATAGTAAAGATAAAAATTATTTTATTTCCATTACATAGGCACATATATATATTCGGCAGAGACTATAGATCTCTACTTTCAACTATCTTAGCAGACCACTATCGTTTCCTTTACTCGATTTTCTTTCTTCGTTTCATACATGCTCGTCTATTCTTGATATTTTTTATTATTAGTGGCCCTTTTTTAATACCTGATTTATCTTAAACATGTGGTCAAAGTATATTCACCGATATCGCCCTATACTAACTCTTCCATTCAGTTCCGCTTTAATTTAATCCATTCTTTGTACATGTCCATCTCATTCACATTCTTTTCTCTATTGTTGTCGGAACATCATATTTTACACCACGTCGATCTCTTAATAGTGTGTATTTAATCTCATAAACTCATTTGTTTTCCATATAAACATGTTAGCACTGTTAAAGCTAATTTCAGTCCCAATGTTTTATATTAAAACTTAACCTAACCCTACCATATTTTATTACCATATATTTATTTTGACAAGAATAAATAATATATGATACAAAACGTACAATTACACTGACATCTCATCATACCTGACATTAAAAGATTACTGCTGGACAAAGGCCTCCTAAAGAAAGGGGGAATTTTGCCCAAAATTGCCGCACTGGGCAAGCGTGTCGGCAATCGCAGAGCGCAGCTTTCGCGATGGGGATGCTGCTTGCTGCCCTTCCCCGCCCTATGCATTTGAGCTGCATTGTTTCGGATGGATATACCGCCACCTGTCGGTTCCAGCACATCAGTCGCCTTTTATAACACCTGGTGCAGGGGAAGTACTATTCTACTCTGCCGGTACCTCACGGCATCTATACATAGGTATTTGTTTTGAAGCATCAATTGTTTATCTTCTGGGACGTTGGTATAGAGTGGTTTTATTTTATATGATATTAATGAATTTAGCTTTATAATAATTCTTGGATGTCAAACCTCTTTTCATTAGCACTTAAATCGTACGTTTAAGAGTTGCTTTAATAATGTGCCTTCAGTCACTACATACTAAGTTTGGGATTTCTCATCCAACAAGCTATTTAGAGGGCAATACTCGCAGTCCCTTTAGGTATTAGATGAGGTCTTAAGAATTAAAATTACCGAAAAAGAAATAAGAACCGTTGCCGTAAAGTAATCAAAATGTTGAACAAAAAATGAACTACGTTTTAAAGCTGTTAAAAAGATTTATTTTAAGTAGAAAAGCGTAAATGTTAGAACATATTACGGCCCAGTGGAAGGAAGTGGTAATGGTCAACCAGATAGCAGTGACTGATAAGTTATAAAATGGACCATGTACCGGGAAATGTAGAATATCCATAACGTAGAACATCTACCTATACATGGACAGACAACACAATTAAAAGCGCAGAATCGCACTGAATGCAAGCCGCATATAACAGAAGATCTGAGAAATCCCTTTGGAAATCAATCGACGTTCTAAGGCTGATATGATAATCTGACATAGGCCTATCAAAGGCTTAACAAATTAGAAATAAAAATATTCTTCGAATGCAGAAACATACAAACTATTAAGCCCTTGAATCCATGTTAAGATATGACTCGACCGGATTGCGAGCAGAAATTCCGATATCCTTACTTTTTGAAAAGATTGAATCCCCTGTATGAACGTACGGCGATAGTCACGTATCTTTTATAGAGAAAGTAATATTATAAAATCGGGCAAAGTAACTTCCTTATACCTTTCCTAGTGCCCTATAAAACGGGAGTGGTAATCTCGGAAATTTACCCTCGCTTTATGTTTCTGTGTGTATGTTCTAATGTAGGGAGATCATTTTCATATTTTCACAGTTATTAAAAGTGGACAGAATAAAGCGTGAAAGCCTTAAAATATGTTAATAAATGTCATGATCATGACACTCCATTAAGTTTTTTAAGTTGTCAAAGAGATTCCATACTCGATTTATTTGATGACGGTATTAACAAAATAATACCTTTAAATATTGTTTCTTTTCCATAGAAACTCAATTAAGTTTTTATTTCAGAAGAAAACCAAAACAAATATTGAAAAATCACATTATAAATATATTATCAAATCATCATCAACATCATATCAGTCATTGGACGTCCATTTTAGACATAGGCCTCCCTCAACGCTTTAAAATAGTTTATAGGCGTTCTTTTTATCGGCTTTATGGCGTAGTTTATTTAAATGCAGCTTATAATCAATGATAAATTTTGTAACAGTTTTGTTGTTTAAAGCGCAATAAATCTAATTCTTTTATATAAAGTTAATTTATTAATTAACGCTATTGCGTTCATAGAGTATATAATCCTTAGTATATGTATAGATATAAATATATGTACAAAGTTTATTAAAACAATATTAGCCTAATAAATTTTATTTGGCCGTGTGCTACCCGCAGAGTAGAATAGTACCTCCAGTTGTTGTAATAGGCAATTGAGGTACCAGAACCGACGATAGCGGTATATCCATTCATAGCTTAAATGCACAAGACGGGGATGGACAGCGGCAATCCCTCGCGAAAGTTGTGCTTTGCGATTACCAACACGCTTGCCCAGTACGGCAATTATGGGCAAAATTACCCCATTCTCGGAGAGGTCTATGCCCAGTAGGTAAATCTCATTTACCCATAATATGAATAACATTACAAACTATAGACATTCGCAGATTTATTTCTTTCGCAATCTAAAGAGCATTTCGACATAACAAAACAAAATATATTAGGATATCATCAATAATGCATTCACTGGGACTCTTGTACTGAATAATAGAGTTTAATATCGTAACGAAGGTACATGCAAGCTTGGCTTTTGTGAATTTGAGGTACGTTGAAATATTCATTGGGACTCCATGTATAGGGCTGAACAAAGGTCGATAGATCCACGGACGTAACGTAGTTGTTTTGGGGACGAGCTTGCAGTGACGGGCTGAGCGTTCGTTCGTTATTTTATTTAACAGTATTTCAGTAAAGACTGAACTAACTCAAGAGTTTTATGCCTTTATTTTTTGTCTACTATTATAATAATAAAACTTCATTGCTGGATACTTAACATATGTACATCTTAAGTATATATATTACAAATCGGGTTCCCAATTTAGTGCTCAGAGTGACACATAGGGCTTTTCAAGCTGCTTCCATTCATATCTATCGACATTACATCTACAATCTTTTTTAATGTCATCTGACCATCTTCTTACCTGTCTATTTTTTTTTCTTTTACCCTCTCGTGGTTGCCATTCTGTTAAGATCTGTGTCCATTTTGTTAACTTTAACTTTCATCATATGTCCTGTCCATCGCCATTTTAGTTGTGTTTTATTCTTTATAATGTCTTTCACTTTTGTTGAGCTTCTAATTTCTTCTGCTTTTTTGTATGTTCTAAAACTTTTTTTGTATATTATTCAACTATTAAATTATATTCTGACAGTACTTTATAGATTATACTATTAGAATTAAGAGACATGCTTGTTTGGAGCTGGTTATTTGGTTTCACTGTTTCTTTAATTTTTCGTAACTATATTAAATGGTATAATTAATATCTTTTTTACCATTTTGCATCCTTTAGCCATGATATACCGGATGAACAAATAGAACTTCCCTCTGTATCACAATAAAACAAACATACGGACCTCTTGTAGCTAAATGTCGCCGCGGCTTATATACGCTCGTGTCATCACAAAGATATCACTACCATGTCACCAGCCATGTAAACTTAAGACACTATTTCACATTTACCCAGTAATTTTAATGCCTCACTCACCTGTACAGAGCACTGCTATAAGGCTACACGAAAACCATGAATGTCATAGGATGAAAATTGCATACATATGATATATTGGTAATTAGAGACCAATATCCAACAGTAGAAGTCATATGGTCCACTGTTGGATATGGGTCTATATGTTGGCCTACCCTTAATTATGTGGATAGCAACCACTATTATCATGAATATTAATTAATTCTATATGAACGAATCCTTAAATTGTGTTTCAATTAAATATATTACTTTGCCCATGTACGGCATGTATCTAACTAACCTCTAACAGTTAAATTTAAACGGAATGTTCATTAATATTAAATACAAATACTCATAAAATGTTTTTCACTCCTTTTCACAGTAAGTCATTTACTATATTTGGGCGAGTACTTAGGACTTAGCATTTTTTGTCACTATAACTTCTTTTTAAAAAGGAAACTCATCTATGCTAAATTTTTCGTCACAATAATATTTTTTTATATAAAACATCATTAAACTATACTGTTTAAAAATATGTAAGTATAGGGTTACAGTTAAGAAAAGCATATAATGTCAATAACTAAAATATAAGATACGCGATATGTTTTAGGCTATAGTAGTAAGAACAACTAAAAATCATCTCCATCATCAAGTAATTTGTGAAGAAGTTTCATTTAATTAAAATAAGTATTAAATATAAAATCCGCCATTTTGCTTCAACCATGCCGCAGGTCAAAAAACCGCAGTTCAGTTTACCCGCCGGCCACCGGCGGGAGCGGACACGACAACTATTTAATATGTTTTCTGAGGCATTCTCTCTCAACACTCGGCATTCTTACCAAACCGAGGCGGCCTTTGAGTGGCCTCCGCTTCGGTTAGGCTCAGAATTACTGTTTTACATTTCATCGATTAATGTCGGATCGGTTACCTGGCTACATTTTAAAGATTTACATGATGTAGACTATATGTCAATCTCACAAAGCTTGTCTGCATTGGTTTCTCACCATCATTATATCAGCCATTGACAGTCCATTGCTGCACATAGGCCTCCCCAAGAACGGGGGTATTTTCCCGTAATTACTCCGCACGACTTTTAATATTTGATATAAGTTTTTATTTATGCAAAACAACTGTCGAACAGCGAAAGACGTAAAATAATATAATGAGAAATTGATATTTTTTATGACGGCATTAACTTATTCCATCATTACCTTAGAAGGTTGTTTACAAAAGCAACTCCTTTAGATCTTTTGTAGTGTAAGGTTATACCTAACGGCGAAAAAGTGTCAGATAAAAAATATACTTACAAGTTGATAATAGGGCTACCATATTTTTAGGTAGATTGAGTATTTTTTGATGTAGAAATCGATGAACAATATTTTGATTTGGGCCCGATGGCACAGATAGTATCTTGTGCCCTATGGGTCGTTAATTCGATTTCCACACAAGATAAACATTTAGCCCAGGTTAAATATTTATGATGAATATTGTTGATCATACTGTGTCTGTGTATTTAGTATGTATTTAAATATAAAATTAATGCATCCTGTGTTCATTGACGTCTGTAAAACAAGTGCTCTTATTGACTTAACACGAGATATATGTCAGAATATGAGATGTTGGGTGAATGTATTATTATTATTACGTCAACATAATCACCCTCATATCAACTCTTGGACGTCTACTGATAGACCCAGACATTCACAATTTATTTATTTATTTAGTATACCAACGAGTGTTACATTAATGTTGTACTTCTATCATCATCATCATTTCAGTCATTGGAAGCCCACAGCTGGACATAGACCTTCTCAAGGAAGGGGGAATTTTACCAATAATAAATAATTGCCCCACTGGGCAAGCATGTAGGCAATCGCGATGGGGATGCAGCTGTGCATCCTCACATTAAGCCATATGTCGGTTCCGATACCTTAGTCGCCTCATACGACACCTGGTACAGAGGAAGGTACTATTCTACTCTGCCGGTACCTTACGGCAAATTACTTCTACTTGTATACTTAATATTTCACTTAGATTCAAATGCACAATCAATGAAACGAACATCATATGCATAATAGAAAGTTTGCTGGTAAAAACAAAAAAGTTAAGTAATAAACTGTTGAATGAGCTGTCATCCGCTTTAGCAATATTGCGTGGAAATGTGGACTATCATTACTCGTGCTAATAATAATTGATAAAAGTTGCCTAAGTTACTTAAGGACTTCGCAATCCGCCAGAAATAATTCCGTTAAAATCTGTGCATACCTTCATATGAATTTATTTTAAAATGCTGGTATTACAAATAGATACTTTAACTTTTACAATGTAACTCTACTTCTGTAATACGTATCTTTGTTGGCAGGCCTTATAGAAAACAAGGCCTGAACTTTTTAGTTTCAAATTCCTATCCCAATTCCATTTGATTCGGTACAATGGACACCCTTCTGTAATGTGACGCCTAACAACCTTGTATCATTTTGTTTCAAGGAAATGACACCTTTGCTAACAAGATGCGATGTGATTTTCATATTGAGTTACAAAAAAGTGATGGACCAAAGTAGAATACCTGTAGCTATTTTGCCCCTTTTTTCAAAAGGGATCCAACATATTTTAACTCACTCATCGGAAAGCATTTTGTCTCGAAAAAACTCCTACAAATATTATTCGGATTCACTTACAGGATGAACGCTAATCTTTAAATATCTATTTTTGTCAAAATCTCGATTATATTAAAATATACTTTAATAGTTATCATCGTTATCATCATACCAGCTATTGGAAGGCCACTGCTGGATCTAAGCCACTCCAAGAAAGGAGGTTTTTTGCCCATAATTTCCGCACTGAGCAAGCGTGTATGCAACCGTAGTGCGCAGCTATAGCAACAGGGATGCTGCTGCCCATCTCCGCCCTCTGCACTGTTCCGGGTGGATATACCACCATCTGTCGGTTCTGGTACTTTAGTCGCCCCTTACGACACCTGGTGCAGTGGGAGGTACTATTCCATTCTACCTCACGGCACTTATATCACTTACCTCAATTTTGCTAGTGCTCGCTCTAAATAGGTCTGGGATTTTGTTTTTATTCGACCAGGTTGGCATACAGTTCACGTGATAGTAAGCGTCACTGCAGCATATTGACGCTCATAATATCACAAGGATATCGCTTACGTTTCTAACCTTGTGATATAAAGATATATATCAACCTTCAAACTGAAACACAGCAATGAGAACTACTAATTGGCGGTAGAAATAAGTGAAAGTGAGGTACCAATGCAGACAACCTTTGTATAAAAATCTAATTTCGTGTTCTTAGTAAAATAATATTGCGTTTCCGTGGGAGTTTTGATCCCGTTATTTTATGACACATATTTTTCATACAAACTTCCCGATTCTGTACAAACATTCAATTACAATTGCGTCTGTTCGTTTCGGAGATTAGCCGTGACATTAGAAGCGTTACCATTAATACTGACGATGTTTTATGTAAACTTGCGATCACTATATCCCCATTTAATGAAGGTAGTTTCTGAATACAAAAATTGATTAAGTTGATTATAACTGAATGTGTAAACGTAGTTTTAGTAAGAGTAATATGGATGCTTAGAGTTAGTAGCCATAAGAAAAATTATATCAATTAATAATAATAAATTAACTACACCTACTCTATTTCACGTCTTCCTAGGGGTTGTTGAGAAAAGTAGTATATGTCTTTAAATAAGGATATTTTAATGGAATTTAAAAACTTATCTATTATTACTATAGAAGTTTTATGCAAACTTTTTACCCCCTTTGATTGAATTTCGCAAAATTTTTCTTAATAGGCACCAACGTCGACAGGAACTCTATTGCTGAATAATTATAGTTTCTAAAATTTGGCGATAAGTGTGTGAAAGAGTGTCGTTTTGCTTGTATATATTAAGATACAAGTAGGTCCAATACAAGTTAGCATAATTTCAAAGGAATGTTTCAATGCTAGTCTTCCTAGATATTTGGTGTTTACACACTCTCGTAATTTGATTACCCTACGGGATTATAATATTTAACTAATATACAGTCTATCCGTCAGTACCGGACGAAATATCGTTACAAGAACCCCAAGAAAGGTAGCTGCAGGAAAAACTGGTGGTAATAAAGGTTCTTCTTACACGAAACTAACCACTTGGTGTTAATGGAATCTCTACCGATGCCGGCACTTAAAACTTTTCTCTTAAATCTAGCGCATAGAACAATTCTATCCCAGTTGAATCAATATTTTATTTCTACAGTACATTCTTTAGAATGAAACTTATTCTTAAGGTAATTTTTTAAAGTATTTTTTAAATTAATGTGTACTTTTTGAGATTATATTGTAATAAATTCTAAACGGTATATGTTGTCTTGTTTTTATTATATCAGCCATTAGAAGGACACTGCTAGACATAGGCCTTCCCAAGAAAGGAGGAATTGTGCCCTTAATTGCCGCGGTGGGCAAACGTGTTGGCAAGTGGATATAATATGTGTTTATAATCAACTTACATCTACACATACATACTCACAAAATTTCGCATTTTAATATGTACAAGGATAATTTTTGTATTCTAGTTTTATTATATTTGTCTGGTATTGTTTGATATTTGTTAAACTTCCGGTACTTATTTTGGAATCGGGTCAATGTATGAGATTTTATTAAAATATTATCATTATCGCGCTGATTCCTATTTATTTGTGAAGTATATATCTAACAAGATGAGGCCGATATTATATATAAGTCATCATCTTGCCAGCCATTGGATGTAGGCCTCCCCAAAAAATGGGGAATTTTACCCATTATTGCCGCGCTGAGCAAGCGAGTTGGCAATCGCGGAGCGCATCTTTTGCGCTGCACTGTAGGATATACAGTGGAAGGATATACCGCCATCTGTCGGTTGCGGTACCTTGGTGGCCTCTTACAACACCTGGTACAGGGGGAGATACTGTTCCACTCTGCCGGTACCTCACGCTTATATATAAGTACATAAATATATTTTCTTTCCGATTCGTAAATCTCAAGTGACTATTAACAGCAATAAACAATAAATGGTTTGCTATATACCCGTTCTTAACTCTACGTATACCACAAATAAAGTATCGTCTGCTTTCTCCATTATTGGAGTGCGAAAGAAATACTCATTAACACGTACCAAGGTGTCCGGGGCTGGCGTCCGCGATAACCGTGTATGCGTTGAATACAGGCTAGATAAAGGGCGGTCATTATTTTTCTCATTAGTTGGGTCTCGAGATACGCCGGGTTGGTGAGAACCATAGACCTATTAAGTAGATTATAATCGAAAGTACTGTTCGGCAAAACAATTGTTTGCTTTTTTATACTCTTAATCAACTTTACATGAGGTAAGACCAATATAATATAATTTTATAATACCATGTTATATTATAAAAGTAACCTGCGTTTAAAATTTGATACTTCTAGAACTTTCTGAGATTTTGTAATGAAAGAGTGACCTATCGCATTTATATATTAAATTCAATCATTTTTATTTTACATACATCACGCCTGTGTCACTTCGGGGTAGGTAGAGACTATGGATCTCCACTTGCTACGATCTTAGCAAACCTCTCTCGCTTCCCATACTCGCATAAGTTTATTCGTACATTCTATTTTTAAATTTTAATTAACCATATAGTTTTGTTAATAAGTGACCTTGGATTTGCTCGAATGTTCCGTAATAAATAAAGAAAGCTGCATTGAAATACATAAATGGTATAGTATAGATTAAATAAATATACTTTTCATATTTTGTTAGTTCAGGCTGATTCTGAATAGATATATTTTTTTGAGTTGAGATTCATAGAGGAGAACCAATCTATTCTTATATTACAACAATAGAAGCACAAAAAGTGTTTACTCAGTGTATAGAAGAGAAACATAAAATACATAGGTTTTATAGGTTACACCGTAAACTCCAGTGAATTGCACCTGGCGTTTATCAAGCTGTACCTGTAAAAGCACAGAACACAAAGATTTCAACAAAGTTCATTCCTTCGTTTTAAGAAGCCAAATTGTTGTAAAACTACCGATCATAGAGGTTATTCTATTTCACTTGTAACTCTATGGTTAAGGTGAGGACTGAGTGATCTTCTCTCATTGCTGGTGATTATAAGATCAGCCTTAATGGGGTCGTAATCCTGCCCTTACTACGGCAATTTTGATGGATACACTGAGGATTAAATTAACTTTTTTTTTTATTATTCCTTTTTCCACGAATAGTAAAATATTTCCAGTAGCTATAAACTAACAAAAAACATTGAAATAACATCATATGTATAAACGGTATATGAAATAGTGCCGTGTCGTAACGTAACGGCGGAATAGAATAGTACCAGAACCGACAGATGGCGGTATATCTACCTAAAACATTTTCTTCGAGTAAAAGATTTATATGTCTGATTGTAATAAGAACAATACTGATGTAATTAATGAAACTATGACTGATGGTTAGAGCAAGAAAATTATTAACAATAATTTATTTAAATACTGATAAAATCCAGACTAGTCTTTTATTTAATAAAATGTAATATTTTTATATTAAATTCTATGGGAGACAAATAGGAATAAAAAGTTTATGCTGTCCCCACGTCGCTCATAGATCGAACTTGTTTTTTCCATTTTATGTCGAGGTTCCTGTGTGTTGTTGTGTGTGTATGTTCAGGTTCCTGTGTAATTAATACGAGGGTTGATTTCGAGACACATCAGAGATACAGAATAAAACATTGAATTAATAACGAATTGCATCAGTAATAAAGTCTAGTAACATAGGTCTATACGTCATACATACCTCATCATACCAGTCATTAAAAGCACTGGACATAGGCCTCTCCAATAAAGGAGAATGTTGCCGATAATTGCCGCGCTGGGCAAGCGTGTTGGCAATCACAGCACGCAGCTTTTGCGTCGGAGTTAGTCCAGGCTAATAACAAAAAACTTTAAATTTAAAAAGTGTGTCAATGTTAAGTTAAATACTGAGTTTATCCGTGTTCACTAGAAAGAGTTACTGTATTCATCATATGTCAACCAATGTGTCAATAACCTCCACCAAGTGGCCAACGAGACAATCTCCAGACATTCCCTTCTTATAAGAAAAAGTTGCCTCAATTATTTTTTCTGGTACAGTGCGTCTTTTATGCATGGCAATAAGGAAAAAATAAAGTTTTATAAGCATTTTAAAAAATACGCAGACCCTCGCAATTATGTCACTTTTTCTTTACTTCGAGCTCGGTGCAAAACTCTTATATAAATTATGCTCTCTTATAAATTATGTCACAGAGTATTTTTGGCTTCGGTTGAGGAGTCATTACCCAAGGGTCCAAAATCATTTTGACGATACATCAACGATTAGAAGAAGAAAAGAATAACCATACCCCACACCTTGTCCTACAAGGATACATTTTCCTCTAATGGCCAGGGTGTGTGTGAACTTTTCTCAGAACTCTTAAGTTTGGTATTCCAGAAACCTTCTTTTTTCCATCATACCTTAACTTACCAGTTTTCTGGTACTTCTCTTTGTATGGTCTAATGATTTATCAGGAAGATATTATCAATAAAGTAAAACAATCAGACATACGTAAAGATCCTGATGCTTTGCCTCCTAGATTTATAAAAGAATGTAACAAACAATTATCAATACCTTTAGCTATAATATTCAACAAATTCATAGCATCTGGAGTTCTTCCTACTCGATGGAAGCTGGCACACTATATACCCATTTTAAAGTCTGGCAGAAATACATCATACACTAATTACCGTCCCATAAGCATTCACTCCTGAGTCGCGAAATTGTTTGAGTCACTAGTATATTGCTTTCTTTACAATCACTTGAGTCGTTTTCTAACAGCACGGTTTTGTCAGAAAAAAGTCAAACCTTAGCTCAAGTGAAGCAAAGTCCACACTTTTTTTATGCAATGGTTGCTTACTGCAATGGATTAAGTCACACCTGGATAACCGAAGTCAATTCGTCACGGTGAAGGGTTTCTCTTCGACTCCTGCTGCTGTTCCCTCAAGAGTCCCACAGGACACTCGCTTGGGACCACTACTCTTTGTCGAACTTTTGTAAGCCTGATTGATAGCCTGTCATGTCCTGCCCTGATGTACGCTGATGATCTTCCTATGAATGAATATATAACATCTAAATCAGCAGAATTTTTTTCACATAAAAAATTTACTCGCTTACCAATATGTATTATGTACTATGTACACAACAAACAACAGTTAAGGAGTATACACTGTTAAGGATGTTGGAGTATGTAGGACATTCCGACTATACTTCAAAAATATCTTTAAAAAAAGTAACATACTTTCAGGCTTTATATAAAGGGCAACTAGATACTTTAAATCACCACAAAGCACACTGTGTCTCTTTCTTAGCTTAGAAGTATACTGGAATATTGCTGTCTAGTCTGGAGCCTTTTTTACCAGATACACACATAAAATAAAACATAGATACCACACATAGAATAAAATATTTACTGTTTACATAGTATCTTCAATTAGAATGGAAAGGACGTGCCCGTTGGTGCAGATGGTAGTGATGCTATCTAGTGAGCCAAAGTTAATGGATTCGATTTCCAGTCAAGAGCAAATATTTGTATAATGAATATTTATCAGATACAAAATAAATAAAATGTATGTAATAGTTTTTTCAAGTTTTTATTATTACACTAAGTCACAAGTTACAGTTCGCGAAATAGTAAGTATCATCACCGCCCAGACACGCTCGTAATATTACTAGCGCGTTGCCTATCTTGTCTTGAACAATTTATGTTACCTACCCTGTAAATTCACTGCCTTTCTTACCTTTCAAACACAACAAAGCGAACACTGCTATTTAGCGGTAGTATATGTGAGCGTGAGGTACCAATACAAACGACTTTTGTATGACGTCTACCTCATGAATAAACGTTTATTGTACTAAACCTTTATTGTATGATATCCGTAACACAAGTCCTTTAAGCTACTTACTTTGTAGTCAGTTTAACGTAATAGAATTCCTCATTAAATTCACTTGAACACAAATTTAGTATTTCCTTTTGCCATTATTGTACAGTACTGTAGCCTAGTTAGGTTCTGAAACTATCTCTAGGATACAGTCGTTCGTATTCATTCATCGAACAACAATCTATTACTTCGGGATATTTCAGAACTTCCTTTTAAGTCTACCTTCATTTGTCTTTGTTATTTCAGCTTTTGAAGTAATCACAATCCGATTATATATAAACATGAACGCACCATACACATAGTATAAAATGAATAGGCTTTCTGCTGTCTGCTCCTATGTATGCTTACATCTTTATAATTACGCAACAGATTTTGATGCGACTTTTTTTAAATAGATAGTTTATATTTATAATATAGGAGAGAAACACTAAAATTTTAGAAGTTTCTAATGAGACGTAGTAAATGAACATCATTTTATACAATAACCATTTTTTATCCTCATTACACCTATTGTTTGTTACTATCAGGAGAAATTTTTTATGATAAATGTAATAATAATAATAATAATATAATAATAAATTCCCACAACATCTCATACATTGACCTGACTCCGTGGTAAGTCGCTTAAAGCACTTGTGTTACGGACGCCGGACAACAGAGGAATCACAAATATACTACTTAAATACATATATTATACACCCATACACAGAGCAAACACAAATGTCATCATATAAATATTTGCTCTGGGTGGGAATCGAACCCACGACCCCTGGTGCACAAGACAGGATCACTACCATCTGCGCCATCGGGCCCGTCAAAATGTGTATATGAAATTGTGTTCAAAATTGGACAGTTTATGAAAACTGCTACTAAAACTACTTTAGCTTCAGCTATATGACGGACCCGATGGCGAAGATGGTAGTGACCCTGTCTTTTCCGCCAAAGGACAAATGAGATGTAGTTGGAATTTATTATTTACATTACTGTCACCCGTTTGATAATAATTGGTACGATTGAAAGAATGCATGCTTTGCATTGGAAGAAGAACATCTGTTTGGTCAGACTGTCACTAAGAAATTATTTTATTGCACAGTAAGTGTTATCCGACATCTAATGCTTATGACGTCAGCGAAGCAACTATTTCTATACCTATATTCTAAAGATGAAAGATTTGATTTTGTTTGTTTGTTAGGGTTTAACTCAAAATATAGAGATACTTCTTTACTAACTAATTTATATTTTAAAAATATGATAGAGCGCTACCGCAAATAGAATGACGTAACAAATAAATTTAGGGTAGGTTTAAATCTAGCTTCAAATTTTTATTTTGATTTTCCTTCTTGTGATGGTTCTGTTTTATGTACTTGCTTGCTTGCTTGATGCTTTTTTATGGGGTGAAGTCAGCAAACAAACATACGGTCCACTTGATGATAACGTGACCGCAGCCTATAGGCAACCGTGTCATCACAAAGATATCACTAATGTGTCGCCAAACTTGTGAATTGAAGATACAATGTCACATTTACCCGGTAATTTCATTGCCTCTCTCACCCTTCAAACCGGAACACAGCAATACGAATACTGCTATTTGGCGGTAGAAATAAGTGAGAGTGAGGTACTAATGCAGACAACCTTTGCTAGAGGTCTACCTCTATTAAATAAAAAAAAACTTTCATATTAGGAGAAATTTAAAAGAAGTATTGATCATAATCAGGTGATCAGTTTAGGATTGTTACTACTTTAGCATTATTTTAATACTTAATTGTATTTATACCTCTTGAGTAATAAAGGATCAAGTAAGCATTCGTAATATAAAATATTGTCAGTTGCGTCAACGTATTCATTTAAAATACACAGATGACACGATACTCATATAGTACTTCCTGTTTGTCATATATACAATCCGCATAATAGTAGCCGGGATTTCAGGGCTTGAAGACTTTACAAGTATTTTAATACCGCAAGCCAATTATTCTATCTTGACGTGCGTGACAATCATGCCTTTGTTCCTCCCGTCACACAGAAAATATCGAACTTATAGAATTTATATCTTTAGTATTCTAGCAATAAAGATGATATTTTATTCTCATAATCCGTTAAAGTCGACTGGAGACCTAAAAATATCTGCACGTGGCTACAAAGTTTTGCTATTATTTACTGTGGAAATATAAAGTAGTTTTTACTGCGCTCTCCAGTGACTAACTTTAGCTTTTTATTATGCCTTAGCTGCTAGTAAATTGCGAAATTCGTAAAAATATTCAATAGAACCGCTGAACATTTGAAGGGGACAAGGCGTGTTTAGCATTTGTGGTAGGGTTCCGACATAATTTCGTAAATAATAAGGCAAGATATTTTTCTTAGGTTTACGAATATAAAGAACTCCTACTAGCTATTATCCTATTACTCAAATAAAACACAAATGGGCGTGTTGGCGCAATTCGTATAGATCCTATCTTGTGCGCAACGTGATCGTGTTTCCTAATCCCGACATGTTCAAACGGTGGACGCGCAATAGAATTACGCTTAGCTCAACGCTTTGGCTGCCATGATGATAATGATGCTGACTGCATTGTCTTGTGGATTAATAAATGATTAGGTCAATAGCAGCCGTAAAACGTCCACTGCTGGACATAGGCCTTCGCAGGGCGTAGCATCGCGACGAGATTGTTGCAGCTCATCTCCACCCTGTTGCATTTGAGCTACACTGTTTCAAGTCGGTTAAGGTACCGCAACTAATACACAGATATAACGACCTGAAACAATGCAGCAGCATTTCCGTCGCGAAGTATTACAGGCAAACTTTATCTCTGTGAGGCCTATATAAATACACTTGATTGTTTCTATGTGTGACTCTGCTAGGCATCACCGGAATAACCATAAGCGGAATCCTAAAATAAAATATTTTTGCGTCGCAACGAAATCCCAATTGGGACTAACTAAAAGGCTGAAAGGTTATTTATGTATGTTGATACTGTCATTATATTATACCATATAATTTCGGATACCCATAAATAACACATAATTAATTTATCAGCCCACAGACGACATATTACGCCACCCACAGCTTGTAGGTTTTTAGTACCGCCTAGAACCAACGACTCCTCGAAATCTTCACCATGTCATCCGTTCACCTGGTGAGGGTTGACCCACGCTGCGTTTTCTTGTGCGGTAAGTAATAGATAATTATCATCATCACCATTACAGCCATTTGAAATCCAATGCTGGACATAGGCCTGATAGGCATATCCTCGAGAAAGAGCTAATTTTGCTCATAATTGCGGCGCTGGTCAAACGTATTGACAATTGCAGAGCGCAGCTTTTGCGACAAAGTTACCGCTGCCCATCCTCACCCTATGTATTAAGCTGCGCTGTCTCGGATGAATTGTGTATATCGCCATCTGTCGGTTCTGGTACCTTAGTTGCCTCTTACGACACTAGGTAACCTAACGGTAAGGTCTAACGGTTATATGTCAACTTGTAACATTTGTCAAAGTTTTTCAATCAATTTTGAATTGGCCCTTAAACTTTTTGAACTCAATGGCTCTTTTTTAGATTGATATCGATTGCGAAATTTTGACAGATTTCGGTAGGTTGATCTGTTGCTGTGTGTACGTGGCTGCCATTGGAGAACCTTTCTCCTTCATCTGCCTTTGTCTTCTCCTTCGTCATACTATGTGCAACACCCACTGTTGCTTCATAATAGCGATTCGATGAGCTACGTCGACGATTTTCGCTTACCGACTCCTCATTTCTCATTCAATCGCGTAGGGAACCCCCTATTCTTCTCATTAACATTTGTCACTGGGAGAACTGCCTAAATAGACGAAAAATAGAGAGAAAAATGTTGCTGTTCTAGTGGGTCACTAGCCATTTAAGTAGAAATACACGAATACAGATTATATTTGAAAAACATCTTGGTCTTATAGACCTTTTATAATCAATAATTATCGTGGATTATCTCCGAACAAATAGTGTTTGGGAGAATGAGAGAATAAGAACTAAAGAGTCCTTGCAATCGTACGACGGACAAAGGAAGTTTATCCATACGTTAACATATATTTCAATTCCACGTTGAATTCATACTTTATATTTAGTCAGTGTCATGAGGGTTGAACAAGTGATTTGTGTATCTGGGAAGTGTGTTTACAAGAGATGGGAAGTATGAAGGATATTAAACGAACAGTGAAAGCTGGAAATATTTGTAATAGAGCCTTACATGTTTTTATATAGGCAGCGCAAACATTGCAATTAGGGCACATCTGGCTATTCACAGAGGCGTGATGGCTCCAACACTGACGTGTGGTGGTCAATGTTGAGTGTGGCAGAAGGAGCACGCAAGTAGAATAAATGCTGTTGAAATTAGAGCACTTCTTAGTATGTAAGGTGTGAATGAGATAAGATATCGATGTACTGCATACATAAGGAATAGGAAATTTGAGATGGTTTGGATACGTAAAAAGGATGGATGAAAATTGATTGACTATACAAATAAATAGAGCGAAAGAAAATGGATGAGTTCATATAGGACGACCTAGGCGAACACCCCTTAACAAGGGAGAAGAAGTATTTAAGACGGGTCAGGTCATAGGTTACAAGAATAACCAAGCGTGTATGAAAGGACGTGAGGAAGTGAAGATTCATTCAGTGGCTGTCCACCCCGATGGAACGCTAGCGCGATATAAGTAAATGTGTGTTTAGTAAAATATTGTTTGAAAAGAGAAAATAAATTCGCTTTACTGGTTTTGGTAGAGAAAAACAATTGATTTATTTTTGTTTAATGTGCTCCTAACTCGTATACGCACTGAATCTATGCTTGGCACTTTATAGCAATTGATTGTGCGGATTGCAAACGATACTCTATCCGGTTAAGCCTCTTTGATGTTAACTCGCTATCCAACAGTTCCGTCCATTTTTTAGGGATATCTGAATGCAAGCGTATAAATTTAGAAGGCGCATAGATTACAGTTTTATTTTTAATTACATTATTACGTACCTACTACACCTAATATCGCAGTCTTTACCGGAACATTAAATTTCTTAAAATAAAATTTAATGTTCCGGTAATTTCGTTAAATCGATTTCGTTAAATCCATACAACATTTTATACGGCAAATACATTGCCGTATAAACGCACGACTCCGTGATTTGAAGCCTATGTTACTAGATTTCAAACGAATAGGTATTAAAATAGAATACTTAGATAATACATAAATTTTACAAACGTACTCAGACACTGTCCGTGAGATACCGCCAGAGTAGAAAAGAATCTCCCACTGTACCAGGAGTCGTAAGAGGCAACGAAGGTACCAGAACCGACATATTGCGGTATCGCGGCTATCCGAGACAGAGTAGCTCAAATGCACAGGGTGGGGATGGGTGGTAGCATCCCTATCGCGAAAGTGACGCTCTGCGATTTCCAATACGCTTGCCCAGTGCGGCAATAAGGGGCAAAATTCCTTCTTTCTCGGGGAGGCCTGTGGCTTCCAATGGTTGTAATTATGATGATGATGACTCAGGGATAGAACAAACTCAAATTACGTCATTATTATATACAATATCACATACATTGACTTACCACCGCAATACGTTGCTTAAAGCTTAAAGCAGATAACAGATATAATATATACTTAAATACGTATTTTTATATCGTTTACAACCACAAAAGATTGTATCCAATAAATGCCTGAGAAAAGACAGCAGTTAAAAATGGAATATTCCATTCGAGAATTTTCTAAGTGAACTACGCTGCAATTTTAAGGCAAACAGTGCCGAAACTGCGCACCATTAATCAACGCGGTAGGTATTTGCTTTTAAATTTAATTACGCGAATCTGTTATGCGTGCGCGTCATTACAATTCATGAGATTAAACATCGAGCCAAAAGTAATTAACGCTGCCGCGTACAGGTGACACTTACCACGGCCAAAATGTCTGCTCTTTTTCTTTTATTCACTCCATTTGAGCTGGTAATAATATACTCAGATATTTTTAAATATACATACATACCTATTTTTATCACCATCATCATGACAGCCTTAAAAAAGAGGGGGAGTTAACCGATCATTACACAAATGGGCAAGTGTGGTGGCAAGTGCAAAGCTTTGCTTCGCCACGGGGATGCTGCTGCCCACCTTCGCTCTGTTGCATTCGACATAATCTATTTCGAAAAGACCTGTCGGTTCAGGTACCTTAATCCTTACCTAATCCAATTAGTACCTTACTTTTTAATTAGTCCGGCTATACTGACTGCCATGCTATGAAATAAGCAGACGGGCACGATGGCACATTCAATGGTATACCTATCTTGTTTGCCAACCGTCAAAGGTGCGATTCCCGACCTGAACAAACATTAGTGTGCTAAGCACTTGTGTATTTACAATTTTGGATAGTAAATATGTACTTTGTTGTGTCTGTTGTAAGTCAGGTCAATGTAGGAGATGTTATGAGATGTTGTAATTTAAAAAAAAGATTGAAAAGAACAATAGGCAATAGAAATATATAAAAAGAATAATCAATTTAAAGATCCTATTTAATTCGGCATAATAAAACGATTTATATAATCAGTTTTTCTATATATTACGTCATCTTAGACGAGGACAAAGAAAAGTTATTTATTTCTGAATTTACTGTCAAAAAATCTTACTGAATCCCTAAGGAACTCATTGTATCGTTCGATGGCTAAACAAACCATAATAGTCCATTTATCCAAGTGTCGCCCTGAAGCGCAACAGTAAAATCAATTTAGAGTCCGTCTCCAATTTGAATAGAAGTGATAATTCATGCATCGACAAATCGTTCGCGAAGAACGAAAACAAACGAAATAGGCAACTGGACGCGATTTAGACGTACGATTCAGAAATGGTAATACAAAAAGCAGAAGTTCCTAAGGAGTAAGATGTCTTGCTTATTTATGATCTTCATCATAGTAGAATCCAAACCGTAACCGTACCGAGCTATCACTGTAGAACACCACTGATGGACATAGGTCTCCTCAAGTAAGGCGGAATATTTCCTTTTAATATATATATATCTTTTCATTATTTGCTGCACTGGGCAGGTGTGGTGGTGGACAGAGTGTAGCTTCGTGACGGAAATGCTGTGGCCCATCCTCGTTTCAATTTAGCTACGCTATTTCGGCTAAATGTACCGCCATCCGCATCTTCTGAGTCACTTATATAATTACTCAGAAAATCGGCCTGGTATACTTACCACTATATTATTGTTATTGCCGTCATAATCTAGATTTTGTTCTTTTACGAGAAGTTGTAAAGAAGTAATACTATGTTAATTGCCTCTTATTTTCTGTATATAGGTCGACGGCCCCGTCACCGTCCCCATTCAGAGCAAATATTAATATGATGATTTATTTGTATTTGTACTGTGGCTGGGTGTTATTAATAAGTATTATAGTATTATTTTTGTAATTACTCTGTGATCTGATATCCGTAACACGCGTGCTTTAAGCGACTTATCTCGGAGTCAGGTCGATGTATGAGATGTCGTGTCAATACATTTTAATGTTTTTATTTTATAGGTATTTTACAACCTTATAGAAAAAATATATCGCATTTCTTTTTTACTATTACATATTTCTGTCCATTCTCATAATATTACATAATAAATAAAAAGTAGTGTCAAAGAGAAGTAAGAATTATTTAACGGTTATAATTTTTTTAAAGTTAAGTTGCTGTTTATTTTTAAGAAGTTAGAGTACCACCCAACGAGTTGATTTTTTCATTACTTTCCACTTAACAAGATACTGATGCCCATTGTATGAGGTCTCTCTTAAAAAGGTTATCAGCTTTGGTTCCTCACTCTCAACTATTTCGTACGCCAAACAACAGTGTTCGCATTGCTGTGTTCCGGTCTGAAAGGTGAGCAACCAGTAAAATTACCGGGTAATGTGACATAATATCGTAAAGTCACAACGTTGGTAGCACGCTAGTGATATCCTTGTAAATATAGGCTAGATTGACCCCGCTGGATAGCATAACTTCAAAAAATATCTCCCTCCATCGCACTCTCTCTCGCACTCTATTATCACTAACACTTTACATATTACATTATTTTCGTAGAGCAATGCAGTCCCGGACTCACTCAGACCTTCTCTTTTGCAAAGGACTTAACTATCCCCTAGGATTACTACTCGCGCCAACGTCGAGTCTCAGATCCCTCTTACCCCGCTGGATCGACGGTACAATGTTTGCAGTCGCGGGGAACACAGGTATAATCGAGCATAAGGCCGCATAATTACGAGTGACCATGCCCATTCCTCCGGTGGTGTTGGAATTGACGTCTGAGTAGTATCCGAAAACAAATCTGAGGTTACGCATTCGCGGACTGTATGCTCGTTTATGCTAAATCTACGAGTTCAATAAATAAAATTAAACATATTAAACATAACAAATATGTTTTTTTAGAAAGGCTTCAGGCTTTCAGGTTTGTTTAGAAAAATCGCCGCATTTAAATATTTCCGTTTTGATCACTCCTTACATTCAAATGTGGAAGTGCAGATGGTTGATTTTGAATTACACACCGTTATGAACCTTTTAAATGATAATTGAAACTGTCGGGGAGGTACCGACAAAGCAGCATGGTACCTCCCTTACAAGGTATCGTAAGAGGAACCCTTAATATGACCAAATAAACCACGTAAATTAAATCCGTTAAATTACGTAGTTCCATTACAATAATATTGTGACATAAATACAAAAACAACTCGTCCAACAAAATCAGACGACACTCATTTAACATTATTTGCTCACAATCAATTGGGCGTTAATAAACACTCAATTGAGTATTTCATCGTGTCGTCGCAATAAGTCCGCTTGTCTGGCAAAATGTTTTACAATTCAATAGCGACCCGCCCAGATGTTAATTGGGACTGTTTTAATGAATATCAATTGACCGTATAAAGTACACCAAGAGTTTACACATTACCGTAGTTTGTGACTCCGTTAATTAAGTTAATGCGTTAATTATTCGGGCTTGAAATGGCTGGGTTAATTGAAATTGGTTATAATGAGGTTTGTTGGCGTATTGGGGAAGGTCAAGGTATGACAATATCTTTATTGTGGCGTACAGACAAAATTAAATAGTACGTTACATTTTTTTTCCTTTTTGCACATCATAAATACAATGTACACATGGCGAACTTTATGCCTAACGGCATTGTCTATCAGTCAAACATCAAGCAAAACAGAAAATAGATAAGGCAGTGCAATACACATACATTAAAAAACAATGTAATAATAATTATTTATATAGAATCGGAAATACTACATTTTCAATAAAAATTATATAAATATATTTAAAAACAACTATATATGTATACTGTGTAATACCTGGTATAGATAGATGAGTGAGAAAACAAAGGGGTAAATTAAATAGACACATCAAGTAAAATAAAATTTTTAGCTTCTCTTAAACTTACTCGATAATTTCTTTGTGTTGTGGGGAATTCATAGCGACTGAGGCGACTGAGTTACTGAAACCGGTAGGTGGCGGTATATCCACCCGATATTCCCGTTGCAACACCACGCTCTGCCACCACGCCTGCCCAGCGGGTACTATAACTCCTTTCTAGGCCTGATTCTCCTTTCTAGGTCATTTTTATAAAGCTAAACAAGAACACTTTCTTATGTTTGACGGGATGAATCTGGATAACTTTCGCTAGAGCCTATTTATTATATACTATATTACTTAATCATCATCATCACATCACTGCTGGGCATAGGCCTCCCCAGTGGGAAATTTTGTTTATAATTGCCGTGCTAGGCAAGTATGTTGACAATCGCAAAGCGTAGCTTCTCGTCTGGGATGCTGCCGCCTCGCTCTCGCTATGTATGATCGTTGAGCTACACTATTACAGTTGGATATACCGCCATCTGTCGGTTCTGGTAACTTAGTAGCCTCTTACAATACCTGTTACAGGTGGAGGTACTATTTTACTCTGCTGTTACCGCGTGGTTTTCTTTTACTTACTCTATTACCATAATATAAACAGACTTTAACAAACTTGTCTTTTTGTTGACGTTTCCATATAGTTATGGACCTGAAAGCGGTTGATAGCAAAGAATAAAGTTAAATTCGATAGAATGATCGGACAAATACCCAAATATGTTTTATGAAAAAGGTGCATCTCTGGTAGGTACAATGTAGTAATGTTTGGTGTAGATTGTGTTACAGTTTAGCCGATGTTAAATAGTCATAAATGTAGTTTGTTTTTTGATATAAAATTAAAAAGAAAAGTTCCATTTATAATTTACTTGAATTATCAATTTTATAACATTTGTTACTTGTTAAAAGCGTCCTTCTGAACGAATGAATGAACAGCTCTCGCTTGACTGGTTTTATTTCACGGACCAGTATTCCGTAACTGAGCGAGTACAGGTCAGATGTATTGTCGTTATAAAAATATGAAATAAAACGTAAAAATACATTTTTTTAACAAAAAATACCGACTTCAACATCAAGGCAAAGGCTCCGATCCCGCGAGCTCTGCAATGAGATCGTAACTCAACGCGCAATCGCCACCGCGGGGTGCAGCCCAGCGCGGTAATTATGAGTAAATTTTTTTTTTTTTTGGGGTAGCCTATGTCCAGCAGTGGACGTCTTTCTGATGATTTCAATGGATGATGGGAGATTGGTAAAGATTTGATATGTATATCTATGTACAAACATCGCGTGCTATGAAAAATATCTTTATTAAGTGTATGAGCTTCGGGAGTCCGAAGGTTAGAATGTTTGAAAGAAACAAATCTGTTTGACTGATGAACGGAGATATAAAGCTCGCTCTGTGGTGCTAATTCGTCTTATGTTATTATGCACTATTATTCAGATTCTGCTTAAGTCAACATACACGAATATGGTCCTTGGTGATTGTTACCATAGACACTCGTATTGTCACAAGGATATCACTACAGGCTACACTAATTAAGACTTAAAGATGTTACGTCACATGCCCATAAATCATCTCTCACCCTCCAAACCAGAACCTAGCATTGAAAAAACCTTGGTTTGGCGGTAGAAATAGTTGAGAGTGGAGTAGCATTGGCGACCTTTTATGAGGTCTAACTTTGGTTAATTTTTAATTAAATTCCTTAAGAAAAATTGTTCAGAAATGTATTGGAAACTTAGTAACGAATAAGGAGCGATCACTCTCATCGATAGGACTGTTCTTTGTGCAAACACTTAACAATCATTCCCTATATGTAGATGACTTTCGGATATCACATGAAGATAAAACGGCACATCAAGACGAGTCTGATGCGCAGATGACAGTGATCTTGTCTTATGCATCAAAGTCTTGGATTCTATCATCACCCAGGACAAATATTTATCTAACGATACTTGTGTTTGTTTTTGTCTGAGTGTAAAATATATGCATTAAAGTGTTATATATATGAAGTGCTTTAAGCGATTTATTCCGGAGTCAAATTAACATATGAAAATGTTGTAAGAATTAATGTTGTGTAAAATTGTATAATTATTTATCTTTAACAGAAAACTACTTACCAGTTTTTTAAAGAGCACAACCATGGTTCACCCGACTTAAACCGCGATCTCAAAGTCCCATCGATTCGTTACTTCATGACGAATACATTTCAAAAAGACGCCTGAACGTCGATACTAATAGCTAGTTCAAATTGCAGACTACTATAGAGACAAATGGCAATATTCGTGAATTTAGACCAAGAAATGCGCTG
>JACJUM010002878.1:3647575-3829355 GCA_020976665.1 Heortia vitessoides | reverse complement strand
TAGAGACAAATGGCAATATTCGTGAATTTAGACCAAGAAATGCGCTGCTCAAATCAATATATGTCATAGCGATCGCATTCACGTGGAAATATATTCTGTTTAGCAATATACAATCGCATACGCAACACATACACTCTTAAGTCCTAGAATACGGCCTCGTGTTAAGTGTGTGAAACTGCCTCAGCAGCTCAAATCTCGTGACATCTGTAGGACTTACCGATATATTCCGAATTTCCTTTTAATTTTTTGTACGAGAAACAAAATAATCGTGATCGTTGCATAAACCTCAGTTAATCTTATTTTTAACCTAGTATGTATTCTGAATTAATTTTAAGTGCCGTAAAGAAGACAGAGTAGAATAGTACATGCCTATGTTCCAGGTTTCGCAAGAGGCGAATGAGGTTTCGAAAACGACAGAAATACACCCCTATCTTAGTACCTACAGGGATTTAGTTTTTTACTTCGCCGGTACCTCATAGCAGGTAATACAAGCTGCACAAAAAAGAATAGTCGATACCTGCTTTCAGATAGCTGTGCTTCGTAGAAAGAAGGAGAATATTAAAACTTACTTACTTACTTGACAAATTTCTGCCCAGCATCTTATATATATAGTTTATTTAAATGAAAATGCATACCATTATTATCAAACCAAATAACGAGGCACACAAATTAGCCGTTGTATGGCCGCTAGCCGCAGTCTGTCGGTCGGCTGCGCGCGGAGGTGGGTCATGCATGCTGATGAAATTCGTTAATTTGCAACTCGCCAACCGGAGATACGTGTGTAATTTATAACCGGCACAACACGGCCTTTGAGACGCAAACTGTATTCAAATGTGCGATTTAGTTGGACGGGACAATGAAACGTTTGTGGAAATAATAATACATGAGAAATGTAAAACTTGGTGAAAATGTTATCACATTGATAGATACAAAATATTTCACTAGACATATTTGTAGAGTCAATTATCGAAGGACACTTTTAAAACATAATAATAATGGCTTTCTTTACGATTTAATCAGAAAGCAACACAATATTGGCCTTGTATCCTTAGACACCCTAGCTAAGAAAGAGGGAATTTCGTCATTAATTGCCACGCAGTACAAGTGTGGTGGATTTGGTATCCCAGTCGCCTCTTACGACACCCGGTATAGGTTCTATTCTAGCCTGCCGGCACCACACGCCAATAAGCATATATATTTGTTGAGAGAAGTTGAGTTGTGAGAAGAGTTGTACACCACGCGTGCTGGTGAATGCTTGCCTCCAAGGCATATGCCAGCGGCACTAAGCATATACCACTGATTGAAATAACACACTTAGTACAATACAGTTACAGTATATAATAGACTAAATGCATAACCAATTATCGGCGTACATTGGATGCAAAACAAAATGTTAGCTCAGTAAAGATTAATAATATTAACACACACTTTTATTGAGAGTAACACAAAAATCAAAATCGGAACAATCAAGCTTTACATATGCACTTACTCTACAATAATTATTTTACTTTGAATTTGGAATATGATAGAGACATAAAATTAGACCTACAGATATTTTTTTAAATATAGCAAACAATGTCTACTCCGGCGCCGGCCCACACAATTTAGGCTCATGTGATCGCTGTCTATCTCATTCTTAGCTCATGACCCTGCCAAGACTTCTATTACTCACGTAAAAGTCGTGCAGAGTGAGGAAGGAGTGTTTCAGCGCTAAAGTATTAAAATGTTCATGAGAGTAATATAAGAAAAGATAAACAAAAAACAGTAAAAACATGAACAATTACGTGTGTATGTTTAGAACCAACAGGAAATATTTTATTGTGCATTTTTATACATCATTATAACTCCTACTACAAAAATTATTTTATTTACCCTTTTAATTTAATGCGGGCATGAAAAAAATGCATAGTAATTTATCTAAAAATGTTTTTATTGCATAGCGGCACTACCTACAGCATTCCCTTGTTCTAACTATCGAACGAGTACTTTAGGAGGAGACTAGCGTAGATCCAACACGGCGCAAGTATGCGCTATTGGTTTGTCAGTCGCTGATCACGAAATCAAAGGTTTATTCCTATTTAAAAAAATGCCTAACGCGCCTAAAGGACGTTTTATTTTAAAATCTTTTTTTGGTACAATATGTTCATTATACATATATTTAAGTATTTGTAAGTCATATAACCTTATTATGTTGCCGAAATAACAATATGATTACATTAGAGATAAAAAATGCAACCAATAATACTTTTAATCTTTTTATGAACCTAGACTACATTTGTTTAAATTATAAATGTCTACATAATTAATTTGAAAGCATTAAAATCTCACATACTAATTATTCTGCCTTTTAAGATTAACTAGATTTGTTACTGCTGAGTGCTTTGGTTATCTCAGAAAGCTAAAATTATAATTAACTTTAATTCCTTTTAGAGTTCGTGACCTGCAACGAGAAAACAGTGCCCACTTTAAAAATTTCTTTTCGTCATAATTTTCATAAGGCAAAGTGGCTAGGGACCGACATGCATTCGGATCCCGACCTTACACAGTCACAAAATCCAAGCTAATAAAATAGGTAGCTTGAATAAAGTGAGGCACAATTAACAACCGCCAATTTTTATATGTAAGGGTAGGAATCCGACTTTACGCCGGTTCAAGCCTAATGTATCATTTTCAGCGGCAAAAATAGAATTGAGTCAGTCAGTTATCTTTATTTACTCCTATTTTGAGAGATTCAGAAATTATGTTATGTTATATGTTTATCGAATTGAATTGTGTTTTATGTTACTTATAGGTTTTTGTGCATTTTATTTATGTTTTATCTTCAACTAATATATACATATAAGTTATATATTTATATCACGTCGGATTATTTGCATCGCTGACCACGTTCAGTACATAATTTTAATTTGTGTGACCGGGTCAATTTCTTAATATATTTAACATAAACAAACAATTTTTGGCAAACTTAATTGAAGTTGCATTGTCTACCAGATAACAATAATTTGACAGTAATTTATATAATTATTATAATCATGAAACAAAAATCTGCTTTAGCATAACTCTCTGATATAGTTAATTGACATTATTCTACAATTTTAGATATCAATTAGTTTCGGTTATAGCACTAGAATATCCGTGTTAATTATAATAAATTTTGGTTTTCAGGTATTTGGTACAATAATTTAACATAAAATAATAAATAAATACTGCAAGGAATTAGTCTAAATTAGAATGAAATGGAAGAACGAACTTTAATTTAGAGATATTTGTATTTAAAAATTGTGTGACAGGTTGTGCAAGCATCAAGTCACGAAGTCAGATTGCTAACTCAAAAAAAATATTAGTGCAGTCTACACATCTAAATATGATATCTTAATTAGGATCATGTATGAGGCCTTGTGCCGTGAGGTACCGGCAGAGTAGAATAGTACCTCCCCGTGTACTAGGTGGAGGAGGCGACTAAGGTACCAGAATCGTCAGCTGGCGGTATATCCATCCAAAACATTGCAGAATCCAAATACATCAATCCATTTATGCAATCCATCCAAATTATGGGCAACATTTCCCCTTTCTTGGGGAGGCCTATATCCTGAAGTGGACTTTCAATAGCTGGTACAATGGATGATGAGATCTTATCTCAAATATTACTGCAATTCTTCTCCAGTCAATTAAACAGACGAGAAATTTCAATTCATTAAGGAATGCAACCACGAACAACTACTGTTTGTAAGTAACAGTCTTTTGAATGATTTTTTTAATGGCCCTTTTAATCGCCGGCACAACAATCAGCTATGCATAGTCGTTGCATATGCGAATATTTTTTGAACAATTTACGACAAAAGTGTCTCTCTGTTTCGCGTTCCGTGAATAATTAATATGTTTCGTCTGATGGCGGATGGCATTTGGGAAAATATGGACTTTTAGTAGCGAAAGCATTATTGTGTTAACGTTAAAAAAGAATTGTTCGTGTTTTGTTCACAGTTTATTTAATTAGATTCATAAACTATTTATTTTTCTAGAGATGGAATGCCAGTGGAGTAGAATAATAAGAAGGGATAACAACACAGGAGTCGTCTGGGTGGTGATATTAACATTGTATTTTTCAAAATAATTAGAGGTGCCCCGCGGTTTCAACCGCATTAAATTTTTGAACTTTCATACAATCTTTGCCCCCCCTTTTACCCTCTCAAGGGATGATTTTTTTTTAAATATTTAACACGTGTTTAATGACTTTTAATAAAAAACTCTCATACTGAATTTTTTTCGATAACTTCGAAAACAGCAGTTTCATACTAACTTGAAACCCCCGTTTTACCCTCTGATGGGATGAATTTTTGAAAATCCTTTCTTGGGGCTCCCCGGGAACCCTCATGCAAAATTTCAAGGCTACGCTCTGCAATTAGCACCATGCTTGCCCAGCGCGGTTATTAAGGGATTTATTTCTTTTTCGTGGAGGCCTATGTCCATCAGTGGACCTTTTAAGGCTGTAATGATGATGATTTTTCAGATTATAGAACATAGTACTTTTTTATTATCCACATTGCTTTATCATAAGATATATATATTGTAATTTGTATGATATACTTAAATATCGCAATAGTGAAAAGAAATAGAGATCAATACGAAATCCATACCATTAAAAATAAAATTTTCATTCAATCAATAAATTGGATTTCTTGAATTTTGGTTGTAATAATTATTATCTATAGGTGATCGACGTGATCTTTGTTTATTTATATTATAGAAACTTTAAAATTTAATTAAAATAAACTAAAATATATGAGTCTTAAAAAACCGCGCGATCAATTTTAAACTCAATTATTTAGAGTTTGATATTCAGTGAAAAAAAGGATTCGTCTAGACATAATGTCAGTAACACGGTCTAGATAAAAACAGTTTAAAAAACCTGTCCGGTTGAAATTAAAAATAATTGGAGTGATCTAAGGATCAAATAAGACCGCATCTAACTATTGGTTGGCGTTTCTTTATTTCGTGAATACGTAAAGTGTTAAAATATGTGTTATTAATTCCCAGGCTATCTGATATCCGTCACACCAGTGCATCAAGCACATCAAGTATATCTTGGAATCAGATCAATGTCTGGGATATTTTAGATCCTATCTTGTATGCCAACAGACTTCCCCAGCCCGGCAATTATGGGAAATATTTCCTCTTTGTTGGGGTAGCCTATGTCCAGCAGTGGACTTTAAATATCTGTAATGATGAATTACATGAGATTGTATTCAGATATAAGAAGTAAATTGCGAATACGTAACGTCACATGTCTGTGAAATGCACATGAAAAGAGACCACTGCCTGGGAAAATATTTTTAGACGAGGTCGACGAAACAGTAGAATGTCCGTGTAATAGTAAGCGTCACTGCAGCCTATAAAAGTTCGTCATATCACCTTGTCACTTATGTTTAAAGCTTTTTGTTCTCATAGGAAATCACATTTAATTTACAATAAGGTATTACAGTTCAAATAAAAAATATACAATTAGCCGGTACTCCACGAATTGCATAAATAAGTCTATATTTATATATACTCGACAAAACTATATATTTTTGACAAAACGTTAAGCACTGATATCGGTCTGTAGTTACTGGGATTAAATCTAGAACCCGACTTATATATAGAACGTACTTTGGTTTCCTCCAGAGAGTCGGGAAAAACACCGAGTCTAAAACAAATCACACTTCTATTTTCATTAGAAATAGGTGAGAGTGAGATATCAATGCATACGACCTTTGGCCAAATAAAATAGCCTGTTCAATAAATTACTATATTCTTCCTCATCATCCTCATACAAGTCAACTGCTGGACATAGGCATCCCGAAAAAGGGGGAATTTCGCCCATAGTTGCCGCAATGGGCAAGCGTATTGACAATCGAAGAGTACAGCTTTTGCTTCGAAGAAGCTGCAGCCCATCCCCGCCCTGTACATTTGAACTGCACAGTTTCGGGTGGATATACCGCCATTTGTCAATTCTGGTACCTTCGTCGTCTTAAAAGACGAAGACGAAGACGTCTTAGAAGACACCTGGTACAGGAGGAGGTACTTTCCTACTCTGCTGGCTACGGTTCACATATTAATATTTATAAACGAGTATTTACGTAATCCGCAACCAAACCACGAATTATTCGATAGATTTTATTTAATATTTTTAATCGAAAAATATTTATCATGCACAAATGAATAAAATCGTACTTCAATTTAAACGCAGACTTTTCCAAGTACTAAATAACAAAAAATTAAAAACTAAAAACCGAAAATCCCTTTTTTACAATAAAAACTTTATTGCCATTTTTATGAACTGCTGGTATTCGGCATTTATATAAACTATAAATGTTGCATTCTGGCTCTATACTCAAACTCATTTTTGTTTTATTTAATTAGACCTATCACAAGGACCTTTAATTTGCTAAAATAAATATTGTAGAGATACTTTTATTTGATATAAATGACGACGCCCAGTCAAGCCAAAGTCGCCGTCGGTCTTGCTCCAATTCCGCCAATCTTGCGGAAGCCGCCTCCCCTGCAGAAATGTTGAAGCTTAGTGTCGTTCATTAAATGAACGTTCGCGCTCATCCCTCTGGTCGCGCTCTTTTCTCTGATCACGCTCATCCCTCCGGTCGTGCTCATCCCTCCAGTCACGTTCATCCCTTCCTTTGCGTCGCAAAAACAAGCACATAATAGACGCTCGTAATATATCACTAACGCGTTGCCAACCTTGTGACTTGAGGATATTATGCCACATTACCCAGTAAATTCAGCGCCTCTTATCCTTCAGGTTGGAACACAGCAATGCGAACACTGCTATTTGGCGGTGAGAGTCAGGTACTAATGCAGACGACCTTTTGTATGAGGTCTACTTCATGTTGGAATTGTAACCTGAGCTAATGAACCTCGCTAAATGTTAAACGTGATATTTAACATAGTTGAAGTAAATGTGCAGAAAAAGTGATTATAAGTATTTCTATTATACAAATTTCACTATGAATATATGAATTCTTATATGTATAATCTTATATGTCCGTCCAAAAGTCGCCTGGAAGAGATCGCCCTGAGCGATAAGGTCGCATATTGTATTAGAACTTGTCACTTTTATTCTTTTTGATTCTAATGTATTTGTGTACAATAAATAGTACTATTATTATTATCAGTAAATTCATTTAAATACTCATTACACACACTATTTGAAATTTGAATGGCATTGACACACTTAAATGAAGTAAACATTAAACAATTGAATATCAAAACAAATGATGAACGTGTTTTGACAAAATTTTATGAACTTTTGTTGAACCACTGAACTGCTGAACCATAGGGCGACTACTAATTATAATAAATAGGTGAAATAAAGTTATATAGCATAAACAAAGAAACTACTTAACTGAACTTTCTTATGCATATAAAAATATGTCTGTTTGTATATTACTTTTTTACGATCACTGATAAGATCATAATGTCGCGAGTGAATCATTGGGACCATATGAATGGATGTAACTTTGGATTCCAGTAATGTTCCTTTGGGATGACATATACCTTCATGTATACACGGACGAAGACACGGGTGGCAACACTGTGATTTTCAATAGTAACAGTTGTATGATGCTTGCGTCCAGTGTGGTCCTGAGGTCAGATTATTGGTCAACTTTGAGTGGGGGCGTATTATGTTTCGCCGGAACGTGGTCTCCATTCTAGAATATTACAGCTCAATCGTTCAACTAATACTCCACCAAGCTATATTGATAAATTTGGTTCGTTTATGAATCTCAAGTTTCCAAACATTGTTCTCTCTTGCCGTTGGACTATTTTGAGTTAGTTAAATAAGGTCAATAGTAATTAGCACGCAATATATACGTAAGATCAGTGACACTTAAAACATACGACGTCGAATCTATTGAATGGAGGTGCAGCTGTATTAACACGAGCTCCGAAATCACACCAATCGAGTGGAGTCAGCCAGTGATAATCTAAGTGCATACAATACGCAAGCACGGACTATGGCAGGCTTCTAATAACAGTAAACACTGCCCAACGGCCCTCGTAAAAACGTATTGCACACTGCGGTTTTCACTTCGAATTAAATTTATGCCACAGCGTAACAACATCTCAAATGTGACCGTTATATTCTGCTAATTTTCGTTGGTGACACAAAAGAGGTTGAACAGTCTGTGGTAGTTGACGAGAGGAGAGCCGGCGATGCCGTGACCACTATAATGCCCTATTAAGCGAACTGTTTTGAGTGCTATTATTTTGCTAATGTGTGGAAAGCAGACGCCGACCCTTAGCAATGGTCGCATTATAGAGTTGGGATTAGATTTCGGTTTGTCCTGGTTTATTTTGGCTGTTCCGTTTATTGTTAGCAATATACGCTTGGATAGTAACTACTGTCGTATCTCCTAGTGAGTAGTCTGTTCTAGTTTGTGTTGAAGTTTGATTCAGTTGGTTAAAAGATCTTGTGTGATCACACAGTCGATTGGATCAATGGAATTGATTCCCATTTTTATTCATTTATTACTAATTTAATATCCATAATAAATTTTGAAATGTGAAAATGTATCTGTCTGTTTTAGATTCAATATGGATAATTCATGTTCCATCATAAAGTAAGTCTAAGTTACATCGGAAAGTGCAAAAGACTAATGCCTAAAATAAATACTATATTAAAAATAATATAGAACACCAAGTGCCATCCCCATCGGGACAAATCAGCTTAATATTCTATCTTCTATTGATTCAATCTTCTATTCTATATTTTATAGTCTATTGAGTATTAAGATCACTCTAGTAAGTGTAAGAATTTACTATACTTTTTATTTACCTTATCTCAACCACATGTATCTTAATAAAATTTGGCATATTGATAGAATAAACTTAAACAGAAAAATAACATATAATATAGAAATATTAATTATTCATCATATATAATGAAACTTTATAGTGAAAATATCTTTATCAGTTCTGATGGTGACACAGTTCCATCGGTTTTTACACCAGTTGATTCTTCTCATCGATTAATTATATTGGTGAGTATTAAAACTGACGTGAGACTAGCACATAGTTTATATAATATAATCACAGAATATAAAGAATACATAACACAGGTGTCACTGTTACATAAATATTTGCGATTCTTATCTAAATCTATATCACAAAAGTCAACTTTATCTCCACCCTCTAAAGACTAATTTTCATTTTCCTCTCATAGTTTCTTTGTTAATAGCACATCGCTCAAGTTTGCACCGCAAAACTTCGGAAACTAATCTACTAATGGGAAAGAAAGTTCCAGTAAAATGGGACAATGATTATGGATTGTGTGAATTTAATGGTAACGAGTTTTTGTACGCGCGTATCATCTATTAGAAAAGTTTGCGCGGTGACGTGTGAAGTGCTGTTCTACCAAGTTGGGGTAAGTTCGGTGGATACATGGTTTGGGTACTGCGTAACATCACAAAACAGATAGGTACGGAAGGGAATCGCGTGTATGTATTTCATTTTTTATACCGACGGTCGACGGTCGCGTTGTCAACTTTGGTTACCCACAGAAAACTATCGTGGCAGTGGCACTCGTGACTAATAATTATTTGATTTAACGTTGATTTATTTTATTATATGAGTATTCAGTAGATTTTAATGAATTTTTGCTAAATGTGCAAAGTTCGATCCAACTTTGGAGAATTTATATCTCAATTTATCAATCCCAACATTGTTTTCATTTTAAACAAAAAAAGTATTGTTAAAACAGGACAGTTTCTGTCTGTAGCTAATTTATTACACTGTAACTTTTTATTGTAAAGGGAAGTAAAGTTCAGGCTTCGTGGCCGTAGGTAAAAAAAACGTTGAACAAAGAAACTTAAACATATTAAGTAGAGTATAGAGTTTTTATGTTTCAAAAACATTAAATTACACAATTAAATTTACTTAGCAATTTGATATTACTAAAAATTTAGTTTTATAAAGTGTTGTATTTATTATGTGTTTATCTAACACCAAATATTTGTGGTCAGTTAAAGATATTTGTATGTTTCATTACTATCATTTAAAATGTTTTAAAATATTTTTTTTACATATTTTTTATTGAATGGATACTTCGCTCTTCAGGGATTAGTGAGCACACATGGGTCTCATGCCCGCGACTAAAAAGATATTCAGGATGCATAATATGTATATTTCCTCAAAAGACGCCCTTAAGAGTGGATCTAGGGGGTCGCGGTCGTGACCAAAATTTACATATCATTTACTAGTACTAAAACACATCCTTATATATCCTTATATATATCTTATCATACAGATAAAAATAAATATTACCAAGCGCAAAACTTCAGAATGGGAATTTTTGTATTTTACTTACGGCACACTGTAAGATTTAATGAAAAATAATAACCGTGACAGTGTTACATATTTTAAATTAATTATCATCTTCACTGTAGCCATAAAACGTCCACTGCTGGACCTAGGCCTCCCCAAAGAGGGGGAATTCGCTTATAATTGGCGCGCTGGGTAAGCATAGTCGAAATCGCAGTGCGTAGTTTTGCAACGGGAATGCTGCTGCCTATTCCCGCCTTGTTGCATTTTCTATTAGCTACACTTCTTTGGATGGATATACCGCCATCTGTCAGTTCCGGTACCTCAGTCACCTTATGTGATACCTGTTACAGGGGGAGGTACTATTCTGCTATGGTATATATGTATATTGTATATATTCTACTATACTACGGTACCACCATTTTGTTAAGTAAAAATGTATTTCTAACATTTTTACTAATTTTTTTTTATTATTACATAATACCATCACTTGCATTATTTCATATTTTTTCTTTTTTGAACAAAACAACACTTTCAATCAAACAGCTAAGGAAACTGTTAACATCCATCTAAACAAATAAAATCAACAAGATAACTTGGACGAAACCAGGGCGGGCCTCTTGTATATACATATATCTGAATTTGACTTTCTGCTAAGATAACTGTTTTTTACATTACGTTACCAGTATTTATCTTTTTATACGTTGTCTATCACGCGCGTTCAATATCACGAACTTAAAGAGGTAAGTATTAGAAAAAATGTCGCGTGATCGCTGCTGACATGCTGTTCGTTCTCGAACCGAATTTTTAAATAAACTAAAGCCTTCTCGACTCCTTTTACATAAAAAATTGGAATTTTAGTCATGCTTTTGAGAAATATAGCCCCTCCAAGCATGTGTAATGGCACGAGACTATTTATAAAGGACTTAAAAGACACCTTAATTGTAGCAATAATTATCACGAATCGCAGCATCACTAGCTCATGTCCTAAGATTCACCATACCTGTTTAAATGGCTTCAGTTTCCGGTAAAACATCTTTTACGTTAACTATTGATGAGTCCCAAGGCCAAACCTACGAGTAAATGGAGATCGCCCATGAATATAATGTTAACTACTACTGTAACTATTGCGTGTCGGAGTCTGATATGCTGCTATTAAATAAACATCTAATATAGTTTTCCCGTAAACGTTATTAGAAGTTTATTTTTATACTGAGACTAAATAAATTTAATGTATTTCGTTTTGTAGATCTCAATTTTGTCAACTTTTTCAATCATTAGAAATATAAATAACAAATTAAAATAAAGAAAATAAATATATTGGTTAAAAAAATATAACATCGGAATTATCTTTATAATTTTACACTTATTTAGTAACCTTACACATGAAGAGGAGACAGAGTATGTTTTAAAAGGTATGCCTTAAAATTTTTTTTTCTGCCTGTGCAAATCCGGGGCGGGCTGCTGCTGGTATGTACATATATGAAAAGAAATTCCTCCATAATTCGCACACCGTTAAGGTAAAACTCATTCATGTGAGATGACAATCAATCCGTGTACAAGATTACGACACTGGCATATAAACGATAGTGCTATCGCAAGGATGCTATCTTCTATTACCCAATAAGTTCACTACATTCGCACCCTTCAACACAGCAATGCAAGCACAATAGTTAGGCTATAGAAAGAGGTGAAAGTGTTGACGACCATTGAAAGTTCTGAGCGCAGTAAACTATTTAAGCTGCATCGTTAAGCTCGCAAGAATCTCTCCGTTTGAACAGCTATCGGTGCAGTGGTCGTCTTTGTACCGCCCATAACCACTTCAACTACATAATTTGCTCAGTTTCTGCCAATTCGTACACATTGCTTCTTTGACATTATCAACCTATTGTTTGCTATATATATACATATAATATACACATCTTTAATAATATTTTAGTAACACATTTTAAATATATTATTTGGTAAGTTTTGATATGATATCATCATCATTAACATCACGGAGATTACCATTTCATTGGGCAAGAGAAGTGGCAGTCGCATTGTGTAGCTTTGCGATGGAGAGACTTCTGCCCATCCCCACCCTTTTGCATTTAAGATACGCTGTTTCAGATTGATATACCGCCATCTATCGGATCCGATATCTGTTGGAGGGAAGTACTATTCTACTCTGCTGGCACCATTACAACAGCCATTCATTGTTAGACATTGGCCTCGCCATGAGATATTACGCGCAACATAATTGCCGCGCTGAGCTGGCGTGGTGGCAACCGCAGAGCAGCGCTTTGTGACGAGGATGCTTCTGCCCATCCACGCCCTCAGCATTTACACGCTGTTTCGGATGGATAGAGCGCCATCTGTAAGCTCAGGTGCCTTAGTCACCTCTTTCGACACCATCTACACTGGCTGGACCCACGACTCTTGTATTGCAGTGCATTTGTCAGAACAAAAGAACGTCGAAAAAAAAATGTTAATGCTAATTAAATTGAACTTTAAATATGTAAAAAGACATAGAGAGATATTTTTGCCAGTAGCCCACGGCACACAAATAACATATTTATATGTGGTTGGAATTGACTAGATAACAATTGCATTTTGATACTAGTGTGAGACATCACTTATAATGTAATAGGCAAAAATACGAACACCCCACTAGAAAGTACGTGTAAAGGTTATAAAAACATTTTTAGAATTTAAAAGCGTCTGGAACATTTCACCTTTCATGGCTGGCTTCGTAATTCCCCCACGAAATGTGTCCCGGGAACCAACTTCTTGGATTTGCATTAAGAAAATAGCTGTCTTGTTACAAACGAAAGCTGTCCTGTCGTTTTGCTCCAACAATGTTTTAATAGAATTTTAGTTTTGTAGAAAATACATTTATTGGATTGAATGAAAAAGCGAAATATATTCAATACAATTGATGTCCCTTGTGCTTTTTTCATTTACACTCATATTTATAAATTATTCTCGTAAAGTTTCGTGTCTCAAAGAAGTTTGACCATAGGAAAGGCATAAGAATGAATTAAAACAACAGAAAACTTGCTAACATTCGCCGATTGATACGGTAAGACAGAGACGGTTACAATTATTTTTTAAAAATAATTTAAAATATAAAGTATTATTAAAGCCAAAGCTATAAAGTACCGGCAGACTAGAATAGTACCTTCTTTTGTACCAGGTATCACAAGAGGCGACTAAGGTACTAGAACTGACAGATCGCGGCATATCCATCCGCAACAGTGTAGCTCAAATGCACAGGGCGGATGGACCACAACATCCCCGTTATGAAAGATACCCTCTGTGATGGCCAACACGCTTGCTCAAATAAATTGCTTGATAATTATGCGCTAATTTCCCCCTGTCTTTGGGAGGCCTGTGTTCAAGAGTGGACTTCCAATAGCTGATATGATGAAAGATATACGAGTATATATACGTTTACAGCTAGTTATATAATGAAAAGAGCCTTAAACAGTAATACAGAGCCCGCTGATTTTTAAAGGCTTTACGGACATGCGTTCCATTACTGAAAAGCAAAGACTGCAGATTCTGTACCAAAAAATGCATGACCATTTTATTAAATTTCTTCAACCTCATTGTTTATCAATTTTCTTTAATTGAAAATTAAATAAAAAGTAATTATATCGTGCAATCATTAAACAGTTGCAACTACAGATTTCCCTCAACTCGATCTGTATAGGATATTAATTTACATTGAACTTAGAATGGCCACGCACCCAATGTCTCAGGTGCAAAAACATTTAATCCTATTCCCCAAGGTGGCTCTACGATAAAGCATTAAAGGCACTTCGCTAAGACCGTGTTTAACATTTCTGAGAATAAAATACAGCATGCAGAAATGAGGTGGGGGAATAGGGACCTTTAGAATACGTCACTGTAGTTCACGCTGCGAATACGCTCCCGTTTTATTGCAGGGGTTTTAAAGCTTTGACAAATTGAAATAAGATGTAAAATTGTTTGGATGTTAATGGTCCTTGTCTCTCTGTACGGGTGGATATTTTTATATTGACAATATTACCGTATATTCGAAATACTTTGTACGTAAAGGGTAACTTTGTCTAAAAGTATTTACCCTTAACATATGTAATACAAACTATTCTCGTGGCTCGCGTATCTGCCAAAGAGTAAACTTTCAGTTAACTCAATAATATCTGTTTGATATCATCAGGCTAGTTATAAAAGAAGATTCTCAATAATTGATTTAGCGATGTGACTTTCTATGGTTCTATTAGGTCGTCAGGGTCATTGATTTTACGGTTTTTATTGGATTTGAAATTGGATTGGAAATCTTAATAAAAATGTATAAAGCAAAGTTGTATTTCTATATTTGGCCTAAAAGAATAATAAATTCACACGGCCATAGGGGTATCACAAATATCATACTTAAATATATATAAATAACACCCAGTCCCACTACAAACACAATTATTTATTATATACATATTTATTCAGGTTAGGTATCAAATCTGTCGAAGTTACCTGTTGTAGTTAGATAGGAGCACTACCATCTATCGGACCCGTAATATGTAAGTTAATTTTGTCTCATCGTCATCATTATCATGATGTTGATGATAAATACACAGACACACAACAAATACAAATATTCATTATATAAATATTTGTAGTGGTTAGTGATCAAACCTACTACATTTGGCGCGCAAGATAGAAGCACCATCCATCGGGCCCGTAATAAGTTAATTTTGATTTTGTAGATGGAATCTGTTGAAATTGGATTGATTATCTCTGTCTTTAATATAAAAGAATACAATTTTTAAATGCCAAAGTTACTCCTACAATTCAAAATAGTCCGTATCGACTATTTACTATTTACAGTCATACAGAAAAAACTATGATTTAGCCCTCGCTCGAAATTCTACGGTACTTTTAACAAAAGATAAACGAAATATTAATAGATAGATAGCACAGATAGTAAATAATATAGCTAATACATAACGCGTTGCTTGCAGAAAATATAAATACGAATATGCTCGAGAACTCATGAATCTTCAATCAAGGATTCGAGCCAAGGGTTGCACATTACAAGATCAAACTACGCTTTTCTCGACACCAAATTAAATGCGTACAGATTGTCCACTTAGTACGGTAAACTACATATTAACCTAATAAAATCTGTCAATTTTCAGCAGTTGATTTTTAATTTAATGACTCGCTCGTATAGATTATTTTCAATTGCGAAGTTTTATCAGATTTCGATTGCTTAATCTGTAGGTGTGTGTACAAAAACATTAAAAGTTTATACTATTCAATTGAAGAGCCTGCTAGATTTTTAGGGCAAATTCTAAGGTCTATTAATTTATAGGACTATGTGCCATCAAAATATAATATAAAGGCAGTAATATACCATTTATATGAACATATATATGTCGGAGTTAATGCGACGCTAGCGCCCCTAGCGGCGGTGAGCAGAAGTAACGATACGCCAGCGCCACTCAGAAGCGTTAAAATGTAAATTAATAGTCCATACGGATCGTGTTGAAAGATATCTGTGGTTGCAGCTGTTTAAAGATTACAAGATGCAAATACTTTTTATTTAATTTTTAAATAAAGAAAATTGATAAAGAATGAAGATGAAGAAAGTTTAACAAAATGCTCATATCTTTATATGGTACAGAATTTAGCGGCGGTGAGTAGAAGTAACGAGACGCCAGCGCCACCCATCACCCATAAGACGTCCAGTACTGGATATAGACCTCCCCAAGTAATCTCCAATAGGACCGGTTCAATGCAGCCTGTGTGCAACGCGATCTTCAGTTTTATTTAGATCGTCTGTCCATCTTACGGGTGGGCGCCCTACGCTGCGCTTGCCGGTACGTGGTCTCCATTCCAGAACCATACGACTCCATCAGCCATCGGTTCTGCGTACCAAATTCCCTGCCCACTGCCACTTCAACTTACTAATCCGCCGGGCAATGTCGGTAACTTTGGTTCTGTTATGAATCTCCTCATTCCTGATTCGATCGCGCAAAGAAACTCCAAGCGTTGCCCTCACCATAGCACGAGCTACTTTCAGCTGTCCAATAAGGCTAATGGTAAAAGAGCACGTTACGCTGCCATAGGTCATCGCTGGTAACACTCATATATATTAAACTTATGTTAATGGCCAACGTTCCCCTTGCTCTATGGCTACAATAAATATAGACAGCAGCGAAATAGTATAGATACTTTTATTCAAAGTTGTAAGTCTACAGATTTCCTATGACTCATCCTATCATCAGGATCGTCAGTATTACCTATAATTATGTGTATAATTACTTCCCTATAAGAAATACTAATGTTATTATAATTACGTTTTGTATGTTATTATTTTATTGACTATTGGAAAGTACTTGTTAATGGGTGTAAATACATAAAGTAGATTTGAGTTTATATAAAGATGGGTTCTTTTTGCATTCAACAACAGAAGCTTCCAATTTATTTTAAAAGTTTATATGTTTTTTGGGATTTAATTATATATACTAATGACTGATATATTTAGAGACTCTTTTATATCCGAACGATCATCAGTATTATGGGTATAGAACCTGTGACTACATCATTCCATTTTTATGTCATTGACCTGAGTCGTGAGGTACCGGCTAAGTAGAATAGTATCTCCCCCTGTAGCAGGTGTAAGAGGTAACTTAGGTACCATAACTGATAGATGAACTCAAAAATATCCATCCATATCAGTCTAGCTCAAATGCACAGGGCGGGGATGGTGAGCAGTATCCCCATAACGAAAGCTACGCTTTGTGATTGTCGTATGTATGCCATATTAACGTGGTATAGGAGGAGGAACTATTTCTATATATATATATATATATATATATATATATATATTTTACTCTGCTGCTACCTCACGGCAAGTGTTAGTATGCCTTTATGGATTCAGTTAGAAGTGAGCCAACTGTACGTGTTAGATTTCCCGGCGTAACCTCCGATGCGTGCAAACTGCAGTTTAAAAGTACCGCCTTAAGTCTGCTCCGAGTTGCCAACTCCTAAGTATTCGCTCATGGAGTCAGGCTATACTGGCGGGTTTCTCTTAGTTTAGCTAGCGTGTGTGAGACTGGCGCTTTGATCATGCAGCTGTGAAGAGCTATATTAGATTCAATATGATCCAACTTTTACGCGAACACTGCACAAATTATTTTCATTAAAATAACATGGACCCGTAATGTGTTAGTAAGTAAAAAATATATAAATAATAATTAGTTTTAAATAATAAAAACTTTATTCACACGACATCTCATATATTAATCTGACACCAAGATAATCCGCTTAAAGCTTCCGTTTCACTGACATCAGACAACAGAGGAATCACAAATATAATACTTAAGTTATATTCAACACCCAGCACAACACAGATATCATCATATAGATATTTGTCCTGGGTGACGACGTGTGATCCAGGTGACGTCAGAAAAATGATTTCTAAATTTATTACAATTATAATGGTCGTCAATTATACCGGTACCGCGGTATAAATATAATAGAATAGTACCTCTACCTGTAGTAGATGTCGTAAGAGGGAGATAATTCAAATGCAACATCCCAGCAGCATCCACATCACGACGCTACGCACTACCAGCCCAGAGTGTTAATGATGTCGATATGATTAATCTGAAATATACTTGTATATGTTTTAATGAGGTTTTATATTCATGAATACAACTATATAATACGAGTATAGTGCATTTCATTCATGCAAAAAAGCAAGTAAACTGTTCGCGCGGTTTGCGAGTTGATGCAACTAACAAGCAACAATTTTAAACAAGAAATTTATATAATAAATAAAGCAAATTTTAATTTAACTATAATATATCTTTGTACAAATCAAAATAACCTATATGTATAATTTAATTATATATGCGGTACTTAAAAAGTACTCTTCAGTGCCACTAACACCCAAAACAGCTGAAACAATTCCCATGGTGGTTTCAAAACTGGAAAGATGTTTTTATTTTAACATTCTTTAAAATAAATATTTACATAAGGTATACCGTATACGAAAGTCGTCCGCATTAGTACGTCGTCTCCGTCTCACCTATTTCTATCGCCTAATAGAGGTGTCCGCATTGCTGTGTTCCGGTTTGAAGTGTGATAGAGGCAGTGAAATTACTTGGTAATGTGACATAACATCTATTTATCAACATTCTATCACAAGATTAGCAACGCTCTAGTGATATCCTTGTGATATTCTATCAATAGGCTACGGTATCGCTTTCTATCATTTGGACTTCTTTGTCGGCCAGGTCAAATAAAAAAATGATAATGTTGTAAGGTTGACATCAAATTTAAAGGACAGACGATACAATATATTATTTTATATAATACGTTGAATAAGCTGAATAAAATGAATGGTAGCTCAGCATGTAATCCAAGGGTCATTGACTCAATTTTTACTCGGGCTCCTAAGACGGATTGATTGTTCCTAGAAAAAAATGTCTGCAATTTCATGACTTAGGGTACCGGTGTAGTATTGTGCCTTCCTCTGTAGTACCTACGTAAAAGGTGACTGATATACCGGACTGACAAATGGCTATATATTTATCTCGAAAAGCATAGCTTGAATGTTGGTGGTAATTAAATTTGGGCGAGAGTGCCTATCCCCGCCCTGATGTAATTACCACCATTAAACGTAGGTACGTTTGCTCTGTGCACCAATATGGTCAAAATTTCCTAAAAATAATGGTTTTTTTTATTACATACCAAAAACAGAAGACAAAAAGAATAATCATGAAGTGAAATAGGCGGCCTTCCAAGCAAGCTTTGGATGGAACGAGTAAATGAAACTAAGAGGAGAAAATAAGATAGAAAAACACTTTAATATATTGAATATACATAATATAAATTGACTATTATATTCAGAAATGAAAGTCATACATGATGATTGCATCCTAATGATTGAACCAATTGAGAAAATTGTGGTAAGCCCTCATTCCATTATTTGACGTCCTACGGTAAGATAATGATGGTCATGATGATAACAATTATCATTGTGAAAAACCAAATATACTGGAATTTGATGATGATACATTAGTTAAATTTATTATGCACCTCAAACTGCCTTATTATTGTTGTATTTATTTTCTGTCCAAAGGTTGCGTGTAAGAGATCGCTCTATGCGATAAGGCCGCCTATTGTACTGTACTGTTTTATGTCTTTCTATGTTATTTGAATGTGTTGCTTATGGTGTGTACAATAAAGAATATTATTATTATTATTGATGTTATAATTTTCTTCATTTTTATAGATAAATAGACAAACAGTGAGCTCTTACCGTCAACCAGTAATTTACAAGAGGATAGACATCGTCGCGCCGAGGATTTGCGAGTAAAGCTGTTTGTGTTGCTAAGTGAGGGGCGATTAAGTACGTTAATTTATACATTTAAGTGGTGGTTTTTGGTGTGTGTACGGTAATAATGTGGTTGCATTATTTCCGTGTTTGATGATTCTGAGAAAAGAGACGGGATGCTGTTTGTTCAGCGTCTTATCAATCTACCAAATACATGAAGTAGATCTCATAAAAACGTCGTCGGCATTGATACCTTACCCTCACCTATTTCTACCGCTAAATTAGTGTTTGCACAGCTATATTACACAGACATAATATCTTCAAGTCACAAGGTTAGCAACTCGCAACAAAGAATCAAAAATAGGAAAATATTTTACACTCTTGTTAACAGATGTCGTAGGTCTTCTACTCATTAAAGTCTTTTATGGTTTCTTCATAGAAATCACACTTCTGTTATGCCACATTTAACGGATTTCCTTATGTATATGTCGCTTTAGAAACATAATGAAAACAATATTTTTTCTACTGTTTCGTTTCGGTAGGGTTGGATTTCATCTGGTTCCATAGGATGAACATAGTTTCTGAACGCAACATGTTAGAGAGGCGCGGGGGGCATTGCTAGAAGCGCCAGTGTTGCGGATATTTTACATAAAGTGGAACACTAAAAAGCCTTTTCAGAAGAGGCTCATTGGGAACTACTTAGATTTCGATTCGGAGCAGGCGAGATAGCGCATTTAACGACCCTATGTCTGAGCACTTCTTACTCCCTATGGAAGCTACCACATGGTACCGCAAGATAGGAACAGAATTCTGGAACGGTAAAACTTGCATGAAAATTATACATTAACAAGAATAATCTCCAATGTCCAACTGTGAACGTCAAACACCTGACATGATGATGAAGACGTATTAATGCCACGTTTTTGTAACTGGAACTGTAGAGATAGTTTTGAAAATATATATCTCGACTAGATATCGTAGTGAGATTGTATCTTGAACTCCTATTTTAGAATGTTTAGAATATTTTAGAGAAAGAATATTTTAGAATGCTCGCTAAAGTGTCTGTCTTAACTGGTTCAGGGTTTATGCCTGTTCCTTCTTTATTCGTAAGGTAGCCCAATGGCCGTGTTGCAAGATTTTAAAAATATTTTTTCTTTATGTCAACTATATCCATACAACACTCGTCTTGTGGTACCGGCAGAGTAGAATAGTCCCCTTGTGGTGTCGTAAGAGGTAAGAAAGGTAAAACTAAGGTACAAGAACCGACAGATGGCGGTATATTCATCCGTAACAGTGTAGCTCGAATGCACAGGGCTGGGATGGACAACAGAAACCGCGTCGCGAAGTTAAGCTCCGCGATTGCCAACACGCTAGTCCAGCGTGGCAATTATGGCCCCCTTTCTTGGGGAGGTCTATGTTCAGCAATGGACTTCTAATAGCTGATGTGATGACTATGTTGGAAAAATAAGTACACACTACGTGGTGAGCGTCACCGTGGCATACAAGGCCGTGTTATCGCAAGACCATCTGACCAAACTTGTGACTTGTCATTAAGTCACAATACCCAGTAATTTCACGACCTCTCGTCCCTCAAACTAGAACATAACAATGCAAACACAGTATGGCTGTAGATTAAGTAAGAGTGAGTTACCAAAAAAATGCCAGATGTGTAGATAGTTCATACAGTGTGTTTTGGGCTATAAATTCTCAGGCGACAATGTACACAATGTACTCGTATTTTCATTTTTGTTCACCGTAGTTTTGTACCCACAAAGCGCCAACATGTTAGTATACGGCGGCGTGTCAAATTGTTGGAAGTTGCTTGAACCTTATTGTTAGCGAGACATTGTATGCGCGCGTCTAAAGCACGACATTAGGGCTACCAACTAAATAAATAGTTTTTATTGTAGATTTCATTTACATGCATACTTTTAAGAAATATCCAATAAGGATTGTGTTTAAAAAGTACTATATTACGATGCCGGCGGTGTAGAATATTACCTCCCTATGTACCAAGTATCATAAAAAGTGACTAAGGTATTAGATCAGACAAATGACGGTATCCATCCGAGATAGTGCAGTTCAAATGCAGTGTCGCCGCGAAAGCTGCGCTCTGCGATTGCCGACACGCTTGCACAGCAAGGCAATTATGGGCAAAATTCCCCTTTTCCTGGGGAGGCCTATGTCCAGCAATGGATGTAAGATGATATTACGATAAATAGTATACTAACACTAGCTTAAATATTAAAAAGGTACTAATGCATACGAGATTTGTACGAGGTATTATCTCATGTCTGGTTAAACAGTTTTCTATATTGAATCAATAAATTAATAGAACATCAGTTTTATAATTAAAACGCTTAATTATTTAAACTGTGTTTTACTTTAAAATGTATGTGCTGCCGTCGCCCACGCTGTGTTTGCCTTTATTTTTCATCAAATATATAACAGCAACACCCGGGCCATGGGTATTTTCTAATATCTTTACAGTTAGGCAACAACCTACACAAGGCTATAAATACTTCCGTCTCATTTTAAACTAGCTCTCCTTCCGCTATTTTATCTGCGAGACCTGTACTTTATATCTGAACTGTGAGAATCTCTCATGCCAATTCTATATAGAAAAATATAGGGTCAAATCTATCCCACGGAAACATGGATAAAAAGTAGATAATGTGTTATTCTAAACTATCACTAATATCTGAGCTAATTTACACTTAGATCTGTACAAATATAACGGCATGAAACAGTAACAAAGATATCCATACTTACTTACAAACTTTTGCATCATACAAAAGTATAATTTGTCTATAAACTCTAGTTACCTTGATTTGACAGAGTCCTAACTTGAGAAGCTAGAGCAACTTCAAAATGTTTACATTAGACACATTTTTGTATTACGTAAATATGATCACTTATCTGAATTTTGTACTAAGCTCAAATGGCTTCCTATTCACCTTTGCATTAATGCTCATATACTTACTTTACTCTATAAGATACTCTCACATTCCTCCCCTCCTTCTTATCTTAAAAATCGTTTTGTCTTATTAGAAGACAGCCACGAGAGATCCCTTAGGCCATCAGAGAATTTAACCCTCAGGATGCCTGTGCATTCCATACCATTCTACAGTAAATCCTTTACGGTTTATACTGTTCGTTTGTGGAATGCAGTTCCCCTAAAAATCCGATGCGCACGGTCTTTGCCGATAATTAAGAAGGGAGTGAAGGAGTATATTATCTGTCGCTACATTATTATTATCTGCCTCGGTACATAAACAAAATTGATGGGCGTAGGCCAAGTAAACTTCAGGATCATGATAGGGGGAAGGAATATCATCTTGCAAGAACTTTCGGACAATACAGGCAAGGCAATAAGACATATCGCTTTCTGCATAGTGATGTAAATGCTTTCAGGTAAGTCAAGGCTTCGTAAGGCATCAAGTAGGCGCTTAGGAATGACACCAGTGCTTAAAAGCACCAGCGGTTAATGTGCACTTTATTTCTTCTTTTAGTTCTGTGTATTTATGTATTTTTTCTGTGATAGTTCTAGTAGATAGTTAGATAGATAGTTAGATAAATTAGAGTAATGACTGGTCTATTGTTATGTACAGTTCGGTCAGTCAGAATAGCTCTATCACAATACATCTTATAGCTGCCGGTTTCCAGTATTGGTTTTGGGCTGTTGAAAGTATGGCAAGGGTTTAGTAGTAACGAGTTTATATTTGGTAGCTAATTTATAATTAATTAATTATATTTTAAATATTATTATTATATGTACAGCCCCATGTCTATTCATAGGTACTTATTAAATATCAAAAATAGAATTATTAATATAAATACAGATTTACTTATAACGCAAATGACCGATGACCCTGATGGCCTTATAAAGTAATAAGGGTTGTTTAAACAAATCTAGTCTGCCAAAACCAGACGGGTCTTAAAACTATGTTTACAGTTGGCGAGACACCAGAAAAGAACCTGCAAAAAAACTGGTGGTAATAAAGGTTTCATCAACTCCTAAAAACATAAAAGAGACAAAACTAGTTTTATTTAAAAATATTTTTGGTAACCCTACTCTACACAGCGGAATCTCCGCGTTGTAAACTACCGAGTTGTAATCACCTAAACTGCTGTTAGATTAGTAACCATCAAGCAAAATGTTCTTTTTTCTTTATTAAAAAGGACTAGCCAATTGTTAATTCTTCTCTCTTGTGATTGGATTCTGTTGATGAATGGATTATTATCTTTACAGTAAACTGAAAAATACAATAGATCAAAATCAGCCTAAGCTGAAATGATGACTTAGACTATTATTTATTATATGTTGGAAGTGTAAGCAGTGTAAGAGTCTCACAGTGTGACTTTTCTATACGATTAGACGGAACACACTGACAGACAAAATTGTTCAAGATATATAATGATATTGTTCCAATAATTGGGATGAATGAAATAAAGACGTAATTGCGTATCTCTGTAATAATGAAGGAATTATTTACAAAATGCATTTTCTTTACATTTAAACGATTACATTAAGTTCTCATAATCAACAAATTATTACTTTAGCTGTTATAATGAAAGAAACAACATTTAAAGCCTTCAGGTCTTTTTATAATTAAATTTAAATACATCTTATTGATGTGAAACATATCATAATTATATTTTTTCATAAAATGTCACAACCTTCAGTCGTGACATCTAGTGGTTTTGTCAATAAAACGACAAAGGCAAACTTAAGAAAAATTATCGTGAATCAAATAAGTTTTCTTTTTATATATATAGACTACATAATAGAGTCAGTTTTGTATAAAAGGAGAAGCTGACTGATTGACTGACTAACTGATATGCTATACAGACAGGGCCTAAACTACAAAAATTAAAAATTTTGCACAGGGGTAGCTTTTATAACCTAGTCATACCATGATTTATATATATAATTCGCCCTATCAACGTTACGGACAAGATAGATTTAGAATATTTTTTTTGTGATAAGGTAGGTATTATACTCGCAACATTTACTTATGACTTCAGAAACTCTTTTTATTTGTATAAAGTACATAGGTATAGACTGTATTCTTCGTACTCATATCGTATAAAAATCGACAATTTTTTGTTATTCCTACTGTTTTGGCTTCCTTGCATCTGCAGCCTTGCATCTTGTATCAGCAGGATTTAAATGTTTACAGTTTCAGCTCTCAGTATACCTATTTCCTAAAGTTCAGTTAATTTTACATAATCCGTGGAGAATAGTTATATTGCATTATATTAATAGTAGTTTCTTAAAATTAATTTATGCGTAAATGCTAGAAAATACCGAAAATCAAATCATATAAATTCGTATTGTTAAAATTCGACGTGGTCTCACAGGGAGCGATTGTCCAAACGTATAATAATGCGGAGTCAAGGATCGACATCAAAGTCAAGGAGTCGTGTAACTCCAGTATCCTAAATCAAAGTTTTGACCTCGTACATTATCAATCCCAAATCCCAATCCGCTAAAAGCAAGTGAACAAACAACCTCTATCATTCTGTACGCTAACTCAATAAACAAGATGCGAACTGTCCAACCGGCCCAACTCGAAACTCCAAACTTGCGAGTTCCCAGATACAACTTAATACGTAACTAATAAAGCGGACTTTGTCGCCAAATGAAGACAAATGTGGTCACTTCATTATTCTGAGAGTTTAATTTAGCGTGGGATGTTTAGACCATTCATCCACATTAGATGGCGCACCAAATTAGATTTACACCGTTTTTAGAACCGGATTTGTTTTAAAAGTAAGAAAAGTAATTCAGAGTTTAATAACGAGCAATTTAAATTGTATTTTCAATGCTGAAACTCCGATATCTGAAGAGCCGCGAAGATTTGATTCCTGCAATACGAAAACACTTTTGAATATCTAGATTAAAACTGTATACAGAGCTCCTAACTGTTTTCTTAAGAGACCCGGTTGAGTGAGGTCTTATTATACTCAGTCCGTGTTTGTGTTTATTATGTTTGCTTCAAGATAAATGACGCCATACGCTGACATATTATTAAATCTAAAATAGTTAAGGAAATGATTTAAGTTTTAATTATTATCATAATCAAAGCAACCGAAGAACATCCACGGTTTAACATGGGCAACGCATAAAAAACTAATTTTGGCATGCTGCTGCCCGACGCTGCCTTTTTGTATTAGTACAATGCTGTTTGGTGTGGATATACCGCCACCTGTCGGCTCCAAGAGAGCACAATTACAACAGATTCCAGGCTGTATGAAGTTTTGACTTTCATATAAAAAGTTTTATGTAATGTCACGCAGTAACAGTAATTTTGTTAACCGTTTTTACCTCAATTACCGTCTCTTTATATAACAACTAACTTTATTTAGATTGCAATATTACTGACTCATGAAAAGGCATTCTGTTTAAACCAAATTTCATGTTTATTTAGTTTTTGCTCATCTACATGTTTGTTATATTAGATTTATATATCAAATCATCTACCTATACTATACTATTTTATCTTGTCCATTAAAACAACCGACGCAAATATATTTTCATTTCAAAGTTCCATAAATAGAAAGGTACAATTCTTATCTACCCACGGCAACAAAGCAAAGTAAAACAATTCATTAGCTGAGAGAAAGACAGACAATACATTTATTAATTAAGTCCGCAAAATATAGGAGACATGTTTTGCAACTGTTATTAGACTTGTGCGCCATGCAAATAGAATTCGTGTTTTAAGCTAGCGGCTTAACAAGTTGTATGACAATGGGCAGGGAATATAACTAGCAGAACTGACGATGGAAAAGACAGTTATGATTTTGGAATAGAGAGTAGGTTGACAAAGGATCTGACTTGAACCTGATCTGATATAGCATCGCGCTGGATGCAAGCAGTATTTCCCTCTCCGACAATTGAATTCCACATTTTCTCAGGAATATACATGACTACCGATTGTCCAGTATTCGGTATCTTCTTAAAAAGCAATGCTTACTGCAGCAAAGACACTGAAGTACTCTGATGTCTAGCATTAAAGCAGAAAGAGGACTTGACTTGAAATGGCACAAATAGTAGTAATTCTATCTGATGATCCAGTGACCTAGAACAAATATTTAAATGATGAAGTCTTTTCTGCATCTGGGTGTTAAATTTGTGTTTGAGTGTTATATTTTGTTTTATTATTTGATGTCCATATCACAAGTGCTTCAAGCTAGTTATCTCGGAATCCGGTAAATGTATAAGATGTTGTGTTAATTTATCTACCTATTTTTATAATTAATTGTATGTAGTCGTAAGGTTCTGGAATGAAGAGCACGTACCAGCAAGCGCAGCGTAGGGGCTCCACCCGCAAGATGGACAGACGATCTGACTAAAACGGCTGGATCGCGCTGGACACATTCCGCATACAACCGGTCATATCGGAGATTACTTGAAGAGGCCGATGTCCAGCAGTGGATGTCTTATGGCTGATTTGATAATGATGATTAATAATTGACGGATTTTTAATAAGCTACTTTTCCTCAGCACTTCTCGTTTACTTTGTGGGGTTTCTATGTTAAATAAGGAATTAGGGTATTTCCTGATCTCTTGATCCAGAGTCAAATGACTTGTTAGGAGTATGACACATGATCACTTCATTCGGTCGTTGAAACAGACGCAAGTATAAGTATTATTGTGCTAGGTGTGCAGGTCCTTTCGTAAGACCAGCGCTGCAGTGGTATTCTACGCGATGTCGCTGTCGCTTATGCTGAGGCAGGCATCTAGTTGACCGTCAATATTGTATTGTAAATAAAAATATTTTTATTTTTTTGTGCGGTCAATATATGTTTCCTTTTTTCAACTAACTAAAGCTGACATCCCGTACTATTCCTGATATGTTTTTTTTTATATTATGAAGTCAGCAAACCAGCATACGGTCCGCTTGATTATAAACGTGACCGCTGACTATAGACGCTCTTGTCATCACAACTATATCACTAGCTTGTCACCAATCTTGTGAACTGTAATTTCTCTGCCTCTCTTACCTTCAAACCGGAACACAGGAATGCGAACACTATTTGGCGGTAGAAACAGTTGAGAAGAAGTAACAGTGCAGACGACCTTTGTAAGAGGTCTCCTCCTGAAAACTGTCTGACTGTCTGCTGTTGATGGCATAGCTACAAATACATAGCTATAAATTAGTCTATATACAGCAGTATATAGACTAATTTATAGCTATGTGGGTGGCATGCGTTTGTGGGGATACGTTTAACACGTGCCGTGCATACATCCCATGTTCTGTTGATAGCACTTTACATAGTCTCTGATTGGGTTCGTATTTCTACTCAACTCAACCGTGCCAACAATTTTTCTCGTTCACTGCTAAGAAAACTGTATTTACTTTGATATTGTTTCATTATATAACTCTTATCATCTGGTGAGAGTTAAATTCTGGAACTGGAGATTTAAATGTACAGAATAGTGTCCAAATTTTTATGTTCACTTTCAAAACATGGCAACGTTAGCATCTAAAAATTGAACAAAACAGCAAACCCATATTTTACCTCGGAAAAAATGCAACCCCATATTGAGTGTCACTTTTAGGCTGGTAAATCTAGATGTAAACTTAGGCTGTTTGGTTCAATTTAAAGACCGAACTCTTACAATCCTGGATGCTCTCTTACTCGCATATGGTTCAGCCCCCGTAAATCTTACGGCAGAATTAGCCTGCCTGTGTGTATATAATTATTCGCTTATATGATAAATTTAATTCGAATTGATGACCATAACCATTTTCTTCTTACACGCCGCTTGCTAACTGCCGAGACTTTATTATTATAACTTGGAGCCTAATTGATCGCGCACAGATCTGTTTCTAAAGAAGTCCCTTAAGACGTGGAATTTAGCATCCTACTGAAGAGTTCCTAATGGACTGCGGTGTAGTTCAAAGATTGAATAACTAGGTCGCAATCACGCTTGTATCATCATAATTTAATCACCCAATGACTACGATTAATTATATTAGTTGTGTATATATATTATTAATTTAATTTCTTACAACAGCTGAGAATAATTATGAAATAAAAGGAACACATTAATTCAACAGAGCTGAATATTATAACATATAACGTCATAGAGGAAATTCATATTTTTCTTGGTTGTATTTAGTTTGTGTGGTATATAGTCTTATTACTGACTAGCTGTGCGCGTGATTTCGTCTGCGTCCTGTAGTTTCTTTGGGCACTATACATTTTTACTTAAACTTATATAAACTTTGAATGTTATATTTATTTATACGTACAAATCAATAGCTTAAATAATAAGTTTTAAACTTCTAGCTCTAACAATAGCGATACTACAACTTCTATCCCCCTTTTTCACCCCTTACAACTTTTATGTCGAATAAAAAAGTAGCTTATGTCCTTACGAAGCCTTTAGACTATCTATGTACTAAATTTCATTTACATAGGTTCATTAGTTTAGGCGTGATTGCGTAACAGATAGACAGAGAGTCACTTTCGGATTTATAATAATAGTAAAGATGATTAATCTCAAAAATAACTAAGTTTTCACATTTTGTCATGTTTAAGATAAAAAAGTTAAATATATACCCGCAGAAATATTGGATATTCAGGAAACAACAGTGTCAAATACAATATGAAAGAAAACATCTATACACGTACATTTTTTGTTTTTTGTATTAGAACAAAAATATATACCCTTCATAGGCAGTTATATACTAAAAAGACATGAGAATTGTTCTCCTTAGTTGCTGTAAGGTACTGGCGGAGTAGAATAGTACCTCCCTCTGTACCAGGTGTCGTAAGAGGTGACAAAAGTACCAGAACCGACATATGACGGTATATCCGAGAGAGTATCGCACAAAAGGTGGGGATGGGCAGCAGCATCCCGTTGCGAAAGCTGCGTTCTACAATTGCCTAGCGCGGCAATTATGAGCAATATTCCCCCTTTCTTGGGAAGACCATATCCAGCAGTGGACTTCCAATGGCTGTCATGATAATGATGAGTGGACTATGGAAATAATTAATGCAATTGTGTTCTTGTTTTAAGTGTAGGTACTGCAAATTTGTGTGTCGTGCGCTGTGACGTAACTTATATATATTTTTACTGAAATATGTATTCATCTTTATCTGTTAAATGCAACAGTTCAGGGTTCAATCAAGTCTGTAAAAATCTCATTTCCATTAATTAAACGTTCTTACAGTTAATTGTTATATTAAATTTCTAAATTACTCATTCACATTGGATACAAAGCGGTTCAAATAGAGAATTTGATTTACATCCAAATGGTCCTTTGTTCGGTCCCTTATCTTTCCAATAAACTTGAGTTATTGTTGGCCAGTGTTCAGGAAGCTCCGAGTATATTTCAAAAAGATTGTCTAATTTAAAATCTCTCTTACGCTACTAATTTTCAAGACCGATGCAATTACTTTCCCATTTCCAAGATCCACCGACAAAAGCTTTTCAAGATAAAGGAGCCCATTGTTAGAAGCATTCTATAAGTTTCCACCTTTTAATCGAAGAAACTAACAGCGATTTATCATTGGGAGAGCAATCATTTTATATTTGTATAAAACTGCCAACTGCGTTGTTTTGCTTGTATAATAAAATGGTGGTCTTTGTGCAATCTATGAGATTTATTATTGTAAAGTTTTATTTATTTTCAATCAGTAGTTTATGTATAAAAAATCTTGCCTTACAAACAAACATCCATTTAAATATCACAAACTGTAAAGTTTATAAGATTACTAGCAGTTAATGCCCCAGGTTGGATTGTAAATTATTCCTGGATAAAAACACTGTTTTTTTTAATTAGTCCAGGTCGACAAAAAAGGATACAGTCCGCGTGATAGTGAGCGTCACCGCAGTATATAAACGCTCGCAGCCTATAATATCACAAGGATATCACTAACGCGTTTCCAACCTTGTGAATTAAAGATATTATGCCACATTACCCAGTAAGTTTACTGCTCCAATCACCCTGCAGACCAGAACACTGCGACCGGAACAGGTGAACGCTGTAATTTGGCGGTATAAATAGGTGAGAGAGAGGTACCAATGCGGACGACATTTTGTATAAGGTCTACCTCATGTGAAACATAACTTATGTCAGTATCATATATCTGTTCTGGATTGATTGAGTATCTAAAATCCATCTAAATTACCGCATTTTTTAACAATAAAATTATGGGAAATAAATTTTATTAGAGAGTATACGTAAATACATCAGAGAAGTATAAAAACATAAATAGTAGTATAAAAATATCGAGATTCTGAAAAAGTTATACATCAGTCTTAATAATTAATAACCGTTTGCGCTGCCGTCGCTTCTAGGGTCAAACGCGCCTTCAATCACACCATTTGGGTGCCGGACTAATGCTCCAGCCTGGCCGAATTTCTCAGAGAATGCAGGCAATATCTCCAATTTATGACCTTTTTTCGTCAAGTATTGGATAATGTCATCTTCATACCTGTTTTCTAGTCTTAAACTTGTCACACATTTTGCCAGGGTATCACCGTAAAGCCACCTCGGTGCAGAAATTGATTTCTGAAGGTTCATGCCTTGGACGACATAGCGATGGAATATCGCAGCTTGAGTTTGTGGTTGCCCATCCCCACCCCGAGTACCATATATCATCACTCTACCATCATCCAAAAATGCTGCTGCAGGGTTCAATGTATGGAATGGTTTCTTACCAGGTTTAAGAGATAATATATGGTCTTCTTCTAACGAGTAAGCGACACCTCTGTTTTGCCACAATATACCAGTTTCAGGCAGAACTACTCCACTACCAAAACAATGATAAACACTCTGTATATATGAAACTGAAAAGCCTTTTTTGTCCATTACTCCCAACCAAACAGTGTCTCCTGGCCCCTTACAAGTGACATCTGCAGAAGCTTCATTGAGGTTTACATTTTTGGTCATCTCATAAATTTTATGCGGCAGTAGAAGATATTCAGGGTCCACTTTCATTTGCGAAGGATCCGTTATATATTTGTCTCGTAATCCAAAAGCTTGTTTTGTAGCTTCAACTGTTGCGTGAATAAACTCTCCTTCATGTTGACCTTTAATTCTCAATCGATCTAATATTCCTAAAATACTTAATGAAACTAATCCTTGTGTTGGAGGTGGAACATTCAGCAACTCTCCGAATTCATGCTTTAACCGCAACGGTTTCTTTCGTATTGGAGAAAATGTATTAAGATCTTTTAGTGTTATTGGCATACCAAGAGTTGTCATGTCGCTCGCAATTTTATTAGCCAGATCGCCTTTATAAAAACTTCTTAGACCATCTTCAGACAATTGTTTTAAAGTTTTTGCCAAAATTTTCTGACATAATATATCGCCTTCTTTATAAATCCTACCATTGGCAAGAAACACTTGTTCAAAATGCCTTGACATTAATTCTTCTCTAGCAAATTCCTTTAAATCATTTGCGAGCGAGATTGAAACTGGAAAACCATGTTCAGCGTAATATATTGCATCCCCCAACAATTTGTGTAAAGACATTTTTTGATATCCACATTCGGTGACATAATTTAACGCTTCTTGCCAGCCTCCAATTGCTCCAGCTACGGTAACTGTAGATTTTGGTCCTCTTATTGGTATATGATCGTGACCTGCATAAAATTCTTGAGTAGCCAAACTTCCAGCTACACCACAAGCTTCAATCACTAATGGTTCGTCGTGAGGAGGGATGATAAGCCAGAATCCATCACCTCCAATGCTATTCATGTGTGGATACACGACAGCGAGGGTAGCTGCTGCGGCAATGGTTGCCTCTATTGCTGTACCTCCTTCTCGGAGTATGTTCAACGCGCTTTGAGTGGCAAGATGGTGAGGCGTTACCACCATGCCTCTAGTGGCTGAATTGCTTCTATCCATGATGCTCCCTGAAACCAAAACAAGGGATAGATCAGTTTTGATGTAAATTAGGAATGGGAAGTCTCAACATAATTTATTTAGAGGTTTTGTTTTTGCCATATATTAATAAAATATTCTCACTAGCTAATCCGACAGACGTTGTCCTGTTTTAACTATATATTGAAAATTGGTTTATTATGAAAAAAATATTGCGACGGTAAATTTAAATATAAACTTATTTATCAATATCTATTAAGTTGGATCAAACAGTAAGCAAAAAATTATTAAAATCGGTTTTAGAGGTTTAGAAACTCACCCCAACAAACAATGTAACACGGAAGTTTTATATATGCATAAAGAAGATATGAAAAAAAAGTTATAGTAACTCTTACATTTCTTGTTACCAAAATTCCTTCGTTAAGTAAATGCATGAACGTTCATTAACAAAATGGAACCTATGCATGCTCGTGGTACATCGTTAATACTAAAATCTTAGGCACATGTCTGGGCTTCGTAAATTCGGAGAGCCCGATAGCTTTTAAGCCCGCGTGTCGTAAATAGTGCGAGGGCGGTACCAAAAATTACACCCAAGGGTACTTGAGCCATAAAATAAATATCGATATTAGATAAAATACACACTAAAGATTTTGTCTAAGTAAACATTATGTGCGCTGAGCGGTGAGGGAATAGAAGGTAATTTGTTGGTTTCACAGTGTATCGTACATTACAGTTTCCTAGAAATAAAAAATATATTATAAGAAGGAAATTACTTAGAATTCGAAAAGCCTCCTAGAAATGGCGTATCTAGTAAAATTATTAATGATAGCCCTAGGTTTTTACTAGAAGTGATTGGAGAAGTAATTCACACGGACTAAGTCACTTAATGCTGCGAGATAAATATACAAATAGTTGATGCGTTTAGCATTTAATTACGTTAACAATCTTTTAAATCATAACTAGCAGCGCCCCGCGGTTTTGCCCGCGTATTCTCATACTAATCTTCTATCCTTGATTTACACCCCACCCAAATTTCCTTTGGCTTTCATTAAAGTACCTTTCCACTGAATTGCATTTCAATAACTTAAAAAACAGCAAAGCTTTAGATTACCTTTTGTTTTACCCCCTTAAGGGCTAATTTTAAAAATTCCTTTCTTAGCGCTCCCGTACGTTATAAAAAAACCTCTGTGCAAAATTCCATGTTTCTAACCCTTATAGTTTAGTCTTGGCGTCGATATAAATTGAAAATATTTTTGATCAGCCTTAAAACGCAATTAATTTTACTTTTTAAATGTATTTAAATGTTCTATGTTTCAATTACTTTGCCGCAACAGTTCTCAAGATTGACAATGATCTTTTTCAAAGATTACTTTTCAAAGGAACCTCGCACTTTAATGCATCGCAAGGCTATTGCAGTTAGAAAACATCCCAATGTCGCTAGAGAAGATTGTTGATATATACCTCTTGCCTGTGATCATGCCACACATTTTATGAAAAATCAAGGGCATCATCGCACCACTGCCAGATTACAAGATTGACTGACGGTGAGACTACTTAATATGGAACGCGAACATAAAAAAATTTGTTAAAGGTACATTAAATACTTTTAAATCCTAATATAACATCTTTGTCAATCTTAAAAACTGTTGCTACAAGGTACAAACACACATCCAGCAAAAAAATTAAAAATATTCAGATAAACCGTTAAAAAGGTTTTTAAATAGTAAACGCATGAATGTTAGAGAATCATCATCATCATAGCAGTCGTAAAACATCCTCTGCTTGATATATCCCCCCCCTTCCACCCCAATAAAGGAGGAACTTGCTTTAGAACTTCCATAATTGCCGTAATGGGCAAGCGTGGTGCAGATCGCAGAGCGTAACTTCGCGATGGGAATGCTGTTGCTTATCCTTGCCCTGTAGCGTTTGAGCTACACTGTTTCAGATGGATATACCTATCGGTTCCGGTACCTCAGTCGCCTCTTATGACACCTGGTATAAAGGGGAGTTACTATTTTACCCCGCCAACACCACACGGTAGAGCATACTACTTTACTGTCCAGGATAGAAAATAAACAAATGCACATAAATTTAATAGATTCTGAGCCTCAGACTCCGTGAATCCCAGATCTATGTCAATACACTAGAGACCCAAATGAAAATTCCAGACAGTGCAGTATGCCAAAATAGTCACAGTGCTCGAACAATTCAAAACTTCCAACATGGTCCTAGCCAGAGTCGAATATAAACTATTGACTGACGGCCAGCATTCTAAATTATCCGAACTAGTCGACCGAAAACATGGTGTATTTGTTACTAAATTTGTAAAAGTATGGTGTAATAAAAAATGAGAAAAATAGTATGACGTAGCTCTGATTTATTTAACTTTTTGCACAGCAAAAATACAATGTACACATAGCGGGCTTAATGACATTATTTACCAGGCAACCATCGGGCAAAACAGAAAATAGATAATGCGGTGTAATTAATACACAACGATAAACTACAAGCATAAAGTCGCAAAGTCGCAAATACTAAATTATTAATATAGATTATATAAATACACAAAATAATGTATATACTAATATTATTATACCTGACATGGATGAGTAAGAAAACAAAAGGGGTATATTAAATGCAGATGTCGGAAGAAAAGAGAATTCGTAAGGCTCTCTTAAATACAACTTCACTCGATGATTAAAGTTTCTCAGTCATATCAAAGTGTTCCTCAATCAGCTCGGTTTCATTAGTAAAGCTAGATGTAGCAATATAGATCTGCCATCCTCGAGCAAAAGAAGGTAACGTTATAAGTTTTGATTAATTGCCGTAAATGTAGGATTATTTTCGTACCTACTCAATCTTATAGGTGGTTCTCATAGGAGATTACTGCTATCCGCTTGAAGGGTTTTTTTTAAATGGGATCAGTGATACTCGTTGGTATGGATAAATATGGCGACGAGCCTGGTGGCCCAGGTAGTGCTCCTATCTTGCGGTCTTGAGTTCGATCCCCAGGACAAATACTGATATGAAGAATATTGTTGTTTGATCTGTGTCTGGATGTGATATAAGTATTTATGTATTATATTTTTCCTTTTGTATAATGATGGATTATCACGGAGTCAGTTCAATAAATGAGAAGTTGTGGGAATTTATCATAAGTTATTATTAAATAAAGTAGAATAAAGAACAAAACTAAACGGCATCATTCAACTGAACATTCAGAATTAAGACTAATTTTATAATTTAATCTGAAATATTGTGAATCTGAATCTGTTTGATTAGAATGATAAAGTATTCATTTTATTGAACGCGTTTTTGTTAGTGAAATAGATTATTTTACTCAACCGATAGCACTGGAATTAATGTTGCATCTCTCTATCACTCCACTCCACAAAGATGGGCCTATTGCATCAGTTTTAAGTGCAAACTCCCCAATTGCAAGTCTCTGTAAACTGCTTAACGAATTCAGTGATTTGTTCGACGTTCACGCTGATTCATTTGCCAGACTCAAATCGAAGTTTACTCATAGTTTTCACACATAAATAAAATTTAGTTTTGTTTAATTTACTTTCTACTTGTGTATTCTTTTTTTATTAGGTATTTTTTGTTGTTTAGCTAAGTTTAAAGTGTTAGTTGATACGTTTTTTTCTTTTTTATTTTCACTTACTATGTTCTCTTTAAATGTTACATTATGCTATATTTAGTTCTTAAATATAGTGTTGTATGTTGTACCACTGCATCAATGTAAGCAAAGCTGGTGAACTAAAAATATAAATAGTAGCTCCGCATTTGGTTAAGGTGAAAAAACACACTCTTTATAGGCACCATTAATTAAAAATCATTCCGAATGTAGTTTTCGCTTAACCCTTTATTATTTCATAGAATATTTCCTTACATCTACGCGTTCACTACTCACAATAAAACTACTCTTTTTTAAGATTGACGAACAATATGTTATATCAATCTTGAGAACGCTTTCTGCAAGAGAACCAAATGGTGTTGTAACGCCGTTAAAAGAGTAGTTTTGTTACATTTAATAGGATCTTTTTTCGGTGGCTGTTTTAGCTTTACCGAAGGTACGCAAATTCTATTTGACTGGACGAATTAGGTCATCAAAACTCGGTTAACAGTATCGGGTCATAAACCAAGCGGAGGTTCCGTTCGGTCGCACCGTAAAATATGTTTAGTGGCATCCCGGGACCGGCATATTGACGGTGGAGGATATTGAAAATGGAGTTTTTTGTATGCAACGAAGGGTTTATAGCAGGGTGGGGCATCGTGACAAAGGAATCTCTTTAAACATACGATTGGATCCCGTGGAAGTGAGGTTTTTGACGCTCAGGAAATATCTTAGTGACGATAGACGCGAAAGTTTGCGAGCATGCATTGATGATTTTTATGCTATTAAACTGCTTATTTTAAGCTGTTTCTTTAATGTTTCTAAGATTGCGAACGAGTATTCGGTTCGTGAAAAAGCGTCACTGTAGTCTAGACACACTTGTGTCATCACAATCTGGCACGTTGCTAGCCTTGTGACCTGACGGTATAATATCACATTACCTAGTAATTTTACAGCCTCTGTCACCCTTCATACTAAAACTCGTTTTGTGAGATTACACGATACGAATTATGAAATTGTGTGAGATTTTACAAAAAATATTCTAAGTAGTAAAACAGCCATGCCTCAGAATAAATTTAAGATATATGTAAAAAATAAGCTTATCGCTAAAGCTTACTAATACGTTAAAGAGAATGTCAAAGATAAAACTGCTTGAAAAGGAACTGTTTAAACCACTAGGACAGTGGTTTGTTTGCGCCGACCCCGGTAGGGGTTTCATTAACTACTACATGTGTGGTGTTGACAGAACCTTTATAACCACCAATTTTTAAAGGTTCGTCCTGGTGGATTGCGTTAATGAACCTGCAGTAAACTTAGTCTATAGTCTATGTCTTAGATTACTTTTATGAACCTTTATTATTAAGGTCTGTATTATCAATTATGCATATAATCACTTCCTTATTGGAAATATTAATGTTAATATTATTACATTTCTTATTAAGATTTTATCACATGGCCGTGAGGTACCAAAAGAGTAGAATTATACCTCCCCTTGTACCAGGTGTCGTAAGAGACGACTAAGGTACCAGAACCGACAGATGGCGGTATATCCATCCGATACAGTACAGCTCATGTACACAGGGCAGGGATGGGAAGCAACATCCTCGTCGCGAAAGCTGCGATCTGCGATTGCCAACACACTTGCATAGCGCAGCAATTATAAGCAAAAATCTTCCTTTCTTGGGGAGGCCTATGTCCAGCAGTGGACTTCCAATGGCTGATGGGATGATGATATTAACATCCTGCCTTTTTAAAGTAAATTTAGCATCCAATTTTATTTGCATTAGAGCAATTTCTGGTGCATGGCTAAATAATATTTATCGATCTATCTTGTAATTGTATTTCTAATTTCTTCCGGTGCATAAAAACATTAAATATTAAACAATGCATTGCTATGATAATATTTCTATATTTCATTTAATATTTGCTTAAACATGATAGTTTGGGCTAGTCATAGAATCATAGAAATCGATTTTCAGCGGACTAAATCGCGACCACCAGTTACTTCATAATGAAGTAGTGTTGAAAGAGCTAAGGTATAGTTCATTTAACTTTAAAATTTGAATTATCGATGACTTGGAACCCTTTCGACGACGGTTTTCGTTATAGACAAGAATTCGTTGATATAAATTCATGCAATCGATTAGGAAAACCATTCTGTTCGGGTTAACTTACGAATTAAATTCTGACTTTACCATGCTATCGATTAGGAAAAGTTTCGTTGGTTAGTTGCACATATTTGGTGACATTTATTCTAAAAATATAATAACAATAAATTCACACAACATTGTACACATTGTCCTGATTTTGAGATAGGTAACTTAAAGCACTTCTGTTAGGGATATCAGACAACAAGGCTAAATATATACAATAGTAAATATATAAAATAATAATACTAAAAGTGAAATTTAAAACCGAGAATGAACACCGAGAATGAGACCGGACCCACGACTCTTGGCGCAGCGCTGGGGAATTTGCCAGTTCGAAGTTGAGCCAGCCAAATAAATCTTCACGCCTGTGCCCCATCACGATAGGCAGAGACTATGGATCTCCACCTGCTACGATCTCCATCAGCATACCTCTCTCGCTTTATTTACTTGCTCGTTTATTCTTGGTTCTTCTGACTAGGCCCTTCTTTACAGCATGTTCTACATCAATATGATGTCTTAAATATTACCTCTAAAATGATCTGTACTTCTCTACTATTTTATGCATGTAGTCTACATCTTGCTCTTGAATCACTCATTTTAATTCCCCTAATCCATCTGCATTGGTACCTCACTCTCACCTATATCTACCACCAAATGGCAGGTAGTGAATTTGCTGGGTAATGTGGCATAATATCCTCAAGTCACAAGGTGGGCAATGAGGTAATGATATCCTTATGATGTTACAAGCGTATACTATCACGCGGACTGTATGCTTGTTTATCGACCTGGCCTATTAATTAACAGTAATTTAAAAATGTATTCGTATTTTTTAAAAGTAAATTTGGAAAATCGCTACATTAGAACATTTTTGCTACATTGTTGTTTAATTACTCAAAAAGTATAGTATAACTAATTTATTCAAAAATTATATTTAATTTAGACATGTGGTACCGGCAGAGTAGAATAGTACCTCCCCCTGAATTACCAATGGCTGATGTGATAATGATAATGAAGATCTTATTTACCGATGACTATTTGACAGATAGCGTTCGGAGTTTTGTTAGGTTGCCCTGATTAATAAATGCTGCGAAAAGGTTAGAGAACGTTTAGTATTACGACAATGTTAATTTGCCTCTTTTTAATTTAGCCTTTATTAATTTCAATTCAAATATTACTTTTTACGTAATACTTGAACGACCCTTGTGACATCCCTAATTGTGATAGTTCGTGGTATCTTCTATCTTTTTTATCGATTTTTGATCATGGTATCTTCTATCTTTTTTTATCGAAATTCTTATCGATTTTTGTGTTCGTAACAAAGTGATATACCTTAAATTAGAAGCGGATAAGGTAATGTAAACTTCGTATTACTCAATTTCCGAGTGCTCGACACCGATGACCCCGGTTATTATCAGCGTCTGTCGTCTACGTAAATGACGATTTTAGTGACCTTGCTATTTAGTGTTTACGTTTATACTTGACCAAAAAGATATACTATTTTCCACATGCTTTTTTTTGCAAAAATAGTGATATAATACTAATAAATCAAAATCTAAAAAGATATAGTTTACAATCTTTTTCGTTGGTATTTTAAATTATTTTTAAAACGAAATTCTAATTTTTATAATAATTTTTAAAACGAAATTCCTATATTTGGGAGTTTGGATGTATTTTAGAATATTTAGGCTACTTTTTAATTCGAAATCATGTTCCCGTAGGTCGATCTAGCTTCTTATTTTGCTTTATGCAATCAACGCGACTTTATGCACTTTATGCATGAGCTGTTAGGGGGTAACATAGGCTTCCTCCCGGAATAACAAAAATTCATTCGATAAGAATAAAACAAAGATTTCGCTGACGAAGTCACGGGCGAAAAGCTAGTGGGTTCGTGTCACGTTGTTTGTCCGGGATGAACTTCGAAACTACTGAACCGATTTTGTAGTAAGCATATACCGCCATCTGTCGGTATCAATCCCTGATTTGTCTTCTACGACACTTGGTACAATAGGTAAAATTACCGGCATAACCCACATTTGTAAGCTGAAGTTGCAGGCGTAAGGTGCCTTAAGATCTCGCTTGATTCAGACATGGAGAGGTCTCTATCCAGCAATAGACCTTTTACAGATGATAAAATAATAGAAAAGTTCGAATTTATACAACCATAAAGCTGATATACAAAGTTTGACACTATAGAGTATTTGTAGTGACAAAACGTCCTGTCAAATTAAGAATGATATATTAACAAACTAAATTTATTATTCTGTACCTTAAAACCGAACGAACCTTTAGATCGAACCGCAAATTCTAATATTATATTATGAAATTATATCTCATCTCTGCGATAAGAAATATACTCAAAAGATACTTTGATAGAAATGTACAAACGTGATTTGCGAATACCTAACCAAGCTAATATTTAGACTATATCATAACTGAATTGACCGCTCTGTGTAACAACCTTTGTAATGCAATACAATTGGATTATTGTTTCATTATATAAAGGACAGGATGCGTCCGCATAATGATAAGTGCTGTGGTTACTGTCAATATATTAGAATTTGAAACATATGTACATTGTAAGTATATTTAACGCCTTTTTCTCAAGGGGTAAGCAGAATTGATTTCCATTTATTTTCTACGCTAATTCCACATTCATAATGTACCTAAATTCCCATTAAATCTCATACACTGACCAGATTTCGTGATAAGTCGGTTAAACACTTGTGTTACAGATATCAGACAACAGAGGAATCTCAAATATACTACTTAAATATTGTAATTAACACCCAGACACATTAACCGCAACCAAACCACAAACCAAACGACTTACCGCGTGGTTATTTGTATTTGGCCGTACACTCTAGTTTGTGTAGAACTACAGTTTCACTAAGAACTTAGCCTAAGCCTTAGATCACATGAGCGCGCGCCACAACGCAGTACGACTCGTCGCGTGGTTCAATACTCAAGTTTAAATACTTATATAACCGCGCAGACGATTTAGCGGTAGAGAGCGATACACTCAATTTGATCTTGAACATAAGCTGTGTATATGTATTTGAAATAGCTACCGTTTGCTTATTCTTCAAGTACATTGATTAACTTGCGTCCTATATAAATAGGTTATATTAATATCTTTGTTTTATTTATTTACTTCCAAAACAAAGCAGTTCTTTGTTTTACCAGCGAACCATCGAACATAAACCAATGCGGTAAAATACAGTAACAAAAGACATTACTAAATAATATAATCTTTTTAAATAAAAATTGATGTTGTTGAGTGCAAATCTCGAGAACGGCTTGACCAATTTGGCAGTATTATTTTTAAGGGACACGGAATGTTTTAATGAAAATAGTGATAGTGTAATTTTAAATGGCCGTGTATTACTGTAAAGTAGTTTAGAACCTCCTTGTACCAGGTGTCGTAACAGACGACTGAGGTACCGAAACCGACAGATGGCGGTATATCCACTCGAAACAGTGGAGCTCAAATGCAACAGGGCGGGGATGGGCATAATTTTCCGTCGCGTTGCTACGCTCTGCGATTACAACCACGATTGGCCAGCGCGGCGATTTTAAATGAATCATTCTGTGCGTAGCGATGGTTGTTTTTTTTAATATATTCACTATGCTTGAACAAAACAAAATTATTTATGTCAAACAATTGACGTAAATTGTTAACGTCAATATATACAGAACAAAACAAAAGTATCTGTATCAACAATGTATTTCGACGAAGTCAGATCGTCCGCCCGCTAGTAATAACATAACTTTGTAAATATAGGGTATACATACTATAGCCGCTATATATGCTCAAAACCCAGACTTATATATAATAAATACAAACGCAATTATATGTACTAAATGCCTAAAAACCTAAAAACCTATCAATAATGAGTTGAAAAAAATATTAGAGACAAATATAAAAAGCTCGGAGTTCCAAATACAAATAGTAACCCAAAGAGAGAAGTGAGACATGGATGCAAGCTAACGGGAGAGATTTTAGGATTAGGATAGATCAGGATTTTACACCAATTAATTTTGGTAGAAACCGTATCAAAGTTAAGAGGCTTTTGCTTTGATCGCGATCACCTCGTTACTGCGTCACGCTTATATCCAGGTTTTCGTATGACGAAAATTTCTTAATCTCTACATCTGAGGTACGGGAATCGCTCGATAGTGGTACATCTATCCGAAACTTCGTAGCTCAAAAGCAACGGGGCGGGCATTGCAAGCTGCATTTCCGTTGCGAAAACTACGCTCTGCAATTGCCACCATTCCTGCCCGATAAACAACGGCAATATTCCTTCTTTATGGGAAAGACTAAGACTATTTTGTGAAGCCGCTTTGATAATGATGATGATAATGGAAATATCTCTTAAACGTTTCTCAAGACTGACACATCTTAACACTCTTTCAATAATACTAAATGCAAAAATTGGACTACTAGACTACAGAACCTAATCGATGTGGTGAATACCACTTAAATGCTAAAGTGGCCTTGTCATAATTTAGAGAATCTAAATTATGACAAGGCCACTTTTTCTTTCTTGTAGGCTCACAGAAATCAGCTCTTGGAGTACAGGTAAATCTAGTGGAAAACAGTCTGCTTAAATATAAAACTGACAGGTTTTCTCATTGTGTATATGGCTAAATTAGACCACATATAATTTTTGATATTCTGTTTTAATTGAATGAATATGTTAATTTTTTTTACATATGCGAGCGCTATTTGCTAGGATAAAAAAGAATGTATTAATTAAAACGTCGGGTTTAACGGCTTAAGACAAAAAAAAATATTTGGTTTTCCAAGTCCCTTAATTAGAATTCGAACAGTATTTAAAGAACTAGTGTTTAACTATTCGAAAGGAAAATAATCACATTTTTTGTATCATAAGTTTTTGAAGATTTTATTACTGTTCTATATTGTTTTTTCCCACTAGGTATATTATCTATACATATAATAAGTTTGTTTTAAACTGATTAAAATGACAATTCACATTTTTATAGCTTGCAAAAAACATGAGCCTTTGTTTTCTTGTTATTATTTTGTATTATTATTCATTTTCCATGAGATCCGAATATTCTGTTTTAATTGAATGATTATGTCAATTTGTTATGTATGTGCAAGCGCCTTACGCTAGAATAAAAAATAGATATTTATATATACACTCATAAGCAAAAAAAGTGGCGGTTTTGATTTTAATTTATCTTTAAAAAAATATATTAATATACCAAAATGGTTTCAATCATTTGTACATGTTACCGGCCGGTTTTAAAAATGCCGTGGTGTTTAAAACAGTACGTTTTAAATCAAATTTTCTTTTGATGTTCGTTTATACAGAAAACCACTTTTTATCCTACAGTTTTGGTGCGAAGTTCAAAAAGATAATATTGGTTTTCATAACTTTTAGTAAATTTTTATGAATTTATTTCATATTTATAATTGTCAAAGCTTAACTAGCGAGCATACACTACTAGTGAACTTTAGCATTAAAACCCATAAATTTTATCAAAATTGTATGATAATACTGACAAAAACGATTATTTGCTTATTAATTTTAAAAATCGTCACTCAATGGCTTAATGAAATGGAAAATCCAAAATACCTAAGGGCCATAGTACACGGCGTTTTTTAAACGCGCCGACGACGCGCAGATGACGCGCGTATACGCGCTTCAAACGCAATTCGAACGCAACCTAGTAACCTAAGTACGTACCTTACGTACTAGTACCTAGTACGCAACAAGCAGCGTCCACGACGCCGAAAACGCACGTTTCTGAAACGCGCGTCGTCGGCGCGTTTAAAATACGCCGTGTACTATGGGCCTAACCTATATCGAATCGGACTTAATTCTTATAACATTATCTACTCTTAGGGCCATAGTACACGGCGTTTTAAAAACGCGCTGACGACGCGCAGATGACGCGCGTATACGCGCTTCAAACGCAATTCGAACGCAACCTAGTAACCTAAGTACGTACCTTACGTACTAGTACCTAGTACGCAACAAGCATCGTCCACGGCGCCGAAAACGCGCGTTTCTGAAACGCGTGTCGTCGGCGTGTTTAAAACACGCCGTGTAATATGGGCCTTAAAGTTTTATTTAAAACTAGTAACCCAGTTTTGCACTAGTCAAGCAATATTATTTCTTCTGCCGTAATGCTTGCTCAAAAACCAAAAACCATAATTTTTTTCTACATCATTAAATTCATATTTCAGCTAACATTCACAAAACAAATGAGTTATACGTAAATACTCCTAAATGCCACCTTCCTTTATTTATGAATCACTTCGTCCTTTAATGAGAATTTTAATTTATTAGTGCAACCCAGGCAAGTGAAATCAAATTTTATTCATATTTAAGTATAAAATATAATTTTTGTTAAGATTTAGGTATATATCAATGGGGTTGTAAATCTATTTAATTATACGATTTAACTATCACGGTTTTTTTCATAAGCACTCAAAGGTTACTTGGTAGACATTTCTCTGAGTACTAAGACCTCCAATTATCTATATATGATATAAAATCCCCTTTTTGTTGGTAATTCATAGTGTTTAATATTTATTAAAATGTTACAATTAAGTTTTTCTAAATTTAATTCAAATTGTTTGGATTATTGATAGTTATAACGTAATATGGACTAATAATTATATTTTGAGAAAGTAATTTAATGTTTTACCTAAAAAAACGTCACTTACTATAGAATATCAAATAAAATATGATATTAATTAGTTAATACTAAATACCATTGTAGTTAGTTATAAGATACCGCCATCACTATTACGTCAAAGTCTGCAAAAAAAAACTAATATTACTCGGCTAAATGCGGTTGCGCGCTGCTTCCTCTAGATTTGACAAAAGACAAAAGGTCAATTATAACAATTCAGGTTACCGTACTGCCGGGCGGTTGATGATCATGAGCACTGTGCGTGGATAACTAAAATAGATTTTGTAACTTTTTACGTATCGTGACGTATTATCAAGGCAAACGAACTTTACACGATCTTTAACGAGTTTAACATTACAAATTTTCAATAAAAAAGTATTGTTTGTGATAAAAACACTGTAATGTTTAAATCGCTGTTCAGCTCTCTGTTAACTCAAGCCAGCTGTCAAGAGGTGGGTAAGTTTTTTTAAATTGATTGAAAAGGATCTAAATCTAAGTGAAAGCTTTCTGTATAACGAGGGATAACTATAACGGTCAATTGTATGTAAACTCTTGTCTTAAATTTTGGCGTATATTTGCCCTTGAATTGCCCGTCCTTGAACTATCATAACGTCAAATCGCTCTATGCGTCTAATATTTGCATAACAACAATACCTGTTATCTAATAACGTAAGATCACATTTTCACTTTCATGCATACCAATTTACGAGTAAAAATTTTTGGCTTAGTTGTTAGATGATGCTGAACAATTCCACCTAACCTCCTTGACTCGAGCGTGCAACAAAAACAACTTTTTTTCTATTGTTACTTACCAGAAAGAGATGAGGCAGATGCAAATTTATAAATTTACATTAGAAACCAAAAATTAATGTGTCGTTCTTTTATGAAGTCTAGGAATAATATAAAACAATTCAGATAGAGCATGCTTGAGTACACAAGATAATATACTCTTATCAGTTGCGTCAACAACTCCATTGGCTATCAATTCAGTACGATTTGTGTCTTCACAACAATATGACTACGCGTCGGGTAATTTATTTTCTTAATCATCTTCAAAGGGCAAAAGTTAAATTTATATTTTTTTTGCCGTGTGTTAAACTATGTGAAAAATGCAACAGAAAATATGTTCTATGTTGTTCTAAAAAAAGTAGATTTTGGCTTGTTCAAGAATTCCTATTTATAAACATTAATTGCAATAATGAGTTTATGTTACATTAACAGTGAGATTAAGTGCAATTAAAGGTTTGATATGTATTATTAATAGCAGTCATAAAACAAAATAAAGACTGAGTATTTTATCATAATTAAATTAACAAATGACTACTTATTCCATAGCCATGTGCTTATAGTACAAAAATAAAAAAAATGAAATATTAAAATTTATTTATTTTACATACATTTAGGTAATATATCACTCAAAGATGTATTATATAAGCTCCCTCGGTTATTGTTTGACCTACACAATTGAATGTCAGATAAGGTATCAATGATGCCATAATAGTATAGCTTGGAGATAATTAAAAAATGAAGTGCTTACCTTTTTTTGTGAGAATAAGAGGATTTATGGTAAAAGTAATATAAATTTAATGCTCTAAAATTATGTTCATTTCATATAACATATGAAGTTATAGGGTGCCATTAAGCATGATACTGTAACTCTAAGTTGTCTTAAGATATATCTGTTATACAGGGGGGGTAATATATAAAAAAGACAAGCATAAGCTCCAACATTGCTTTCTCACCTTTTCTACATATTTATAAAAGTTCTTAACAGAATTTGTATTTTGTTATTATAATTAATAAATCCATGAAGTTGATGATTTCTTAGTCTTTGTAAAATATAGTTCTATGTAAAAGAACATTTTTATTTCAGAGTGATAATTGAGGAGGTATGACTGTTTTTCAAAATTACAGTCTATCAATACTAAAATCCTTATTAGTATGGTCAAATTGAAGATTACCAAACTATATGACAATGTTTGTATTAACTCAATTTTAACTGAACTTTTACATAGAAACCTGTAAATCTTGAGTATTAGTGTTCTGTATTACAAACTTGATACTAAATGAAGTAACATAAATTGTAGAAATTATTTGGGATAATTGTATTGTATAATAATGGTATTGTTGTATTTGAACGAATACTTTTTGTAAATACAATAGCTGGAGTTTTCTTCTATTCAGTCTTTTATTAAATTGGGTTTTTATACTAGTGACTGATGTGATAACTGTTTAAAAGGATATTTTAAAATATAACCTAGGTACTTCCTAGAAACCACATTACATATATACATTGCAAATGTCTTAGTTACTCATTAAGACATAAAGTTGTAATGGGCAGTAGATAGTGGGGGAATTAGTTGCATTAATGAAAAAAAAACAAGCCACATACTATTTAGTGATCCCAAATCTAGACTATTATAGAAGTATTGTTCTATTTGTAATTTATGAAATAGTTTAATAACTAATGAATTTAAACTATATATTAGTTTGTTATTTATTATTAATAATCCTCGGTATGACTATACTTTATAATTACATACCTAATTACAAGTATTGTGTAATTCAGACTTAAAAAATCAATTTATTATGCAATGTTATCTCAAGCTTCTAATGTTATTGTTTTGGTACATTGGTTAGTTGCTTTTTTTATCTGTTCATCAATAAATTAAGAATATTTTTATTAAAAAATGAGCTTTGTTGTTGAGGAACTAAAGTATATAATGTGTCTTTATTTAAATTAATTACTAATTAGATTATATAGTATTTTTCTATCACATTAGTGTAAATATTTTAATAAAGAGTTTATATTCCATTGTTTAAGTATGTATTAGAAGAACAAAGTTAATAATGAATATATTTTATATGCAATTTAAAATTTTCAGGGGGCTGGATACTTAAAAAGGGCAGATACAGAAAAGTTACATGAGATATTCCTGAGATACGCCACCGTTGAGAAGAATGGTGAGAAATGCATCACTAGCGAAGACTTTGTGAGGAAATTCCTGGGATTATTCAACGAAGGTTAGTGTCTGCTAAAATAGACTGTAATTATTTGTGCTGATAAGATAATGGAAAAAGTCTGATATCTGATATATCATGGTCACATTTAGATTTATTTAATGAACAATCAACACACCTATATACTATAACAATACCAATTAGATAGAGGTAAAAAATTAAGGCACAGGGAAAGGGAGAATATTTTTTTTCTGGTATTATTGCACTAAAATAATTAATTATAAATTATATTTTGTTTATCTTTTTAATATATCAACAGTCAGAAATTTCATTGGGGTAAGGGACATACAGGCAAAAATGTTGTATTTATTTTTATTATTTTTAATTTTGTAAAGTTTCAAGTAGAAGAGGATTCTATTTCAATAATATTTGTTAAAAACAGCCTTTCAAATAATAAAGTTATAATGATATAATTGTTTTTATTTTAATTTTTATTCTTCTTCTAAACCACATTGCCCCTTGCAATAATTGAATTTATGACTGTCAATATGTTTGTTTGATATACATATCTAAAATTATTGATGTTTCATATTGTTTAATTTACTAAAATATATCTATATATTCTGTTAGTGCATGTCGCCGGCTTATGAGCACAGTTTTTATAACCAAGGGCACGAATATTTTTACTAAAATCAATCAGATTATTTTGCCTTCAGAACAACCTTGCAGAATATTCATTCCACAAGAATCTTTTCATTGCCAAAGAATTAGTAAATGTAATTTACACTATGTGTTATAGCTACAATAATGTAATTTAAAAAAATACTAAGTTTAAAAATTCAACTGTAATGAATATCTAGTGTAAAACTTAAATAAACAGCGTTTTAAAGGCGTTAGAAGAGTAGTTTTATTATGAGTATGGATTTGATCGTGAGGTTCTGGAATATATAACACGCAGGAAATGCAAGCAACGAAGTCTAGATCTGACCGCTGATCCAAGGAAGTGCTTTTCTGATTTGAAAAATTATTTCAGTTTTGGATAGTTATCCATTTATCGAGAAAGACAAAAGGCTGTATTATATTTTAAAAAAAATTTGGGATCTGTCTCAAAATAAATAAATAAATCTCGAACGCGAACGAAGTCGCATGCACTAGTAAATAATAAAAGTAGTCCAAGTTACTTCTTATAACATAACTATCTGTACAATATAGTGCACCGTATATACTTTTCTATGCATTCAGTAAAAATCTGATAATTAGGTGATAGATATTTCACAGAAAGATTTGCAATAAATATTTTTACCCAAAACCTTTCCAGATGACTACAACAAAGAATCGGTGCAGCTCATCGCTGGCATCGTGGACATGGACAAGGACGGGTTCATCTCGTTCTCGGAGTTCCAGGCGTTTGAGGGTTTGCTATGCGTGCCGGACGCGTTGTATAAGACAGCTTTCCAGCTGTTTGACACTAACGGCAACGGGCTTGTGGCATTTGGTGAGTCAGTATTGTTATATCTAGTCTACTATTTCCAGAAGACTTCTTGTTTCGACTATGCAATAATCGCAGTAATAGTGTTCGCCTTGCTGTCTTGCGGATGAAAGGTTGAGTGAGGCAGTGAAATTACTGGGTTCATGCGATAGTAATGGCAAAGTCATTTCTTAATGTGTAATTATCTCCTGATTTTTTTGTAACATGACGTGAGTTGCAATTGGTCCATATGTAGGCAGACCAAAGACTAGAACTTTCTAAAATCTTAAGTCGCTATATTATTAAGGCAAAAGACTTCTGTAGAATGTTCTAGATATTAGGAATTATATTCATTAACAAATGTACGTAGGTATACACCTACAAGAAATAACGGCCCATTCCAGTAACCCACAATTACTTCTCTGAGGCGTTTCAAAGTACACAAGTGGAAACTGTAACAAAAATATTCCGTTACTAGTCGTTTGTTTCTATTTTGTCAATTGAAATTTCCTCATTCCAGACGAATTCGCCGAAGTCATGCGTAAGACAGTCCTACACAAAAAGCTGCCCTTCAACATGGAGAGTACCTTCGTGCGTTTGTACTTCGGTAAGGATAAGAAGCGGCTAGTGACCTACCAGGAGTTCAGCCAGTTCCTACACGACTTCCATGAGGAGTACGGAGTGGAGGCGTTCAAGAAGTGCGACAAGGATGGCTCTGGATTTATCAGCGCCGGCGACTTTAGGGACATTATGCTGTCGGTGAAGAATCACCTGCTGACTAAGGATTTGAAGACGAAGGTTATCAGTGTGAGTGCTAGCTCTTTTTTCCCTACTTTAGTTTAGGCTTCGAAACATTATTATAAATTTTAATAATTTACTTGGATTAACCGCATTTATAGCAGTAAAAAATCAATTTTATTTTTTAAAAAAGGTAATTATATTAACTTCCAAGTTCAATTTTTTTTTTTAATTAACTGAGAATGTATTTTTCTATTTCACCCTCGCACGTACTACTCTAAGGTAATGACGTCAAAATTCATATCTTGCATCCCTTACTTGCGTTTTACACGTTTATTTGTAGTTTTTGAGTGAATATGAAGTTTTTTTTTTGTTTTTGGATATACTTATCTGAAATCCGAAACCACTGCCAAAGTTTCTATTTTAAATATTAATTTTATATGCACAATTTTGGGTCAGAAACTATTTAATTTTTAATAATTAAACGTGATGATATCCCTATTCTAATTATACCTGCATGTATACAACCATTCTAACAAACACCTATCCCATTCAGGCATCAGGTTTCCCGCAAGGCGAGCGCAAGATCAGCTTCCCCTACTACATGGCCTTCAACTCGCTCCTTAACAACATGGAACTTATCAAGCGAGTGTACCTTAACGCGACACAAGGGCACCGGACTCAGGAGGTCACCAAAGAAGAATTCCTGCACTCCGCCCAGATGATGAGTCAAATCACACCGCTCGAAGTCGACATATTGTTCACGCTCTGCGATATGATTCATCACACCAACGGGTGAGTTCGTGTTTTTTGTAGTAGGGGCTATATTGTACTGCATATTTAGCGACTCACTATCAACTGTATTTATTTATTAAGTCGCATTACCTCTGACCGCTTTGACGATTAAGACGATTTCCTTACTTGCTACGTTCAGACTTTATAAATAAATCACCATGTACTAAATACATGGAGGTTTACAGGGTCTCGGTAACTCACCGGTCAGAGCATTGAACATGTTACCCGAAGGTTGTGGGTTCGACTCCCCTTTCGAGGGAGCTGAGCTTGGTTGATTTTTTTTAACTACAAATAGCATTGTGTATGAAAAACAAATACAAAACGTGAGGCATAACAATAAATATACATATATAGTTGCTATAAGAGCTGACTTATCGCGATAGTCAGTTTTTTTTTATCGTTTGGAAGAAATTGTATATGACTAGAACGATTTCTTCCGAACTCTTCACGAAAATATAAATAAAATTTTAATACGTAAATAAAATATAAAAAATAATATACTTATAATATATATGTAGATTTTTTTTCTGATATATAACTATATTTTACTAATATAAATACATATAAAGATAAAATATAATGCTTGACAATCTTAAAAAGAATACATTAACAGCGTTTTAAAGCCGTCGAAACTAGTTTTACAAGTAATAATACAAGACTATTTAACGAAATATATTTCTTGTAATTATACAATAAACATGAATCAGAACTTACTACTTACAAAAAAAAACTTACTACAACAATACTTTGCAACTCCGTACTTCTTCCGCTTGGACAAAAATTTTGGTCGCGTCCTGCGGGAAATCTAATTATTTCAGGATCAATTATGTTATTTTTTTCCTTTGGCTTCGAGGCATCCACGTGTGAATTTTCATCAAAATCTGTTCACTGGTTAAACCTTGAAAGCGTGACAAACAAACAGGATTTCTTTCGCATTAATATATATTAGTATAGTGGTCTTGTAGGAAATATTTAATACTAAATACATGATGATGATATACACGGACGTGATTCGGATATTTTAACTATGCCAAATATTCTTCGCGTAATCTTCATGAAATGTTGTAAAGTTATTAATCTACGTAAGCGTGTTATTCTATGAAAGATAACAATAACACGCTTACATGAAATGCAATAGACTCTGCATCAGTGTTAAATTAAACGTTTCACGCAACAATCACGTAGCAATCGCAACGATTACAACATGATACTGTTTTATAGATTAGATTGTCCATTCACCGAGTGTCAATGGACCAATTATGATTATAATTCCTAGGAAACGACTTGTTATATCATTTAGTAGACTTACAAAGGACTCTGGCGTGTCTGGGCATTCTTAATCATTTAAAGATAAGGTGTTGTAAGAGGCGACTGAGATACCGGAACCGACAGATATAACCACCCCAAATAACGTAGCTATAATAAGTAGCATTCCCAACGCGTATGCCGTGAGGTACCAGCAGATTAAAATAGGGGAGATACTATCTATACGGAGGTGCTACCTCTACCTGTAACGTAGCAGGGATAAACAGTAGCATTCTCGGCGCATATGCCGTGAAGTACCGACAGTTTAGAATAGTACCTCCCCCTGTACCAGGTGTAGTAAGAGGCGACCGATATACAAAAACCGGGAGATGGCGGTCAATTATTAGTAACAGTGTAGCTCAAATGCGCAGGATGGGAATGGGCAGCAGCATTCCCGCCGCAAAACTATTGCGATTGCCGTCACGCGTGCCCAGCGCGGCTATTATAGGCAGTATTCCTCCGTTCTTGAGTAGGTCTATGGCTGCTATGATAAATGTAATTAGTAATTGTACACACAGCACCAGATCAACCTACCTAATTCTGACAAAATTTCGCAATCGATATTAATTTTTAAAAGCGGTTAAAAATTGACTGCACATTTTACAAATTTGGGTAAGTACAGTCAACCTAGACGGTGGTCTAAATATGTCGATCAAATTTTAAATTCGAACTTTATCCATTTCTCGTTACACCGATTTTGATATTCAATAAAACTAAAGGTAATATAGGCATTAAAATTGATAATTCATGTTAAAGTATGACATTCAAACAGTCGTGCGTGTAATATTTTTTTAATTAATATATTTCTAATTAATGTCGTTTACAAAATATAGATTCATGCATTTCTTCTCCACGTTAACATTAGTAATTTTTTTATATTATTATTAGACCAGGTCGAAGAACAAGCATACAGTTCGCGTGATAGTAAGCGTATACAGGCGCGTTATATCACAATGATATCAGCAAGGCTTTGCAACCTTGACTTGCAGATATTATGCCACATTACCCAGTAAATTCACTGCCTATATCATCCTTCAGACTAGAACACAGCAATGCGAACACTGTTATTTAGCGGTAAAAATAGGTGAGATCTAGGTACCAATGTATGCCTACATTCTATTTCCATTTCATGATTTTACCTCATGTATATTTCCTTAAAAGGAATAGTCTCCAAAACTGTACGTACCTGTGAGTGTGATCTGGCTCCTGGGTGATGACTCCATTGGTATACAACAGTATATTTGCTTTTTATGTTTCACACAACACACTGTATTCCATCACGAGCACTTCTTACTAACTGCCTCCTTAGATGTATTTTTTTTTTAATTCGTTTCGTAACAATTGACCTTTGTAACTTTACCTAGGACTGACAAGGACACGAAGACGAAGAAAGACGTTTACGTTTTCACAATCCGTATTGATGTTTTTATCGTATGCTTATTGTACAATGACTTTGGTTTTAGTTTTACAGTCCTTTTAGGTGTCACTGTGGGATACCAGCAGAGTAGAATAGTACCTCCCCAGGTACCTGGTGTATCATACAAATTCCAATTGGTCCAATGGCTCTTTTATGAGCAAAAACATGTGACACAAACATTATTTGTGGTAAATTTGTTATTACTGACATTCATGCCATAAGGGAACTTTTTAAATGGTTCCAGAATAATGTAACTTAACAATTGACTCAATTATTGTTATTTATGCCAATAAATTAAAAATAAATTTATTGATACCCATTCAGAGATCAGTTTTAAGCTGGAATGGGATACTATTGTAAATATTCTATTATGAGGGAATCGCGCTATTATACTATCAAATGTTAAAATACGGCATCGGGGGCTCCGTTACGATATCGCATAATAAGTTCAAAATCAGTCAGTCGCGAAGCCAGCTCTCACGTAGATCAGAAATTAATGTTAATGCTACCTTGTAATAATATTTTTATCTTATCTATTAGCCTTTATAAGTATGACCGATATGTTATCGATAGAAGTACCTACACTGCGCAGATATTTGTAAAAAAAATCGCTTTTCTTGTAAGACTAACTGCGGAAACAAGCGATGTGCGGCACTATCTATGACACACATACTCATTGTTTGCTGGCCTGTGGTGTTAATGTAAAAGCTAGTAAAAAACGCGCATTGAACGGTTTATTGTAATTGTAATGTCGATCATTCTAGTGATCGTAATCGAAGCGAAGTTATGTTCCTAAAAAGATTACAACGGCTTAATTTTATCTTTAGCTATGACAATATTTTTATATTCATATCATGATGACTAGGTTTTTACCTTGTGTTTAAGTGCCCTTTTTAATGAAGGATAAGCACGACCTGATGCTAAATGTGACTTAATTCTGGAGACGGACCTTCAGTTAATTCATCATTAAACTTAAAATCAGACAGACAAAGTTAACATTAGTCTTACTGTTTTAAGGGCTGTATTTTTGAATTACCCTTTTTAAATACTTTTATTAATACTAGCGGTAAACCTGTTAAAGAGGCCGCCTGTACCTACCTTACTCTCACCTGTTTTAAACGTCAAACAGTAGTTTGCATTACTGTGTCTCGCTGACAAGGCAATCTAATTACTGGGAAATAACATAATATCACCAAGTCATAAGGTTGGCGATGCGCTAGTCAAGCCCTTTTGATAACACATACGTCTATAGGTTGCGTTGTCGATTATATCACGCGAACATGTTCGTCGACTTCATCATCGTCATATTAGATATTGTGAGTTGACTATTGAACATAGTCATTCCCAAGATAAGGGTAATTTTTACAAATAATTGCCGCGCTGGGCAATCGTGTTGGCAATCGCAGAGGGTAACTATCGCACCGGATATGCTGCTGCCCAGCCCCGCTCTGTAAATTTGAGCTACAATATTTTGAACGGGTATACTGTATTCTGCCAGTTCTAGTACCTTAGTCGCCTCTTACGATACCTGGTATAGAGGGAGATACTATTATATTCTGCCGGTACCCAGCGGTATGGTTTGTCGAAATGGCTATGGTTTAGAAGTCAAATTAAAAAAAAAACGCCGACAAACAATAGCTACGTATAAACTCGAAAGCGAGCTGGCCACTGAACTCGACAAATATTAAATATACAACTGAAAGAGTTTGAATAGATATTCTGTCGTATGTTCGTTTTTTATTCTTTATAGTAAAATATATAGATTGTAGTCTGGTATACCACATGTTTTTTCTATATCCCGTAAATAATAAGGTGACCACAGTTTTAAATAAGCTTATTTTTATCAAGGATCGACGTGATTTTTGCAAAGTGATAGTTTGTTTACGTATAACTTTTTAGTTCGAAAAATATTCGGTTATCATGAGATGGGCTATTCGTGACCCCAGAAAAACAAGGAGGTCCCGAGAGAAGCAAGAACAAAGAAATCTACACGAACAAGTCATTGCAATACAGTAATCAGGATCTCTTTACAGGAAACTCGCAATCTAACACAAATATCTTTATATAGTGATTCCGTATAATTATATTTATAGTTCAATGACCCCGGGCCAGGGCGAGACAGCGAGAACTGGGTTCGGTTACTTCGGTTTGGAAGTCTGTCTCTATTTTAACTTCTGCTTGGTCCCCGGAAGCTTAGAAGTCAAGGATCACCCCTTTTAGTCTTCTGTGTGCTGTTATATCCAATCTCACACTACAGTCTAATGGGCCGATGATTTAAAATACATAAGATAATATTTAGCATGGTATTAATAAGGTATTAATACTTTTTATCTATGCTAATGCTCAACACGTCTTAACGCGTTATTTAAGGCATTACGGACCGTTACATGTCATTTAATATAAACTATATCATAATATGCGAAAATTTAAGTAAATACTGATCGCCTAAATGCAAGTCGATAATAATGTTATTTCCGATTACCGTCCAACAAATGCGGCATCATCGATACGACTTAAAAATTATATGACCCTGGATTGCGTTTCCATCAAAAATCATAGAGGCCGATATTTATGACATGTTAATTAATAACGCAATTACTAATGACGTTAAACAAAAGAGTAGGGTTTTAACTGGTAGTTAAATGCGTTAAGCGATGTTGATATTAACGGCTTAATCCGCGAAACTTATTCGTAAATTATGTATTGTTTTTAGGTGGGAACTACATGGACATATATTATATATTGAATAACACAACTTATTAATGAACTTATTATTGCTATCAGTATTTCTTGTTAGATGGTTTTACTTCCCCACGTTGTGTTGGATATAAATAAATGTAAATAGTGATCAATTTTAATGCCTTAGTTAACGCGTAGTTGAACATAAACGTTAAGTAGCATAATGTTAATATCCATATGGATTGGGCCTTGTACACTTAAACGTCACGTGATTGCAAATGGCGGAGCTTAGTTATTATTTTAATAACATTTTGTTTTTCTATTGGTATTTTACCTGCATTGACACCATGAAGTATTTATATTTTTTACTTTTCATCTTTTTAAGGTTGCCCCCCTATTACTGATATGAAACTATGTTTCATATTAAAACGTTTAACTGATCTAATACGATACTAAGATAGTAAGTGTGTGGTGTTGGGTGTGAATTTAATATTTCTTAACATTATAAAATATTAATATATTGTAATACTAATGCCTTGTTTTCTTCTTTTCAGTCGAATCGTATACAATGATCTCAATTCGATCACGCCTGAGCAATACTTCAAACAAGTCACGCGAAGAGTCGCAGAAATCAAAGCGGTCTCGGTAAGTATCCGCCTGTCACTCTCCCACTCGCAGATACCCCAATCGCCTGTCCTGTTTTAACACGATACTCGATACTTCCAGGAGCCGTCCGCGCGATATCACATTAATTAAAAATGTATGTTTAGAGTAATTTAGTATCTATGTCGTTATGTATAAGAGTTTAATTTGGAAACATCACTAACTTATAGCTGTGTATTTTTTCTCTCTTTCAATGCACATAAGGAGGAGGTAAATATGATAAGAGAGCCTTATCGATTAGTAAACTTTATGGACCGGCTATTGGTAAGTACGGGTCACTCGAGTTATGATGTTTCTGCGTTTATCTTTCTATTAATAATTGTGGGCTTTTGGTAAACTTTTAATAAACGATTCTTTCTTAATGAACATTCAAATTGAGGCCACAGAAATCTTTAATACTTTATCAAAAATTCAGTTTTTAAACCAAAAGCTCACTCCGCTATTTCACAATATAGGAATTACTAATCACTTTTATCTTCACTATAATCACTTTACTAAGAACAATCCTCTAAACAAGACAAAACATCGCAATGCCTTTCCATACACTACCTATATGTGAACAAATGCTGTATTGCTATTAAATAAAGCTAGAATATCTACTATATTTATAATAATAAATTCACAAAACATCTCATACATTTACCTGAATCCGTGCTTAAGGCAATTGTGTTACGGATATCAGATAACATAAGTATTTCAAGTATAATATATAAAAATGATTGTTACTGGAGAACGGCTTGATCAATTCGACTATTTTTTTGACACGGAAAGTTTTAATGAGCATAAAAATACAGATAATGTAATTTAAAATGAATTATTCTATGCGTGGCGGTTTTTGTTTTTTTATTAATTTTTAATTCGCTTGAACGTACAACAATTTTTTTCTGTCAAACATAAATCTTCCATGTCAATCTAAACACACCAAATGCGCCATAATAAAAATATCGTATTACTAGCTGTGCCCGCGACTTCGTCCGCGTGGAATAGTTTCTTTTTGGGTACCATACCTCTTTACCATAACTTATATAAACTTTGAATGTCATGTTTATTTATATCGAATCAATGGCTTGAAAAATAAGTTTAGAGTGTCTAGCTCCAAAAATAGCGATATTTCCATACAACTTTTCATCCCCCTCCACAACCCTTTTTTTCGAAATTAAAAATAGCCTATGTCCTTTTCAGGGTCTAAAGATTGTCTGTGCCAAATTTCATCAAAATCGGTTTAGATGTATAAGCGGGAAAGCGTAACAGACAGCCAGAGTTACTTTCGCATTTATAATATTAGTAGGGATTAATCATTCTGTGCGTGGCGGTTCTTGGTACGTTAAATTTATTTAATTTTTACTATCAACTTTTTACAGAAATCTCTGGGTTGCTAGTAAACAAATAATAATTACTTTTAGCGAATATTATTTGACAATTGTAATTTACAATAATGACCCGCCTTTAAGAAATCACTATGGCCCTTGCTTACCAAAAGGTTATCGCTCATTTATAATATTACAAGTAGGTCCATAATAAAGTAGACGTACAGCTTAAATTACAGCCTTATATACTTATATATAGGATTTAAATTAAACATATTGCATTGATTCATATTTGATATATAATACAAACATCAGACATAACGCTACAACATGAAGTACTGTACATCATTAGGTAAAAGTTAGTGGAAATAGAAATATGTGAATTTTACATTTCCACTTTCTCTATTACAATACATTATCAGTATATTTAAGGCCTGCTATGATAATAATTTACCTAAAAGGACATACTTTATCGTTCGACTGAACATTTTGAATGAATTAATAAATAAGTCCTTTCGTGTTCGATCTTTCATTCAGTTACTTCCTCGCAAGTTTATCTATGCTGATCAATGGTCATAGTCGTTGATTTTCTTAGATAATAGATAAGGTATGTCTTTTTTCGCGCACTTCTGCTTCAAGTGTCGAGGTGTATACGGTTTGTGTAATTGTTACAGAGCCCCGAAGAGCGCAGTATCCTCATTCAGATCCTCGAGAACACGTACAGGTTCACGCTCGGTTCTATTGCTGGTGGTGAGTTGATCTACATGTGTATTCATCATAGCGACCGCTGGACGTAGACTTACCAAAAAAGGGGGAATTCTGGCCATAATTGCTTCAGTAGACAAGCGTGATAATCGCAAAGCGAAACTTCGCGACGGGAAACATTAGCTATTAGAAGTCCACTGTTTAACGTTAGCCTCCCCGAGAAAGAGGGAATTTTGCCTATAACTACCGCGCTGGGCAGGCGTGTTGGCACTTAAATCGTAGCTTCGCGATGAGGGTACTTCCGCCAATGTCCGTCTCGTGCATTTCAGCTACACTGTTACCGCTAGATAAACCGCCATCTGTCGGTTCTGGTACATTAGTTGCCTCTTATGACATATGGTATAGAAGGAGGTACTTTTTCTATTGGAAGTACTATTCTAATCTGCCGGTACCTCACGGCATACGCGCTACTACATTACATTTGAGCTACCGTTTGAGATTTTAGTTGACAAAGGGAGGTACTATTCTGCTCTGTCGTATATATTACCATTTCCATATTTACACATATCTTGAGGCCTTAGGTATTTTGTCTGCTGTTGACTAAAAATGCTAAATATGTGTACTGAAAACTTGTAACGGGCTCAATACATGTAGTGTGCAACTCGCCTATGTGGTTCACAGCCTCGCGAATGGGATTTTCTTGATGTATATTGAGTTGTGCCCAAGCTCGATCACGATAGGTCATCAATTCTATGATACTGGTAGATTCACTTTGTAAATGTTTGTCTATGTATGCATAAGTTTAATCCAAACTTCTGCCTTAATAATTTTAAATAAGTCGTACGTAAGATATCGGCGTACTCTAATAGAACCACGCCCCAGAACCAGTTGTCGTAAAAGACAGCCGAGGTACCGGTGTGCCCAGACCTAGGTAATTATGAGCAATAATCCCCTTTTCAGAGAATTTGCCTATCCTGAAAGGTGGAGGATGTCTATGTCCGACAGTAGACGATCATATCCTAATTTCTTAATATTGCTGAGTGCTACCCATATATCACTGATATAGTTCTCGTTTCCAGCCGTCGGTGCGTCCGCGGTGTACCCGATCGACTTGGTAAAGACGCGTATGCAGAACCAACGCACGGGCTCCTTCATTGGTGAAGTGGCGTATCGCAACTCGTGGGATTGCTTCCGCAAAGTGATCCGCCACGAGGGAGTCCTCGGCCTATACCGCGGTCTCGTGCCGCAGCTGATCGGCGTCGCTCCGGAGAAAGCCATCAAACTGACCGTAAGTGTCCAACTTATTCGTAATCTGTAGCATTAATAAATAGATATAGCTTTGGTTGGGTATGGCAGAAGAAGCAAGAGGGTAGAATAAATGCTGTTAAAATGAGAGCACTTCGAAGTACGTATGGTGTGAGTTTGAAAGATAGATGATAGTATAGTGTGATAAGAGATCAGTGTGGTATAAAAGATGTTCTGACAACAATAGAGAAAACAATGTTGAGATGGTATACATGTAGTGAGGTTAGGTGAAAGTAAAATGACTGCATAAATATTCTGTTTTCTGCCTTAGTATGGTTTGTAATCTTGCATGAAGACCAGGACTGGTTCAGTTCCGAAAATCTTTATTTTCGAACTCCTCTACTCTGTCGAACCCAACGAGATCCAAATAATGATGATCTAAACAATACTACAGTAAAAGGTCTACAAAAACGACCACAATAGTATATGCTTTTTTCGTAGAGATGAAATACAATATATAACTACTGTTTATTCTCATTGCACCCATGCGAAACCGGGGCGGGTCGCTAGTAATATAAAATACAATCCATCATTATACTAATCTTAGACAGAGACATTCAACCTGACCGAGCGTGGTATAGTAGCTCATAGGCAGTAATAAATCGGGACCACCACATTCATCCACCACGATGAGTACATCATGGTGGATGAATGTGGATGGATGAATGTACTGTAAACTCGTAACTGTTATGTGAAGAGCATCGACATTTTCCGGAGCGACGACTGCTCGCTCGTAGTCAGTAGTATATTGGGAGTACTGAATGAGCCACCACTTAACATAAGGTAGCCCTCGTATGACTGTCGTCTGCATTGGTACCACACTCTCACCAATTCTACTGACAAATAGCAGAGTTCGCATTACTGTGTTCCAGTTTAAAGCGTGGGAGAAGCAGCAAAATTACTGGGTAATCTGAAATAATATCTTCAGGTCACACGGTTGACAACTTGCTAGTGATATCCACGTGATATCACGAGCGTCTATAAGCTGCAGTAACGTTTACTATCACGCGGCCTGTACGGTTGGTTTACCTGGTGTTATAAAAAAAATCTTCTTATTGGGGAATATTACATACGTTGCCATGGCCTCGTGCCAACACTGATGCACGGTGCTCCGTAAAGACTATCAAATGTTTTGTATGTCAACTTTCTACAATATATTCAATATCATATTGTATTGGTGAAATGCCGGACATCAAATAATACGATAATCCATCTCAATTTCAGGTCAACGATTTTGTTCGTGACAAGTTCATGGACAAAAAGGGGAATATTTCCATGTACGCAGAAATCCTTGCTGGTGGATGCGTAAGTATTCATTGCCTTATTTTTATAAAGTATTAGCGGACCCGTTGGGCGTTGTGCTGATTAATAACCTAGATACGGATTGCAGCGCATCTGCTGGGCTGATTTGTGAATCTAAATCGTCCAGGCTCCCACTTGAATGCATTCGCAATAATTCATTCAAATCCGACGAGACATAAGAGTCATCTCGAATATGTAAATTTGGCTTATCTTAAACTAGTATGCCGACACTAGATGGATTCTTAAACTAAGTTAAATGCAGGTTGATTAGGCGCCCCATCAGAAAGGATCCTGCAAGAGAAAAGTGAAGGTTATAAAGGTTCCATCGATACCAAATAGTGTTAACGGAATCCCTACCGGCGTCGGCACTACTAAACCAGTGCCTTAAGCTTTTAGTTAGTTAGTTAGTAAGGTTTTAGTTTTACAATTAACTTGGAATCTACGCGTGGAATAGTTTTTTGGGTACCATACCTCTTTACCTTAACTTGTATAAACTTTGAATATCATGTTTATTAATATCGAATTAATGGCCTGTAGAATAAGTTACAAGTTTCTAGCTCTAAAAATAGCGATACTTCCATACAAATTTTCATCCCCCTTTTCGTCCCCTTACAACCCTTATTTCGAATTAAAAAAATAGCCTATGTCATTTCTCAGGGTCTAAAGATTGTCAGTGCCAAATTTTAACAAAATCGGTTGAGAGGTTTATCCGGGAAATCGTAACAGACGGACAGACAGAGTTACTTTCGCATTTATAATATTAGTAGGATAATCTTATTTATATCTAATTAGTAGGAACATTATAATATATATGCTTTAAAATTAAGCTTTTAATTTATTTATATGAAAGCCTGATATGCTGCCTGGTGTTTTATTGTAAAATCTTATGCAGTTGCTTTTACTATTGACGGCTTTCTCCGACATAGATGTACAGGTGAGACAGGTCAATGTCTGTCCGTCCGATTGTCCTACACATGTTATAAACACGGGAGTTTGTAAGAATGTATGTTTGTCACTCTTTTATGCAATAACTACTGAATGGACTTTGATGAAACTTTGCAATGATATAGCTTATACATCGGAATAACAGATAAGCTGTAATTTATAAAGATTTGTCCAAAATATAACAATAAGTGTTATTTCCGCAAACGCACATCGTGTTGTGCTTGAGGTGCAGACAGAAAGGACTTTATCTTACATCTACATATAAACAAAGTTACAATAGGCATATTTAACTATGTACGGTACTCATAAAATAGCTTTATAAATTAGTGTGTCTGAGGTGAACTTCAAAACGGCTGGACCGATTTCAACGGGAATTTCACTGGCGGATAGCTATGTCCAGAAGTACTTTTATTCTTTATTATTGGCTAGGGAACTACGTGTGAGAAACCGCGGGGCGCTGCTTGTTATGAATTAAAATTCAGCAACTTCAATGAAGATTATAACCGTTTTCCGTTTTTCCAGGCCGGCGCTTCCCAAGTAGTATTCACAAATCCACTGGAGATAGTCAAGATCCGCTTGCAAGTGGCGGGCGAGATCGCGGGCGGGCAGAAAGTACGCGCATGGTCCGTGGTGAAGGATCTCGGCCTTTTCGGTCTCTACAAGGGGGCGAAGGCCTGCTTGCTCCGCGACGTGCCCTTCAGCGCGATATACTTCCCAGCGTATGCGCATGTTAAGGTCAGTACGTTTTTAGGGCAGGAGTAATATTGGTATATTGAGTGTAAAGTATTTGTATGGCGCAAAGTAGTTTAGAAAAGCACTTATCTTCAATCCACTTGCTAGTAATACTATATCATAATACCGAGCCTTTACCGCCGTCTTAGCGTAACCGACAAAACCCAAAAATTTTACAGAAGGATTAAATATTATTAAGCAATTAAATTTTAGCAATTGCTATAACTTTATAACGGTTTTTTTTTGGAGGGAAACGTCGACTGGGATTTGTCCGTTACGGCTTTATATATACAAGTTACAATAAAAAAAATCATTTTCTACAAAAGTATATATTATTTGCGTCGAGTTTGGAAATGTTAACTTCATTGTTTCTGTTTACCGGAAGATAATAATTGATTCGAAAATATTTTTTATGAGCCTTGATTTACCATTATATCATCACGTTGACCCGATTTAATTCCTTCCTTCGATCCCTATCCTTAATACCACCTACATACAAATTTAGATCTTTTTCACTACCGTTCCTATTATTTTTCGAATAACCTAATGCTAAAATACTTAGATATACTCAATTCTGAGGCCGTTTTTACGAGCGATCCTGGATTATTTTCTCCGGTGACGTTGAAATTGGTGTATAAAGATATTCATGATAAAACATCCAGAGCTAAAAACGTAGTTGAGTACAAAGACCTGCCCCTAGTAGCGCTAGAAGATGTCGGTCATCTATTAATAGGAACAAAATAAGACGATGACTGATAAACTCCGTTTAAGTCCTCCTGGACCAAAGAGGGCCACCACCAAGGTCAATGCACTATGATATTGTCTGAAAAATCTTTTACTAGAGATACCGATGAATAGAATTGTACCACTCGATAGCAGAAATAACATCATCGTCATCATATCAGCGGCAAGTCTACTGCTGGACCTTCCCGAAGGAAGGGGGAATTTTATTATTTATAATTTCCGCGGTGGGCAAGCGTGGTGGCATCGCAGAGCGGGGCCCTCTCAGCAGAGATGCTGCTGCCGAACCCTGCCTGCATTGTGCATTTGAGCGACACTGCTTCGGGTGGATATACCACCTACTACCTACTAGTCTGCCTGTACCTCACAGCTTTATAATATTAAAGTTATAATACGATTCGGTTTTGCGGGCCTAATACTTGTGCAATTGTACTATAGTAGATACTTTTTCTTTATGAATAATATTATTGTCTTCGAAATTTGCAGGCTAAATTCGCGGATGAGAACGGCTACAACCACCCGCTTACACTGCTGGCGGCGGGAGCCATCGCCGGCATCCCGGCGGCCTCGCTCGTCACGCCCGCAGACGTCATCAAGACCCGGCTGCAGGTACCCGGCCTTTGTTTCAATCGTGATACAATGGAGGCCTATAGAGACATTAAAATATAAATGACTAAGGTAGACGGACGAACTAGTTTTTTAGGCCAATAAGAACCGCGCGTCGATAGACTTTTTTAGGGTTCCGTACCCGGGTGGTAAAAATAGGACCAGGCCGTGATATTTAGACATTGCCGCTATAATAACAAAAACTAAAAATAGAAAAAACAAATATTTTAATGGGACTCACTTTTAGGGGGACAAAATACGTGATATTTTTTTTCTTATTGCCCGATATTAATATCGGCAACAGGGACACTTGAAATATTTACAGAATATTCATTTGTTTATTTATTTTAAAAATAAATCATTTAATTTACATAAAACAACTATTTGAGAGAGGCTCTCATATAAGAAACGTATCTTTTTTGCTTTTTATTGTTCGATATAAATAACGGCAACAGGGAGACGCTTGAAATGTTCACAGAATATTAAGTTGTATATTTACTTTAAAAATTAATAAAATATGAAATATAAATAAAACATATATTTTAAGAGTGGCTTTCATACAAAAATCGTGTTTTTTTGCCTTTTATTGCTCGATATTAATAACTGCAAAAGGGTGACACTTACACGAAATATTTACAGAATCGATGGTTGCATATTCGTATGCCATAGAAAGGAATAGTTGCATATTCGTATACCATAGCATAGAAATAAATTAAAATAAAACAAATGTTTAAGGGGGGTACTCATACAACAAACGTTTTTATTTTTGCCTTTTATTGCTCGGTATAGCAATAGGGAGACAATTAAAATTTTGAACCTGATAATGCTCAGACGTGATTCCAGTGCCATTTCACTAAAGAACGACCGGTTGTCCGTCCGCCCGTACCTCGTCCCCGCAACATTAAAACGGATGCTCATGATAATATATTAACCATATCGTATATGACGTCGGAATTACCGGTTTCAACTGGTTATATTTTTTCGAACCTAATAATTTGAGCGGTGTTTCCAGGTGGTAGCCCGATCCGGGCAAACGACGTACAACGGTGTCATCGACGCGACTAGAAAAATATGGGCCGAAGAAGGCGCCCGCGCGTTCTGGAAAGGGGCCATTGGTAAGACTATCTATCTAAGATGACTTCTATTTTGGGATATAATTACTTTCGAGAACTCTTTCTATTTTCGCGAATTGTTTAAAAATTAAATGCCTTGTCACTTGCTAATACATAGCCCGATATCCTCCAAGGATTTTTCAACTATATTAAATGTTGCACCAAATGCATCCCCCGAGAAGTATTTAAAAATGCTACTTATTATTCACGGATTTGTTAGATTGGGCTAGATTTTAAGGACTACCAAAATAAAGTACCGGACACATCAGACAACAAAATAATCACAAATACAATACATAAATTTAACAGTCAGACACAGAACAACATATCATCATATAAATATTTGTTCTGTGTGGGGATCGAACCCACGACGGCGTGACCTCGACACGACGACCCGTCATTATATAAATATAATGACGAGTCTATATAAATATAATGACGGGTCAGGGACGGGATATATATATATATATATTGATGTTGAAGTCGACAACTTACGATATGAATCTTCGTTTGAGACGCCGGATAAAAAAAAAATTCTTCCCGAGAAGGTGCCGGAGTTGTAAGGCTTACATACATATCGATATACAGTCAATTGTAACTAGTCATACCCATATATAACAGTCAACCTTATAGAAAATTAAAAAAATGTTATAATAGATTTCATGTAAAATTAAGTTTTATTTTTTGTTTCTAGCCCGTGTGTTCCGATCGTCGCCACAGTTCGGTGTGACACTTGTTACCTACGAAATTTTGCAGCGTCTGTTCTACGTCGACTTTGGAGGATCGTGAGTTGATTATTTTTTTATATAAAACACTTGCACTACGGTGGGCACTCCAAAATAATTAACAATTATTTTCCTTTTATATATTACAAATATGCGCGGTCACAAGTATATAATGTATGACGTTACCCCGTAATTTCACTGCGTCTGTCATATTTGAACCGCACAGTGATTGGTGGCATATATTTGGTTGGCAAACCTATCTTGAGATCGTTTCGAATATTGTTATTTTTTTACAGAATTACTTATACGTAGGTATGAGTAGTCATACAATCATGTACATACTAGAGAGAGACCGTACGAAGGTCGTCTGCTATCTCATATAAGTACCTCTGTCTATGTGACGTAGCGTCTTTATTTCACAAGGTAGACACGCTAGTAATATCTTTGTGATGTCAGCGTCTGTAGGGTGCGGTATTACTTGCTGTGGTAGCTGCTTAATATGTCTTGGTCGGAACTTGCTTTTAAAACCTATAGTATAAACAAAAAGACTTTCTTTTTATCATCGCAGACATTTTCCTCGAGAATAGGCTATTTTCATCTATCAACAAAAAAATATAACATTATGTTACTTGAATAAATAATAACGTGAGGAATTGAAAAAAAATGTCGTTATTCCATAAAAACCTAAGATTAATTTTATATTTCAAAATTAAAATCCGAGTTTTATTATCTGTAAGTCACGTGACCGAAAACACCGTCCACCATGTTTTTTTCCAGAATGACGTCACAAGCACTAAAATATCTAAATGTAAACAACTGACTGTGTTCCTTAATTTTTTACTTTTTTTGTGTATAATTCCTTTTATTTTAGAGATTTTGTATTTTATTACGCTACTTTTGCATAATTAAACATGGACGTCGGATTTGTAAAAGCCGAAAGTACTAATTTACCGAAGATAGATGCGGTAATGATTACAAACTTCTTTGCGTGTAATACAGATTTCTTTTCTGCCGAATGCAGAAATATAAAAACAGCTATGTAAGTAAATCTTTCTATTACTTTATCACAACAATATCATTTGTGTGATTCATAGGTGTAATTCAATGAAATTTTCTTATTTTGAGGTTAACAACATCGTTCGGAATAGTAATAAATAACTTTTCTGGAGTCTTCAATGTCGAATTCTTACAATTTAACGCAACACACCAACGATACGGGTTATAGAAACTCATCTTTTTATATAAATAAAAACAACTCAACAAAGCCGACAAACTCAATATCGTGTCAATGACAAATGTCAATTTGAGGTTACAATATTTTAGTACTATTGACGTCACCAAAATGGCGGATGGTATTTTGGCGCGTATATTTTACGACAAATTTTTAATATTTTTTTTTCGGCATAAATCGGTCATATTTTGCTGAAATAAAAATTATAATGAATTATCAGATATATACGAACATTTAAAAAAAAAATGAAGAAATTGGAGAATAGCCTATTGTATTAAAAATGCATATCATATTATATCATAATATCAAACATAATTACTTAAAATTTGCAATAAATATATTATACTGGCTGACTCAGTATCAGGTCAGCCTTCCCCTACACAGCATTATCATTGTCGATAATATTTTAGCAGAATATTACTGCCAGAGGTTACTGCCAGTCATAATATAATAAATACGTAGTTCTCCAGTTAACAACTAGATGGCGCTGTACGTATTTAGAATACGCAAACAAATATTGTAACCGATGTCATATAACCCCCTAGAAGACACTTCCGACTATTGCCGTGAAGTTCCCGTCAAAATCGTACATCTTTCAAACGGTTCAATAACAGTAATATTTTATCTGCCGTATAAACTTATAAACCCATGATTATGTTCTACGTTTTTTACACTGTAGATATGGTTTAGGTTGTTACTAAATATAAACAGTGCCATTAATCTATCCCTATTTATGAATGTTATTTTAATGATTATGCTATTTCCTTTTAAAGTAAAGGGTTAGTATTCACGCAACATTTCATACATTGACCTGACGCCGTGGTAAGTCGATTAAAGCACTTGTGTACAGACAACAGAGGAATCACAAATATAATACTGAAATACATATTTTTACACCCAAACACAGGACGAACATAAATATTATTATATAAATATTTGTCCTAGGTGGGGATCGCACCCACGACCCCTGGCGCATAAGATAGGATCACTACTATCTGCGCCATCGGGTCCGTCAGTAGGTTCCGATAGACCCGGTTAGGTTGATTATGATGATATAAATTTTAGTTAAGGTATTTAGTAAATACTATTTACACAAAAATAATTAATTAGTAAGTTAAGTAGTAAGATGATGCCGCTACTATTAGTCCTATTTTACAGTCAATAATAATTATTGTGATTGAAATCTATACTAATATTATAAAGCTGATGAGTTTGTATGTTTATACGCGCTAATCTAAGGAACCAGTGGACCAATTTGAAAAATTGAAAAAACTTTCAGCGCTTGCTAATATTTCATTTATCGAGGAAGTCCAATACCACCCAATTTCACTATTCCACGCGTACAAATAAAACTTGGATTTTCAGTCTCAGAATATAATCGTACGAATGTTACGGCTGGTAAAAATAATAAATTGTATTTTAAATGTGTTTTAACAGAATGAAAACGTCAAATTTATGTCTTTTAATTAAAAAGTAACAAAAACCTGTGATTAATTAATGTAGGTACAGTAAATTCTGGTAACATTGAACTATTAGGGTATCTTTGAATTATCCTTTTTCGTAGACTATAAAACGAATTCAGTTTTTTATTGCTTGTAAGAACTGTTTTCATGGTGGAATCTGAAACGATATTGTAAATATTAATATATTTATTATATTTAACAATATATTATTATTCATTGTAATATATAATATGTTTATTCTATGTTACAAGTTATTGTATACGATTAAAATAAATTGAGTCATAGACATGACTGATGATAATAAAAAATAATTCTTTTATTTGTATTTTTTTTACAGCCGACCCACCGGCTCAGAATTACACGTTGCCACACCCATAGAAGAGACGATGAAGAAGGCAGACCACATCGGAGGGTACCAAGTCGCAATGCCGGTCCTCACCGGACTAGAGACCAAGTTTGGTATCTCCCTACCGAGGTTCTCCTACGCCAAGCCACAGTAAACTGAAGGACAATTCGGAAGGGAAGAGACGGCAGTGATTTTATATTGAGACGTAGAATGTTGATAGTGTTTCAGTTACGTTATCTGGCCGATCCTTGAAAAGTTTTTGTCAACTCTAGTGACGTTTCGTGTACATGAAACTTATATTAATTGTTTATTCAAGCAAGCAATTTAGAAAGTAAGCAAGTACCGAAATATGCCTTATGTTCCTAATTCAATCGGTTTTATTCCAACTTAATATTTAATTCAAATTCAAAAATATCCTAGATTTTTATTCTAGTCCAAATATAGTATCTGCTGGCCGTCCCTTCATTGAAATAGTAAAAAAGTATAGTAATGGATAATTTACAAACCGCAATGTGAACCGCGGAAATGATATTGTGTCTTAAAGTAATTTTGAACCCTCGCGAGTGTAACAGAGACCATATTTATATCTCGCTGGTTCTTGCTCTTAAATAATAAATCAGTAATAAATATTACAAATACCTATGCGGTACTATTTCTATTTACGAGCAATTGTCCATTCGCATTCATAGCATTTTAAGTCTAAAATCTTATGTCGTAAAGTCCTGTTTTAGATTTATTTTATTACATTTCTAAGTAAATTATCAAAATCGAAGTTATTGTTGAATTTTTGTTACGTCTTTTAAATAAGCTGAAAGTGAATGTCAGTGTAAACAAAACGAAATATCTGATGATCATTTATATCAGGCACTGCCTTTTTTGTCTTCGTTTATGTGTACAAGTTAGGTAACCAGGTAACATTTATTCTCTCGAACACGTAAAGGATCCAAGCCTAAAAGCAATTGTGAATTCTATATAGTTTATATGTTCGAACGACATTGTACAAAAACGAATTACCTGATGTTAATCGTTTTGGAAGAGTTGAGATTATGTATTTTTAAAAATAGTTATAATAATTAATAATCAATATTTTACCGAATACCTAATGCTTGGGCGCGTCCATAGAAGTTTTGCTACATAAACTAATAGATGTAATTCAAGCTGTGTATACCGCTTTCGAAATGACAATTTATCTATATCTATATATACCTCTTTGTTAATACTTCTGTCGAGAATTTTATCACAGTGTTATATACGAATACATAAAAAAAACTGTTAAAAAACCATAAAAATTTTGTATTTGTATGAACAAACTGTTAAATTTCACATTACTTATACTAAAACTTCCTGATATCTTAATGCGTAGACACGTTTTATTATTATATGTAGATACAATTTTTTCAATAACCTCAGAATTTGTCTCATACAAATCACAAATTTCCAACGTAAATTCTTAAGCAATATTTAACATGGACTCAAATAATTATTAGTACACTAATAAGATTTTTTATTCATATACAACTGATGTTTTGGCATACATTTACACGATATTTTATATTATTTTATATCTTTATCCCTATAAATTTCATAGTAATTAAATTATGATTTTTTATATATTCATAAAATTAAACTAACAATTTAGCTAAACACGTTAACGGTTCAGCTAAAATTATTCTACTTTTATAGCTCCTGAGGTTAATGAAAATCTGTCATTTGTCATGTCATGTATGAAGACGCATTTGTATTATATACTTACGTGCTATTAAATAGCTCTACGTCCTAACCTAACTTACCTATATACACGCACGCGCTACACATATGTGAATCGAATAATTTTCTAACAAATTTTTACACGAAATATATCTGTAAATAATATAATTAGTTTCAATAATAATAAATTAATTTGTCATTTTTATCGAATAAATACTTCTTCCGCGTTATTGATATTCATCGGTACTAGTGATGTGCGGCGAACTAAGTGCTGTCTTCTTCCCGCTGTATACAATAGCTTCTATATTTTTCTATGTATTTTAAACAGTTTGTATAACACGAATTGTCACCATATCAAACAGAGAGAGTTGTGTGTATGCTCCGGATTCCTTGTAAAACGCTTCGTGTAAAGAAAAGATACTTTAAGTATTACATCGTGAAGGTTACTTAGTATTTGAGCTTAAATGTAACATTGTAAAAAATGATGCGGTTTCTGTTACGGTTTATTAAAATCGAACGCATATAATGCAAACATAATTTTAAATTTTGTCAGTATTTTTTAAACAATATCATTTTTAAAACATCCAATGTCCCGTTATAATCCGACATACTTCACTCATTACACGACATTAAAGTATGCATAAAGTGTTAACTTATTTCATAATAAAATCTCAGATAAGATAGATCTTAAAGAATTGTAGTTTGTGGGATTAAAAACTTCGTACCTATGTGTAAGAAATTTCACACCTTTGGTTCTATGACAACTGTAGGTACTTTTAATTTAATCCGAAAAAAGTTATTATGTCACCGCCTTCCTAATCATGATGTGTAATACCTGATGTAAAAACATTTAATAAAGTTATATTTGGCGTGAAATAATCATGCATTTTAACCAACGGTTACCGTTACCGTCATCTTAATGAATGTAACTCAAACAAAATGTATAAACTATGGATGGCCCAATACACAAATGCACAATTTTAAATCTGTAACACTTCTTTATCTATATTTAAGCCAACACGTTGTCAAACAACATTGTATAAAGTGAGTATAGGAGTAAAGACAAGTGATAGAAAACTGATGTGACTACTATATTTATTGATATTGTACATTTTTGTGTTAAAAATAAATCGAATAAAACCTTTGTCAATTATTTTTATATGTAGGTAAAACGCTGTTTATTAAACTGTTCACATTTTTTGTTTGTCCTTTATCCGAATCTTTGCTTTGTGAAACTAAGTCATAGCGTAAAACTAGACTGGACCTTCTTTGTTTATAAATCACAATTAAAAAAGGGGACATTTTATAAATTGATAGTGTTTCTTTACGCTTTTATTATTCAATACGGGTACATTTAATTCAGTTTAATAATTTGAATTATCTATACACTAAAAACTAGCAACTAACCACTTAAGTGTTTAAAGTGAATAAATTAATTTTCTTTAATTAAATATTTAACAAGATGCAACATGGAAACATAGGTATGGATAAAATTAACGACGAGCACTAAACAAAACACTGGTTAACAATATTCTATATAATAATCAATAAAAGAAAAAGAAAGTCCTTATATTAAAATACAATATTCTAATTCACGGCCATAAATATCAAGCACATATAGGTATTGAGTTAAGTCGCAAATAAATAACATACACGCTGATACATATAAATATGTACTCGCAGTCTATCAGGTTTAATTAGACGTATGATTAAACTTGTTAGACACAACCTTGACTTGTGACGCATACTAAAAGTATGCGTCATCAGGGACGCAAAAATATTTTTTGAAAGTAGAACTGAGTCAATGTTGACAGTTTCATTCGTTACATTTATGTACCTGTACAGTTCTGATAACATCATCGTTATGAAACCATCGAAAATACTACAAACCGGAACACTGCACGATGAGAATCGTCGCAATGCGTTTTGATTTTTGGGTACATGTACTTAGGCCGTAAGGTAGAATAGTGCGTCTCTCTGTACCAGGTGTCGTAAGAGGCGACTAAGGTACCAGGACTAAGAGATGGCGGTATATCTATTCAATACAGTGTGGGGATCGGCAGCAGCATCCTCATCGCGAAGTTGCGCTCTGCGATTGCTACCACGCCTGCCCAGCGCGGCAATTGTGAGCAAAAATCCCCTTTCTTGGGGAGGCCTATGTCCAACAGTGGGCTTTTTATAGCTGATATAATAATGATGATGATACATGTAATCTGGTTTATGATAGCTGCAATGTAAATTTTGTTATCACTATTTTACAGTACAGTTGGTGTTGAACAGCGCCACCTAGTTGATATTGACAAAACTATATTTCATTGTTATGGATTTGCTAAGCAGGCTAGGCGTTTGCTGTAAAACATTCAGGTATAGATAGGTAAGCGCTTTAATCCACCTTGGTCATGGGGCGATATGATGCTTAATAATAATAGCGGCTGCAGTGTCGGTTATGGGACTACCAACTCTAACTCGCCAATTAGTTGCATAGATTGGCCAGTGTTCGTAGTTTCGGAAATATTCGACATTTTCCGTGATGCTTCGTTTTTTCACGACTTTGTCGCAATTGCCCAAATATTAGCGTGTCCGCTGCGACTCCCATTTTATTTAAGTACTTTACAATATTTTGTTTTTACTATTCACGGGTCAGAGCAGTGTTGTGTATAAGTTCTAATATTATCAAAAGAAAATATTGTATTTTTTTGCTAACGATTGAGCTCAGAAACTATAGAATTTACTTTCGAAATTCTTTTACTAATGGAAAGCTACATTGTCCTGAAGTAACATAAAATATGCTATACATACAATTATTTTTTCAAAAAATTAGAGAGATCTTTTAACCTAACCAAACTAAAATAGAAATTTTAATATGTAAGCAGGATTTTTATGTTTGTACATACCTATGTAACAAATAAAATCAAAAAGTCCTCAATTAATACAAAATATATCAGCGAGTAACATAAGCTTAAGATTCTATCATTATTAAATCATTTTATTTTGATCGAAGTGGAGCCTATAGCAGAATAAATAAATATTTCAGGATTAGAGAACCTTATTTTTGAAATGCAAAACATTTAAATATATAGTTCTCGCAATATCCCCTAGATGGCGCTGTATTGGTTTAGATCACGCAAACAACATTTTCTTTTTGAGGGTACATATACAAAATTTTGACAGCTGAAGGTTAAGCATTGTTACGATTCAGAATCGTGCAGTGTTCCGGTATAAACTATTTTTGGATAGTATCATAACAGCGATGTTATCGATGCTATAAAATAACCCTATGATTTCTTATCCTGCCTTTAAAGGAATGGTATACTATTGTTCGAACGGTTGAAAGTTTGGGTATCGGCTTATCGTTCGTTCTCTCAGCTTAGTAATAACGGGTTGGTTTTTAATTTTTATATATACATACATAATATAAAGTATAACATTCTTATATTATGTATGGTTTGCTTATTTGCATGTGTCGAACGAGTTTAGTTGAAATATGCTGCTCGTCTAAGTCTCTACTGCTGTGCTCGACGCGTAGTATTGTTGTTGATTTTGATTGCTTAGTTTGAATTTGACTACCGAGCGATGGTGGTAATGGATTTTACTGTTGAGAAGAATGGTGAACCAAGCTTTGATTTTGCGTTTCAACTATAATAAACAAAAAACTTATGAACTAAACCATAAATTTATAGATCTTATGCATTTATTTTTATTATTTTTAGATTCAATAGCATTTTGACTTAAATTTTAAAATGATGATAATATGATTGGTGGAACGATCAGATTCTATATACGGTATAGAATACCCTGGTCATCACAAAAATCGGGCCAAACATTTTACAGAAAATCTCTTGTTTAAAAATTGTGAATGTAACAAAATGATAATTCATTTTAATTTAACTTGTTTAATTGTATAAGTTATTTTTTACAAATAAAGTTGAAAACTGTTAAAGAAATTACTATTTCCTTGAAGGTTTAGAAAAAAATAAGAAATCGACAATTTATGCTAATTTTCAGGTTGACTTTTATTATCTGTAATTTTTCATTATTTAGAATTATTGCAACAAAACTTTTATTTTAGTATTGTATTTTTCAATTACCTAATTAAAACTTCGATGGCTCCTTGAGAGGAATTCAGTCTCATTCTTATTTGATAGCAGTTTCCAAGTCCTCCAAGTTTGTGTGAGCTGGATCTCGAGCTCTAACCCTTTGTTTCAGAGTGTCCCACATGTGCTTAATAGGATTTTAATCCGAACTTCTTGCGGGCAATTGCATAACCCGAATGCCAACCTCGTCCAAGTAAACCGAAACGTGCGTGGAGCCGTGCATTACCATGCATTGGCACAAAATAGGCTATTCTCCAATTTCTTCATTTTTTTTTAAATGTTCGTATATATCTGATAATTCATTATAATTTTTATTTCAGCAAAATATGACCGATTTATGCCGAAAAAAAAATATTAAAAATTTGTCGTAAAATATACGCGCCAAAATACCATCCGCCATTTTGGTGACGTCAATAGTACTAAAATATTGTAACCTCAAATTGACATTTGTCATTGACACGATATTGAGTTTGTCGGCTTTGTTGAGTTGTTTTTATTTATATAAAAAGATGAGTTTCTATAACCCGTATCGTTGGTGTGTTGCGTTAAATTGTAAGAATTCGACATTGAAGACTCCAGAAAAGTTATTTATTACTATTCCGAACGATGTTGTTAACCTCAAAATAAGAAAATTTCATTGAATTACACCTATGAATCACACAAATGATATTGTTGTGATAAAGTAATAGAAAGATTTACTTACATAGCTGTTTTTATATTTCTGCATTCGGCAGAAAAGAAATCTGTATTACACGCAAAGAAGTTTGTAATCATTACCGCATCTATCTTCGGTAAATTAGTACTTTCGGCTTTTACAAATCCGACGTCCATGTTTAATTATGCAAAAGTAGCGTAATAAAATACAAAATCTCTAAAATAAAAGGAATTATACACAAAAAAAGTAAAAAATTAAGGAACACAGTCAGTTGTTTACATTTAGATATTTTAGTGCTTGTGACGTCATTCTGGAAAAAAACATGGTGGACGGTGTTTTCGGTCACGTGACTTACAGATAATAAAACTCGGATTTTAATTTTGAAATATAAAATTAATCTTAGGTTTTTATGGAATAACGACATTTTTTTTCAATTCCTCACGTTATTATTTATTCAAGTAACATAATGTTATATTTTTTTGTTGATAGATGAAAATAGCCTATTTTCGCCAATGTTGCTTGCATATGGTACAACATGATCTTCTAAGATCTCCATTGTGTAAGGTGCAGTTAGAGTTCCCCTTCTGATGAACACCAACTCTGTAGCAAAGTCAAATATATTCCACCCCAAAACATAATAGAACCTCCTCCGTAACTGACCGTTTCTCTTTACTGTAAGTCAGCATTGAGCGTAACGTTCACCTGGCTTTCTCATGACATTACGGCGCCCATCAGAGCCATATAAAGTCATTCGACTCTCAACACAGAACAGAAATTAAGCCCATTGATCTACAGTCGGTTCAAGGAGGCTGTGATGAGTTGTAGTCCTGTTGCTGGCTTATGTGGTCTTCAATTCTATTCACGCAATCGTCTTCTCACTGTACTGTTACTTATAGCCACACCCCTCGCTTAAGATCACCAGAGAGGTTCCGATTTCTTAGAACTGCTTTTACAATAAAGCGGTCATCTCTTTCTGTTGTGACCCTTTGTCTTCCAGATCAAGTTCTTCTTCGATACTGCCCTGTCTCCTGATACCTATGATAAACTCTCTGAACTCAAGATCGACTGAGATTTAATCTTCTAACTAGCCACAACACGTTGACTTAAGTCCTGTTGCAGTAAGATTTCAACATGAGCCTCTTCAGCTTCAGTATTATCCATAATTTCAGGCTAATTTAATTCGAACTACAACGTGGATCAATAAAGTAATCGTCAATAACTAACGCACAATCGTAAATACCCGGTTGATAAATAATGAACCAGGACTAAACTGAATACCTACTTTCGTAAGCAATAAATTCGACTCTGAGTGTTAACTTAAAAAAAATAGACCAAGTACCCTCAAGTGCATTAAAATGTTTGGTCCTCATAATGTCAAACATCTAAACAGACCCTACACATAAGCACTACACGTTTTGAAACATTGTTTGGAATAAAAAATAGAAACAGTGCACTTACATGATGGCCCGATTGGTGGCAGGATTTTGTGCTGAACAGTTTACTTTTTTTAAAAAAATAGGGGGTTTTATATCTTACTCGAAAATCTGACAAATGCGACAGCCCGACACTAGCCTGAAAAACGTTTGTCGGATTAACGGGGGTCCACTGTATACGCATATCAATATCTACTGGACAAGTAATATAAGATCTAAAAACCAATATACCTTTCAACGATTGTCCAACCGACGATACCGATAATGCCAACTGATTTACCACCATTTAAACGGCTTCATTTTACGGTAAAACTTCTTTCGCATTAACTATTAACAAGACCCGAGGCGAAACGTTCCAATTAGTAAGGATCGACCTACAAAAATAATGTATTATGCATTATATTTTTTTGCTGTAAATTGTTAACATTCTCGCAGGCCGGCTTATAACGTTCATTGACCCAAGCGCCGCGTGACCCTTTTTTTAAAACGTTATACTTGTTCTGACATTGTTATTATTAACTTGTCCATGTGACAATCCACCGTTCATTGTCGATATATGACTTTGTGTACGCGTAGATAATGTTAATTTAGTAATTTAATTATTATTGTGAAAGATGTTATAATTCTTACATGGTTCATAATAATTAATTCATTATGTATATGTTTTACTTACATAACTGTCATGTTAGGTACGGGTACTAAATATAACTTTAGTATTAATCATCTAAAGAAAATAGTGAAAAAATAAATCGACTACCTACCTCTAGTATAACTGTGAATTGTTGAGTAGGTTAAAAGCTATGATAATATTCCTTTACTTGATATTTGATACATATGATATTATGAAACATCTAAACACAACCATTTAGGTAAGTGGAAAGATATTTTTAGACTAAATTAATAATTGTATTTTCCAAACTATTAATTTGGATAAATTGTATTTTTTACGTTTTACCTTATAAAAAAAATCTGCCTACAATTTTAGTATGTTTAAGAATTATTCTTAAATAAATATTATTATTTTAAAAAAATAATAATACTGCATGTTACTACCTATGCACCTATGCATTTTAGACTTAGCATGCAAGGCAAATGCTCAAATTTAGGTACCTATTGTAGTTTGTTGTTGAATGATTCTTAGATTTTATCTTAATACAGAAACCAAAGGGTATTTTTAAGGCAATATAAACGAGCATAACGAATGTTTATTAAATTTCATCAAATCTTAATTCCATTTATTTGTGAAAGATTTATTTGTTTTCATTGAACGATTATAATCCCTCTATCAAAAAATAACCAACTTTGGACTCATAAAGTTTATATTAACCTTATATTAACATAAGTGATGAAACTGTTTTGCGAAGCAGTTAAAAAAATAAAATAAAAATTGCCGGTAAAAAACAAAATGCATTGCAGGGAAAGTTTAGAAACCTAGCACAATAAACTATCTTAATTTATAAGAGTAGCCGAATCTTCATATAGTAACTGCAAACTCAAACTGCAATTATTTTATTACAACTGTATCATTATTTAAACCGTTCATTATTTTATTGCGGCCAAAGTGGAGTCTACATCATAATAAATAAACATTTCAGCATTAGGGAAGCCAACTTAAGTAAAAAAGCTTTCAATACATAGTTCTTCTAAGAACTCCTAGATGGAGCTGTATAATTTAAGATCGCGCAAACAACATTTTTGTTCTGGGGGTAGATGTATTTTTTTTTTCACCCTCACATGTATCGCATTGCCTCGATCAGAATCGTGCAGTGTTCCGGTTTGAAGTGATTTTTGGATAGTTTCGTAACAGCGATGCTATCGAAACTATGAATAATCTAACATGTGTATTCTACGTCTCTGATTGGAGCTCTAACCAGCCTTCGTGAGCACGGACAGTCACTTCGCTCAGAGCAGTTCGCTTCTTCTCAGCGAACTAACTCCCGCTCGGTAACAAGAATGAAAGACATACTGTTAGTTCAAGTTTAAATATGTGAGTAATATGTATAGCTTTCTATGAGAGAGAGGAAGAGGGAGACAGACAGACAGAAATAGAAACAAGCTTACGCCGCACAGCTTACAACTATAGCGAAGCTTTTTCATATTATTTTCTAGCTAATCTAGCTCCCTTTCAAAACGCGATAAGTAACTTCGTTCCAATTATTTTTTTCTTTTTGTTGATACATCAAGCGTGTTTTTTCATTAAAAGCGTGTTTGTTTTAACTTTACTTTATTTTTCACTTTTGTTCGATTTATTGTCACATAATATTAAATATTTGAGCTAGAAATTAGGTAGACGGTGCGCATGCGCAAGCGGCGTAGTATCACTTCTGATCAGCATAATGAGATAATCTTATCGAAATATTGTATACAGGGGTATACCTTGTATTACCACCATTATATTTTATATATTACTTACTTTACATTATATATTACTATAGACTGTCTAAATTGGGTCAAATCGGCTTCGAATGAATCGGTTATAAACACACATACAACTGAAGCCAATAAAAATCATGTAAAAAATATAAACTAAACATAAAATAGATACCTATGTAACAAATAAACTCAAAAAGCACTAAACCGTTTTAAAAATCTCCTTTATTAATAAAAAGTAACAAGCGAAACTTTATTCCAATTTTCTTACATGAAGGGGCCGAGAAATACCGCAGAGCGCTGCTAGTCTACACTAATATTATAAATAGAAAACATTACATTACACAAGCTTAGTCACTCATGTGTTTTGCTCCTTGGCCAAGTTATAGGTACCTCTGAAAGGATTTTTTTGTACATTTTTTTGTTCTTTGGCATTCATTTATATGATCTTTGGCAAAGTTGTATATTATCATTCACAACTTGTATGTTCAATGCATATTCATACACCTTGGTGCTTTTTGTTAAGGCGAAATTAATTGTCATATTTCTCGGTGAACCTACCCCCATACGATGCGAAAATGCATAGTTATTTAAATATCAAGATTTTAAGGTAATTTCTTTGAATCGTAGGTAATAAATACTCGTACAGTGTACGTATTTTACATATCTTAATCCTTACTAATATTATAAACGTGAAAGTTACTCTATCTGTCTGTCTGTAACGCTTTCCCGCTTAAACATCTTGACCGATTTTGATGAAATTTGGCACAGACAATCTTTAGACCCGGAAAAAGGACAAAGCTTATTTTTTAATTCGAAATAAGGGTTGTAAGGAGTCGAAAAGGGGGAAGAAAAGTTGTATGGAAGTTTTGCTGATTTTAGAGCTAGAAACTTGAATCTTATTTTTTAGGCCATTCATTAGATATAAACATTCAAAGTTTATACATGTTAAGGTAAAGAGGTATGGTACCCAAAAAAACTATTTCACGCGGACGAAGTCGCGGGCACAGCTAGTTACTTATATGTTTTAGATTTCTAAATGTTAGCTTTTATACAAACGAAGAAAAATTTATTAACATAAATCTACTACGTCTCTCAGAATACAGAATGCTATCGGCAAATGGAGTCCGGCGCTGCCTTGTGCTATAACGCTGTCTTTTAATTCAACACATCACAGGTACCTACCCAAATCTGTCAATACTCGCAATCGATATTAATCTGTAACAGTGAGATATAGAGTTCAAATTAGCCTATAAACATTTGAAAAATTTGTGTAAGTTGATTATTTTAACAAAAAATATGAATTGGTCGAGTATTTCTAGCAGGTAGGTATGTGAACCTACTTAGCTGTGATATTAATCATTTCTTCCTTTTATACATTATTATCTACCTATGATTTTATCATATATCTTACAACCATTTAAATAGGAGAAAGTTACCATACATATCATTTTGATAAATTGTATTATACAGGTATTTATGAGTCTAGACAATTTACTTATTAAATGATAAGCTGACTACAATTTTAGTATGGTTTTGACTTATTCTTAAAAGAACATTTTAGTTATAAAAAATAATTAAATTGGGTGTAACCATGCACTTGTGTATTATACACCTGCATGCAAGGCGACTGCCTAAATTTACCCAGTTAACTGATCAAACATAACCTAACTTATTGACAAACAATGCGTAAATATACCTGTGATATTCTAAGTAAAATAACTCGTTACAAGATATATAGTTATGTAAAGTATTGATTGTGCAAAATACATAGGTGTATACAGAAACCCGTAGGTAATAATAACAATTGTTGTTATGACACCTCACATAGGTTACTTACCTATAGAAAATCAAGTATTCAAATCTAACCTAGTTTAGTGATCAGCAATGTCTTTTTCAATAAAATCTTTGTGTTATGTAGTATTGAAAAAAATATTATTTGTTTTCATTGAACGATTATAATTTCTGCTTCAAAAATCACCGGGAAAATATAAGTACCCGGTAATTTCCCGGTAAAGTAATCACCGGGAAATTGTTTGTTAAAGTAACTACTTCAACAAACAATCTCACACTATTTAGTTATCGGATACATACTCTAATGTTGCAACTGAAACCGACCGAAAATATTTTTTTTTATATTTATTCATGCACCGACCGCGGTTATCATTATTAAATCCCTTTAATTATGACCAAAGTGGAGTCTAAAGCTATATCTATAATATAAAAATAATTCGCAAAATGTATTGGTAAGCGCATAACTCAGCAACGCTTGGACCAATTTGGCCAATTCTTTTTTTTAAATGTTCGTTGAAGTCCAAGGATGGTTCTTACGAAAAAATCAAATAGTTGCCGGGAAAACCCTAAAAACAGCACTTTTCTTTTTCACATACAAACGTTTTCTAACTAAAACGTAGAATCAATTTGAGCTTTAATACTATTGCATAAAGTTAATATTAAATTACAAGCACTCACTGTTATCTAAGAAATGTAGGTGTGTTCCTAACGTCAAAAAGTATATTTGTACTTTCTTACCGCTATACAAAGTTCAAATTCAATCATATCTATCAAAACAGTGTGCGTGTGTGCATTGGAGCACAGACATACGCCGTTAGAGGATTTAATGTCGCGTTCCGAAACTAAAAAAAAGGGATCGCGGACCCTACCAAATTGAATAGTAGTCACAAAATATAATAATAAAAACTTGGTCGGCTTCGCGATATTATTTTTTTTGTTAATAATTATGATTTACATGATTAAAATTACTTACTTTTAAATGTTTAAAGTGTTTTATTTAATTATTTTTAATTCACACTGAATTATTACCAGGGTGACGGTTCTGTTCAGGATAATTTTTTGCAAAGAATATAAAATAGGTAGGAACAAAACACTGCCACATTACAATTTTTTTTGACAGAACGAAGTCTGTCGGATCAGCTAGTAAATAATAAATAAACATTTCAGCAGTAGGGAAGCCTACTTTGGTATAAAACATTTAAATACATAGTTCTTCCATTATTCTCTAGATGGAGCTGTACGATGTAACATCGCGCAAACAAAATTTTCATTTCTAGGGTACATATACTTACGTTTTCGTGTTTTAACCAAACGCATTGCCACGATTAGATCGTGCAGTGTTCCGGTTTGAAGAATTTTTTGATAGTTTCCTAACAGCAATGTTACCAGAAGCTATAAATAAACTCATCTTATTAGGTTAGTGGTAGCTACGTCAGATGTACTTGGTAATTAGTGAGTGATTCCCTAACCTTGCTCTCTCTGCGACGAAATAGGTAGCTCCCATAACGAGAATAATTCGTCTCTTCCTACGCTACCCTGCTGATGCTTAGTTAATGTTGCAGTTGTTAGACTTATTTTTGTATTTATTAAATTAGCGTACCTAATTAACCTATCTATAATATTCCGGTATTCCTTAGTATTTTTAAAGAAATAAACGGCAGACGGCCGACACCACATACATTCTCATGTTATATCGGGACAAAAACATTCTACGTGACGAAACTGGCGTGCCGAAAATGGTAAAACTTGGCTGAAAAACAGATTTCAATTATTTATACTCAAACAAATACAAATATAACACTCAAAATCATAAATTGGCAAAAAATGGAGTGGTATTTGTTACTTAATATACAAATAGTAACAAAATCAAACAAATTAATTAACGTTTAATATAGTTTTATTAATTTTATACTGTGTGGAAGACAGTACGATAGTTCAAGAAAACTACTTTGTCGCTGATAGAGGTTACATTGAGCAGATAAAGGTATAATTGATACAATAAATAACATAAGAACTTTAAAAACTAAGGATGAATTAACTAAATTATATTAATACGAGAAAATACAAATATAAATAATAGAACTTGCTAGTGTTTTAGTGAAGTTAATAACAATTTTTTACAATATTCTGGGCCAGAATCCGTAAATAGATTAATAATTGCAAAGTACAAATGTCATCAGGTATTAGAAAAAAATTAATGGATTGTTTTTGTAACATTGTTTGTCCTATAATGCACTTTATGATACGACCACCAATAAAAAATCTTGTTAAATTACCAAAGTATTTAACTTTACCGCATTTAAATTTGACCAATAAAACAAAAAGTCTGCAATCTGAAATCAAAAAAAGATTGTAGATCGAACTTGTGTGGCATCTATAAGTAAGCTTTTATTATGTTTATAGATAAAATAGTTTATTCTGGTGGACGTTATTTTATTTTCTGTTTTGTGTACCTAATGGTTGACTGGGAGATAATGCCAACTGGCATTAATTCCTTCATTTGTACATTTTGTAATATATTGTGCAATAAAGTTCAATAAATAATATAAGATCGAAAAGCTAAATTCTTTACCATTGAACATCGACTGAATAAGGAAGGAAAACTTGAAAACCTAGGTATTATACTTAATATTTGTTTACTTTACCATTCATTAATTAATACGGATTTAAATTAAGTAAATTGATATTTGCAACGTTGCCGCTCTGCTGCAGTGAATTTTACGTTAAATCGGCAACATCGCAAATATCACCTGTTTACTTTAAAATAAAATAGGCTTGTTAATGGACTTGTTGCCATACGAACATAAATAATGGCTGTATAAAAGACTGTTCATTTGCAGGCAATTTGTCCGGTATGTGATTATACAACCATAAATGTGGCGTTAGTGAATATATTATAACAGTTGCTATGAATTTAATGGCATAACCGTTTGACAATATTTTAACACAATTTAATATACACATTTCCGCCCAACTTTGAATATTTCATAAAGGATTTAAACATTGTTAAAGTTGGGTATACTTATTTGAATCGTTAGAATATTAAATAAAATTATGCAATATCAAGCATTATTTGCTTTACGTTCTCTTGAGAGGATCGAGGAACTATGATATTAACTATCGATGAAGTTTGGTATTTTTTGTCCTAGTTATCTAACAAATAACTTTTCTCCAACTTCACCAAAAACACTAAATAAACCCAATCATAACTAAGCAAATATACTAGAATTAAATCAAATTGTTTGAACTCAATATATTGAGATGCTTAAAAATTGGTATTTGGTTAATAATTACCTATAATAAAACTTCTAAGTTGTGTCCACTTCGCTTCTGGTGTGACGTGTAAAGAACATAAAATAAATAATACAACCGAATGTATTGCTCCATTTTAATATGAATTTTTAATAAACCAAGTTCACGAAATTACACGAGGTTTTAACATTAACCAAATGTCCTTAATGATGAGTACTGAGACATTTATTAATAGTAAGAAAACATTTCTATATATCTAATATTGTTTACCACACGAGTTTAGTTAATTAGTTTATTATTGTTATTGACTGGCAATCTGCCTGGACAGTTATTCAATATCACTGGAAGAAAAAGTAAATTGAATAAAATATATTAGAATTAGATAGAAGAAAGATTGAAAAAACATAACAAGGCAAATAGACTTCATAATGTCCAGGACAATGAATAATTATATTTTCTTTTCCTTTTTAACTGAATCTTAGACGAAACTAAACTTGTTGAGACGAATTTAAATGACCGGTATTTTTCAGCCATTTTCTTCACTTTTGTTATAAAGGTTTTACTGTACAACTGTGACATCATACATAAACTCACGATTTTTTTACATAAATGTAGTCAGTACCCACCATGAAATATACAATTCAATTTCGATTTTGGATTATATCCAGTAAACACAGAGAAAACAAATTTAGATAGTGCACTGTTTTTGTTGACAATAGAGAATATGCATATTTTTATCTATTACTAAGTCCTTTTCAGCTACTAAACTATATTTTTTTCATATTTTCTTTACTCAGAAAACTTCAAGTTGATGATCAGATAAATAGCGACGTTAAGAACCTTAAACTTCCGTATAAGGTTGTTGGCGCTCTTCATTTGTTTTATTTTGTTTTTACAGCAAGTATTCTATTAAATACCCAGGTTTTATGCATATTCTCTATTTATACTATATATATTATTTTGGACCCTATAGCGGTAGAAGTGGCATTATTGGAGCCAAAATGGATTGGCATTGTGACGATTTCACAAATTCCATCAATAATTCAAATCAACACTTACAGCACGCACTATACATAATGAAGAATATTAGGCTAGATTCACACACATACACTGGGCCACGTTCAACCTTTGAAAGTCTGCCAAGAAATCTCCAATTCGTTACGTCTATTGATTATTCAAAGAGTTCAAAATAAGAGAAAATTTAATTTTCACAACATATTTTGAGCATCTGCACGATCCTTATATTTTAAATTACCAAGGTTGCACATAATTTTAGGTTGATTTTATGTAATAAAAAAAAAATATATGTTATGTAATAAATTCAGAAAAGATCCATTAAAATAATCTTAAAATACATTTAATACTAATCAAGCAATTTTAAAAGGACCATGGTCAACCCATCTCTGGACTCGTCACTTGACGCTCGCACTACGCTTCCAAGTGGGTTCTCACTTACAGCTCCCGAAATCGGGACAAATTAAGAACTGACAGATTCCTATAGGATGAAGTATAGCCTTGTGTACAACCAAGCTGAAAGTATATGCGTCACTTTCTACTGACTGGCGATAAATAGGTGAGAAAACTACTTCGATATATTATTCAAGCGACCATAATTTCCCATCGTCAATAGAAATGACGTCGGGAAACGATGAATTTTTCTATGATTTTTACATACTCATAAGTTTTGGAGATTTAAACGATATACTAAACTATTCCAGCAATAATAGATTATATTTTTAATTACGATTTATTTGGTGTTACACCCTTGTTACAGTTTTAACTGATGCCAACGGACCATTTCATTATAATGTTGACATAAGTCAGTGTTGTGACGAATTATCGTAAATTAGCGTCCTATTTTAATCATACAACCAAGTAGTATTTAGCTTATTTTACCTTTTACTGTTCTAGCATTATATTTAAATCACCATGTTAGTTTTTATTATTCCCAGTTAGTGAAAAAGAGAGGCAAATAAGTTCAATTTCAGTGTGTACGTATTAAGCCCAATATGAAACGATAAAAGTTTCGATAGAGTATTTGACTATCAAACATTGAACATCATCTTAGTTATAGAACAAACAGTTTTACCTATATGGTACAATTATATAAAAAGTGTATCATAAGAATCATTATCAATTCCAGATTGTACATGCATTTTAAATGGCAACACTGATGTGCGACGCCACAAATCTGTGCGTCGAATGCCATTTTCATTTATTTAATACAATTTCGGTTCAGTTAATTAAAAACTAAGTCAAATACCCTATTGATAATATTTCCATACAAAAATTATGGATGTACAATTATTTTGAAGAAGGTGTTAGAAGCAATGGATATGAATGATATATGTTGTATTGTAATGTCTGTATAATAGGAACTTTGTCGTATTAAATGTACGAAACATACTGCATTTGCTTATTGAGATAATTTCTTGATGATATTATTAATGTAAAAACGGTCCTTATTCTGTCTATAACTAAATTTATATTCCGTTAATGTTTTTTAATAGGAAATTTCATTGAGTTTGTATACGTGGCTGACCAAACTATACAAATACGGTACAAAAATTCAACCATTTTTTTTATTAATTACAAACTTGTAGACTTTTGCCAATTGATATTTTGCCGGATTTGCATAGTTTTTCTGTCGTCGTGTTTATACCAAATAGGTTGCAAACGACAATTTGTTATATCACATAGCTTTTAAATTCTCACGTTTATATTTACTTACTAGATACATTTTCAATAGGCAGATGCCCGTGACTTCGTCCGCGTATTTGGTATAATTGACACATCTTTATTTTAATTGAATTTTTTTTTGCCTAGTTCAGTTATGGGGACATTTGTTTTTCAAGAACACCTCATTTACCTCATAACAAAGCCACCACGAGAGTGAAGCCGCGAGCAAGAGCCTGGTATAAATTAAGTTATAAATAACAGAACTTGGACCACCGTATGATCTAAGTCAGTCGATTTTTAAACGTATTTAATGTCATGGCAGTGGCATATTCTACATATTATAACTCTTTCATATAATCTTCATATTAAAACAAGTAATTTTAAAAATACTAATAAAACCTTAATATTAATTAATACACAAATATTACAACAGCCAAAATTTTGTGTACAAAAAATCTATACTTTTTCCTAATATAATTTGAGTAACATTTAATTCAATGATACGTACAAAAAATGACGTTTAATAAATAACTATTTATATTGTAAAGCTAATTTCATTGCGTCTTAAAAATATATCTAATATGTATATTAGTATTTTTAAATAAAACCTGTGTAGAATGCTCTAAAACACATTTGCCAAATATAAAATACATTCTATGTAATGCTTTAACGAAAAATTACAGATGACTTTATACCCAAAGCGATTTAACGATTATCTATGGATATGAATGAAGAACTATCGTTACCACCACCCATGCATTGATGTGCGTAACTTCACTCCGATGTCCGTATTCGCTAGTTCTAGCGAGTGAACTCAACGGTCGCGTTTGCGTATCTTAATCCGTACAATAATATAATAGTCTATACAAAGTAATTTTTTTAAAAGCGCAAATATTTAAAAGATAAAATATATGACAGGAAAATAGGTCAAGTATAAAAAAAATATATATACTGTTTTCTCAACAAAAATTGACATTGATTTTAGCAGCATCTTCCATATGGACATGTGTTACAAGTACTTATGAAACAGAGGTTTTACAAATATAATTCTTAAAAAGATTGACAACACCCAGACACAGACCAACACAAATTCTTATGACATAAGTGTTTGTATTGGGTAGGAAAAAAACACAAAAGTGAACCCATCTTTCAAATATTTGCACCAGTCAATAAATTACCTCATACTTGAGAAAAGAACTCATGCTATGACTCCTAAATAATAACGGGGATAAACACCAAAAGTAATGTTGAAAAATTTCCTAGCCAATTCTGTCGTCGATAAAATAAGTGGACACAACCCAAATACTCCGAATTAATTTGTAACTACGCTTGCACCTCGGCTAGACCTCCCCGAACGAGGTGTGTTGGGTTTCCTTTGCGTGCTTCTGCGCTTGCACTTGCCCGGTGAGGTAGGTGTTACAGACCATACATTTGAGTGTGAACTTGTTGAGGTCGGTGAACTGTCTCGAGGACTTCGCTTCGTGCGCGAGCTGTTCCGCCTCTCGGTATATCTCCATGTCTTCAGCTGGAAACACTGTTTGGATTCCACCCTGGAATAATGTAATACATACGAAAATTATTTACTATTATTTATTGCGTACTGAGCCTAGAATAGTACCTCCCACTGCACCAGGTGTCGTAAGACTAAGGTGCCGGAACCGACAGATGGCGGTATATACATCCGGAACAGAAGCAGAATCCCCGTTGAGAAAGCTGCGCTCTGCGATTGCCAACACGCTTGCCCACGCGGCTATTATGGGCAACATTCCCCCCTTTTGGCTGGTATGATGAATTCATTTGAACAAATCGGTCATTGAATATAAATAATTCACACAACATCTCATACATTCCTGACTCCGAGATACGTCGCCTGTGTCACGGATATCGGACAACAGAGGAATCACAAATATAATACTTTAAAACATAATTAATACCCAGACACAGCATATAATAAATAGTATAATTGATCCCGTTTACTATGAGTTTATTATAATAGTTTTGGATACTTAGTCCGTTACCTCGCATCGCCATCGATATCTGTACAGATATCACTGTTTGTCATATAAACAAATAATTTGCAATAAAAAATATTGCGACTATAAATTATTTATTATAACTATAAACGAGTTATTATCAAGTCTCTCAGTTGGATTAAACTGCACACAGTGAGCAAATATGTTCAAATCAGTTCAGTAGTTTTGTTGACAGGTAGACCTCTAGACAAAGTTCATCTGCATTGGTACCTCACTCTCACCTATTTCTACCGCCAAATAGCAGTGTTCGCATTGCTGTGTTCCGGTTTGAAGAGAGAGAAGCAGTAAAATTACAAGTTAAATGTGTAGTGTGTTCCTAGTGATACCTTTGTAATGACATGAGTATCTATAGGCACGGGACTCATTTGACATCAAGCGGAATGTATGCTTGTTTGCTGACTTCATAACATAAAAAAGTAGTTTTAAGTGTTCATCCTCTATAAATAATGTAACATATATTTTTTATACATAAGAATAGGTCATAAGAACCAATAACATAAATTTACTAATGTTATTGCAGGAATGGTTCGTACCTTCTATTTTGTGAAGGTCAATAACCACCTGGTACATGCTAATATAAGTCATTAGTAATTTCACCGCCATGCAAATAAAATTGTATGGCGTTAGAAATAGGTGATTGAGATTCTTATGTAGACGACCCTTGTATGACGTCTAGTCAACTGTTATCAACCTATTATTTTTTGAAATATAAAAACATGTGAATCATTTATAAAAAATGATTTAAAAAAATCTGCTGAAATATTGTAGACAATAACTAAAGAGAGCGCGCGCGGCGAAGGCCGCCTCTCCCGCGATTTCTTATAATGGCCATTAAACGTTGTAAATATATTTATACTTTCATCAATGCCTTCAACAATTCCAAGTAACTTTACCGTATTTAGGATCAGGCTCTACTTACTGCCTGCTTCACAATTCACAATCCACAAATTAATACCTCAGTCCTTTTTGGTAGATCAAATTATTTTACATTTTTATCGAGAAACGAGTTTTGAGCTGCTAGATAAACATGAAAAAACGTTCACTCTAAAATTGAGTTATTAAAAATTCAATTAGGATAAATCATCATCAAACAATCACACAGTTATCAGATTACTAAGTAAACCGTTTTCTAGATACAAATATTACGCAATAATAAGCTAAAATAGACTCAACAATAAAACAATGTAACTCATTCAATATTCATATTTTAACAACGTTTAATAACAACAATAGTACTATGAATAATGTATGGCACTTACATCAGATTGTTCTAAATACAACGGATCGTAATGGACTCCGTCGAACAGTAGAAATACTCGCTGTCCATAGTTTTTGTCTTCACCGAACCTGTTTATGATTGCGTTTAGTGTGTCTACTACCGCCATTTCCAGGCCGTAGAAACGGGATAGAATGGCAACCTGAAATATTACGAATAACTTTAATTAATTTTACGTTAATTTTACTTTAATATTACGAATACGTGTCTATAAACAACAACTTTTTTTATTTGTCATTATTACGTGTTGGAAACATTGTCTATTCCTGAGGTTATTGAACGATTCCCGCCAAAATAGATTGCTATGATTCAACGTCAAAAATTCCTTGGATGGTTGCAATATATAAATTAACAGAAAGTAAACGAGAATTATTGAGAAAGTTACATAAATATTTATAATTAGAAATATGGATCCTTAACACACCAACGAGCTTGCGTGAACACGAGAATTGCTCTAATTACTATTTTAATTAGACTGTGACTAGCCTTTATACACTGTTAAAAATTAAATACCGACAGTCATAAATTCAATTGTTGTAAGTGACAATGCGCAGGTTTACAGGACGAACAAAGCGAAGCTGTTTTTTTTTACTAATATTATTGAAATTCAATCTTTTTACTGGAACTATAAATAAAAGTAAAAACAACAAATAAGTAAATAAAAATTAATAAAAAGAATTAAATAAATTTTAATGAAATAAAATTTCAATTTCTGACCATCAATATTCCGTAATTTTGCACCATATCATCTGTATTTTCTTTTTGTATCTTATATCACTAAGTCATAAGCATACAGTCTATATGGTAGAAAATGTCATTGCAGCCTATAGTTGCCTTACTTGAAGGTATTTTATCACATTGTGTGTTGTGTGTGTAAATAAAAGTGATTTCAATGCTTTCTAACTAGAACAAAGCAGTGCAAACTCTGCTGCGCTTCGATATCTTAATAGATGGATACAGGAAAATGCAAATCAGTAGTGCAAAATATATATATATTATAATGGTGGCAGTCATGATGATTCTCTAAAAAATTAATAGTTTTCAATGTATTTTTATAATAGCCTTAAATGTGTATTGATAATAATATTCTGTTTACCATATAATTAATTTATTTTAGTCAAAATTAAAATGATCAGTTTTTATTTAGATTAAATTTCATGAAACTACATTTCTAAAAAATATTTTTTGGGATCCTGTTTCTAATTATTATTTTTGATAATTTGATAGTTCTTATTATAATAAATTTATCAGATTAATTTAGAAAATTTACCACTATCCTCAATTTACCCTAGTAGATTACTTGTATGTTGGATTATAATAGAATACTTATTAGATAAATAATTAAATACAATACAAAATTTTATCTATTGGCTTGGTTCCAATTAAAGAACTTATCGGTCGGTGGAAACTTCAAGGCAAACAACTTATAAACAACTAATACAACTTTATTGGTAATGCAGAAATACTATACCCATTTATATGTCGCAACTGATACTTTTAACCACTGTTATCAGAATAAAATATAACGTAAGTGTGTACCTCAATAGCTCCACCCCAGGAACTAGGCTGCTGTATCCACGCACAATACTCTGCATTTGGCTTTCCAAGCATTGCTTCATTGTATGTGTCTACATCACTTGCCACTTCCATAGCAATAATTTGTCTCATAAGTGTGTGTACTGTTGTGTCTACATTGCCATTTAATACAAAGCCTGAAAACACCACACAAATATTACATTATTATTTGCAGCATTAATATGTTAACTTGTGATGGTTTTGGATCTTGGTATTGACATTTAGTAAATTGGAAAACTGATGGATGTACAATAGTTACATTTCTTATTTGAAGATGAAAAAAAGAAAGGGGTGTCTGTGAAGTAATTTTTTCAGTTTGACAACAGTATCAATATTTTAAAAAAACTATTCGTGAAAATATGCTGATATCTATATAAATATTAATTTATACAAATTAATCATATTTAAGTTATTATTAGTAAGGTTTGTCATTTAGTCACCCTCATAATTTTGGTAATTAATTTGTTATGGTGTAGCATATTCTACTTGTTTTGATTTTAATATAAAGTTTGAAAAGGTATAGATAAGTAGATAAGGTGCCACATAAACAAACAATACAAATAAAAATTTTAAAAATATTTTGTACTAATAAGCAATTAATCATGCCATAGAAATAAACCTTTATTTCAATAGACAAAGAACTGTGTCTTAAAAATTTACACAAAAATAAAACATTGAACCAAACACAAATTGAATCTCATGCTTTAAGTAACCTCAAAATATGTATTGTTAAATATAATTAAAATTCTAATATGATGTATATCTTGGCTCACACACAATTATGTTTCTTGCAAGAAAATTGTAAGTATTTAACATGTTTAATACTCAAATTAGAAAGGGCATGCTTTTCTTATTTGAAACAAAAGAAATAAAAAGTTGAAAATAAACAATAAATTAATGATTGCAATTTACAACAAGAATAATTTATAAGATCGATATATTACTTTTGTACCTATACTTGTGAAGAGGCATGAATTGTCTGAGGGTACAACTTTTTTCATTAAAATGCCAGGTCTCCAGTTTCCGCCAGTCTCTTCTGTCGACACACCATTCTCTACGGTTTTTTTATCTACTGGCTCACTGATCTGCTTTGTGGGGGCTACCGTAGGCTTCTTTTCAACAATTAACGTTTCTCCGGTTTTAAGGCCTATATCACAAATTTTTTTTTCGTCGTCACTTATATCCAAGGGTTTCGGAGGATAGCCACATAACACAGAAATCATGTCGAAGTCAATATCTGATATGCTGCATAAATAGCTTTTTAGTTCACCCACAGTGCTATCAGAGGTCAAATCTTTCAATATTTGCTGACCATTTTTGCTTTTCACTTTGAATGCTAGTGCAGCCATTTTGAAACCACGCTACAGTGTAACAATTTTATGTTTAGTTTCACACAAATGAATGAGACGTTACGTCCACAATTAATATTTTAAGTTAAAGGTGTTGGAGACGCCAACGACAGATTATTACGGGATCTGACTTTTTGAAATGGTAATGACATCGTTAACGTTGCGACAAAACAACTTTGACATTGACAGTTTACTTTAAAAACTGCCAGGACAAAATACCACTTTTATCTGCCCAGCTAATTGATTACAAGTTTGCTTCAATTTAAAACAAACAAACAGTTTTACAGTTTTATTAGAAGCTTCAATTGTGTGTATGTTTGTAACTGACTGAATCGAAAGCGATTTTGACCCACTTTAGACCGACAGATTGAATTGAAACGTTGTATACATATCAAGAATCGGTACCAATACAATATTTCGATAAGATAAACTGATTATCCTGATCAGGATCCTTAGGATGAAAGAAACTCCTCTGTGTGTGAGCAAATGAGACCACGCAGCTTACGCATTTTTACCGTCTACCTAATATCCAGCTTAAGTTCACATCTTGGTAATATTATTTAACAATAATTTGAAATAAAAAGTGCAGAATAAATAAAGTGTAACAAACTAAAAAACATGCTTTTAAAATTTGTCAATCTATAAATTAACAAATAAAATGAAAATAATGATGAACAAAAAATACTAGCAGTATTCTGAACAAAGCGTGGAGTGCTAAGTGCTTTATTTTTCGTAGACCTAGCAGCCTGGGATTTTTTTAGTAAGTCTCGTAATTTTTGTTCATCATATTATTATTACTTTGCTATAAAATTTATTTTTTGGTGATTTTTTTTGTGTTTGGTGTTTTATGTAAAAAACACACTTATAAAAAGTGGGTTTTTTAGATATTTAAATTTTTAATATACAGATGGTGGTACATACATACATCACGCCTATATCCCGTTGAGGTAAGCAAGAGACTATGGATCTACACTTGTTATGATCTTGGCATACCTCCTTTGCTTCCCTAACTCGCAATATTCCTTTCATACACGCTCGTTTATTCTTTATACTTGCAACCTAGCCCTTGTTTGAGTGAAGTGCTCTCATATCAACAGCAATTATTCTACTCGCATGCTTCATCTGCCACACCCAACATTTACTACCATACATCAGAGTTGGAACCAACACACCTCTATGAAGAGCCAGTCGTGCCCTTTTTGATACATTTTGTCTGCCCTTAAAAGCATGTAAGGTTCCATTCCCTGCTGTCTCTCTCTGTTCAATATCTTCTTCATACTTCCCATCTCTCGTAAAAACACTTCTCAGATACACAAACCCTTTCACTTGTTCGACTTTCATGATATCGAACACAATTTGTCATACTTTCCTCCTTTTCAATCATCATCACTTTACTCTTACTTGCAATTAATTTTATTCCTTTCCTTTTGAAAGATTCTTTTTAAATCGTTTCCATCTCTTGCTACTCTTTGGCCGACTATGCTAACACTACTTGATCATGAGTCTAAAGAAGATATTTGATCAAAAACCCATTCATGCTTAATCTACATTTACTGGCTTTCAAATCCGACAGACAATTGTATATAACTTAGTTGAATAACCAAGGCAATGCTACATATCCCTGTCTGACACCTCTATGGATGACAAACTAATCAGTGTATGCACCATTTATTCTAACACAAGCAGGACAATACCTACTTGTAGAGATATTTGAATGCCTGAATCAGACGGTCATTTACCCCATACACAGACGTAATCTTCCACAACTCCTTTTGCACAATTGTATCATAAGCCTTTTATAAGTCAATAAAAGCGCAATAGACATTTTGACCTTTTGCAAGGCACTTTCGGCTATGCATCGCAAAAGACTTGATTTATGGCGATCCATCCCTCTCCCTTTCTAAAGCCCGCTTGTACATCCCAAATCTTTCTTTTATTGTCATTCACAACTATTCTTAATTATTCTTTGCATACAATTTGCCGACGACGCTGAGAAGGCTGATGCCGCAGTAACTTTTACAGTCTTGCTGCGTGCCTTTTCCTTTGTACAGTGGGACAATACCGCTTTGCAATTATCTTTTGGTACTTTGCCTGTCCTCCAGCACAGGTTGAAACGGTAGTACAGCTGTGTGACTACTATTTCTTCTTCAGCCTTCAGCATCTCAACAGTGACTCTATCTTGCCCTGCAGTCTTTCCAGATTGTATACTTTTTTGTGCACTCAAAATTACATCAATTCTTATTTCAATTTCGCTACCATCATTTATCTCCTCTCTCCTCTGTATTTCTTCCTGATTCTGTGCATCATTTTTTTAAACAGTCTTTCTAAAATATTACTTCTCTAAGCCCTGGGCCGGATAAAACGTTAGACCGCGCCTTTTTAACACCAATTACTAATAGCCCGGAGGTTAAATTTCATCCATAATTTATTAAATTTTGTAAAACCCTCAACTTTTGTTTGGCATTTAATAAGCGATTAAGGTTCACTTCATTTATAAACATCGGATTTTTTTAAAGATTCTCATATTTCGATGAGGTTTTATCATCATACCAGCCATTGAAAGTCCACTGCTGGACATAGGCCTCCCCAAGAAAAGGGGAATGTTGCCTATAATAGGCTATTTTCATCTATCAACAAAAAAATATAACATTATGTTACTTGAATAAATAATAACGTGAGGAATTGAAAAAAAATGTCGTTATTCCATAAAAACCTAAGATTAATTTTATATTTCAAAATTAAAATCCGAGTTTTATTATCTGTAAGTCACGTGACCGAAAACACCGTCCACCATGTTTTTTTCCAGAATGACGTCACAAGCACTAAAATATCTAAATGTAAACAACTGACTGTGTTCCTTAATTTTTTACTTTTTTTGTGTATAATTCCTTTTATTTTAGAGATTTTGTATTTTATTACGCTACTTTTGCATAATTAAACATGGACGTCGGATTTGTAAAAGCCGAAAGTACTAATTTACCGAAGATAGATGCGGTAATGATTACAAACTTCTTTGCGTGTAATACAGATTTCTTTTCTGCCGAATGCAGAAATATAAAAACAGCTATGTAAGTAAATCTTTCTATTACTTTATCACAACAATATCATTTGTGTGATTCATAGGTGTAATTCAATGAAATTTTCTTATTTTGAGGTTAACAACATCGTTCGGAATAGTAATAAATAACTTTTCTGGAGTCTTCAATGTCGAATTCTTACAATTTAACGCAACACACCAACGATACGGGTTATAGAAACTCATCTTTTTATATAAATAAAAACAACTCAACAAAGCCGACAAACTCAATATCGTGTCAATGACAAATGTCAATTTGAGGTTACAATATTTTAGTACTATTGACGTCACCAAAATGGCGGATGGTATTTTGGCGCGTATATTTTACGACAAATTTTTAATATTTTTTTTTCGGCATAAATCGGTCATATTTTGCTGAAATAAAAATTATAATGAATTATCAGATATATACGAACATTTAAAAAAAAAATGAAGAAATTGGAGAATAGCCTATTGAACCGCTGAACAAGCGCGTTGGCAATCGCAGAGCGCAGTTTTCGCAACGGGGATACTGCTGCCCATATCCGCCCTGTGTATTCGAGCTGCAATGTTTTGGATGAATATACCACCATCTGTCGGTTTTTGTACCTTAGTCGTCTCTTACGACACCTGGTACACTGGTACTATTCTACTCTGCCGGTACCTCACAAGTCAACTAAGTCACTAACATTTTTTTTTAAATAAAACTAGAATTAAATTTTATATCATTTTAATAAAAATAACTCCTACATATAAATATTTTTCATTATTAATTAAGTTACAAAACATTAGCTTACTTTACATAAATTCCTAATCAATCAATTACTTTTATTAGCATTTGGCACGATGCAAAATTAACTTTGACAATTATTTCATTGCGTTACATCATAGCTGAATTGGGCTATATCTACAAAAACGTGGAATTGTATTGGTTTCAGAGAGTTAAACAAAAAATTATTGACTAGTGTTGAATATTTTGTACTTCTTACATTTCTATTAGTATACAACGACGTTTAAGAAATTGAGATTGGTTAACATGATACTTATTTAGTTGATATGAATTCGAACACCTAGCTTTAAGTAACGTAACATTTACACAGTACTTAATGTTACATATTGTCACAATAATTATATTTCTAATTGTGCTTACGAAACTTTAAAACAGAGGGATGGTATTACGTAACTCCGTGATGTTCTACAAAATGCAACAATTAATTATGGCACTAAGATTAAGTAAGTCATAATATTTTATAACAGCATTTAAAACAACTACAGTTATTTCTTTGGTAACATAATATTTATTATAAAATTATAAACAGAATATAAAATGGAGTTTTCTTTACTGAGCACTTTAACATACCTACCCTACCTAGGTAATTATTCTAATCAATTCATAATGAGTATTTTTTCATATGGCAACCACTATTAAATTAAGTAAAAACCTAATCTTTAACTATGAGTAATATATTTACAGTTTACAATCAGTCATAAAAAATAATTTCTTTATTTCGGTTGGACAATCGACCGCATTGTGTTCATGGAGTATGAAATTTTCTAAGGTTTTAATTAAACTAAAGCGTATCTGGTACTTAACGGGCATGAGAGATTAGTAGTCTTTACTAAGAAAGACCTAAATGAAACCTACTGAGCATTCAAATAGATGCGTTGAAGAAAATATTGAGATGCAAAATTAATAATATCACTGAAGGTTATCATATTCACTACTTCGATGAATATATTTGTAGCCTTAATAACATAATATCCAGCCCTTAAAATCATTATATATATACAATATAGTAATAATAATATCGCATTAAGTTGATTTACCGTTTAGAAAGAAACATAATAATTGGTTAAATCTAACAGTAACTAAGAATTTACTGTCCACTGAATTTTAATTGTGGCAACATTAACAAAACAACTTGCAGGGGCTCGTAGCTATTTGATTTTAAAGGAGTTAACTAAAGCCTTTTTTTCTGAGCTCTTTAAACACAAGTAAGAATTTACAATGGACCAGTTTCTGGTAAAAACTGGTTTTGCGTGTTCCTGTGCGGTCTTCTATGTCTTGGGTGCCGTGGTAACGGTACTCGCCACCGTCACGTAGGCCTTCGAACGAATCTCGGTGCGGGGCCGCGCAGTCCCCTCCTCCCCACCACTAGAGGGGCCATTCGCTCATCTTCTTCCTCGTCCTCATCTTCTCCACCCTCGGAACTGTCTTCTCCGCTCCAAACCTCTGGAGCCACTGCTTGGTACGATGCTGAAAATCCTTTAAAAACTATCGAGTCATCCGTACGGAATCTAACGAGTAAGGCTTCAGTTGTAGACACTATTTCAGGTGGCATCTGTAAAATAAATTTAATACTTTTTTATAGACTATACCTAATACATTTATATGAAACTACGAATGTGTTTTCGTCTATTAGCACTCTTTTCTTTATTATATCGCTTTTTTGCAAGAACACTGACACAACACCAAAGTAAAAGAACATTATAGATTTTATTTTTGAGTGTGATTGATTTTGTGTTGTGTCGTTATTCTTGAATATGGGCGATATTTACAATTACAGCGCAGCATGTTCTTATAATACATATATTGAATGCACTATGCGCCTTGGAATAGATGTGAATGACTTTAAAGTATTAGAACATCGACAGATTTACCTTGGTCCCACAAAAAACGCCGTAATCCCCCGCGCTGCCCTCCAGCCCACCAAACACCTGCACGTAGTCGTACCCACAATTCGTCTCTGGCTCCAGCTCAAAGGTCAGGAACGTGAGTCTGACGAACTGACCCAGCGGCGCCACGATGCTCCAGTCGCAGTCCGCTCTAGACTCATAGGAGTCGTCACCGTAACGTGCGTGAGAATACAGGTGCTTCACTGTTTCTGATGCTGCCAGGTAGCCCCCACAAGCTGGTACAAACGGAATTAATGTGAACCTGGTTTACCAAGGATTTTCAGGCAGTTCAATATATTATTAAGTCAACATTTTATATAATACTGGGTTGACAAACAAGCATACGCTCTGTGTCACTCTGTGTAATAAGGGTTACCATTTTCGCTTCTCTTCAAACGTATAAATTCACTATGTGTAGGTGCTTTATTTATTATATATTCAAATTTATATATATGTATATATTTTATATTTTAAAAATAAAAAAATACTTGAAATAAATACTTTTTTATTTATTTTTTTATTTTAAAACAATATCTAACCTCTTGCTACCTTTTACGCGTTATGGAAAAGAGCGAATGAATCGCTCTTTACCATCCTAAGGTTGCCTGGAAGAAATCACTTTTTGCGCAAGGCCGCCCAATTTAATGATAATAAGGGCCGTTAAATATTATCAAGAAATTCTAATAGAAATTAAAAGTAAAGTCAATTAAGAAAGTAGAATATACAATACAAAAAAAAATGAGAACAAATTTAATAACATTCCTTAAATCCATTCCAGAGCATCGCCTAAAAATAAGAAAAAGTATGTAGAGTAAGTAATAGAATAGAGTGAAAGTTAGGTATACGAGAGGTATTAAATAATATAACTGAAATGGCAATAGAAGAAAGAATAAAAGCGAGATGTAGATAATAATAGGAACACAAATTGTATTAGTAGTAATATACCATAGAGGGTCAAGAAATAAAAAAAATTACCTGTAGAATGTGTGGCAAGGAACCCTTTCCTCTGCACAGAAGCGTCAGATTTGAACACAACGTACATCTGGTTCTGCGAGGCTACTACTGGGTGAGGTATCTTGCTGCCGCAGAAGCGACCCAGGGTCTTCTCCTCTGCTGATGCTCCATCATAAATGGTCACGTGGTCATATGCGCATTCCTGGACATTATCATCGCGATTAAACCGACTACTGATTGTAGGTAAGTTTCTAATATTTAACGTGAGGTAATTATTTTTATTACTAACTCGTTGCTGTTCGCTTTACCCGCGTATTTCGCTCACATTAGGTTGGTTAGGTCTATTTCGTTACTTTCCTATTGTTGGCTTTTAATTCCTATTAATTGAACACCAATTTATTAGTTCCTGTTTCGTAATTCTTAATCTAAAAGAAAAATACTCTGTCAAAGCCTCACTTACTAATTTTAACGTTAGATATCGTCAAGACCGGAACAAAGAGATATTTGTAGACATGTAGGCAGCCATTACAGCAATGGATTCTTTGCTAGCTATAAACTATTTTAACATAAAAAAAATGTAAACGACTTTAACTAGCATAAACTGTTTAGTGCATAACCGACAGATCAACCTAAACAAGTGTGTCAAAATTACGCAATAGACGTAAAACAAACCAATGAATTAGAAATTGGTTGTGAAGTTGTAATTGTTTGATCTGCCAAATATATATATATCTGACAAATATATATATATATCTGACAAATATAATAAAACAATAAATTATGTGTGAGATATTTACCTGATGTGGTTCAAGTTCAAACACATTGAAGATTAGTTTTATTCTATGTCCAGGAGTTGTGGAGAACTGCCACACGCAGTCTTTTCGTGATGGATACGTGTTGGGATAGTTGGGACTGTTAACAAAAAACTATACCTCAAATACCGCGATACCGGCTAGCCGCGGGATACCAACCAAGTAGAGTAGAATCTACCTCTGCATCAGGTGTCGTAAGAAGCGATATGGTACTTTTTTTGACAGATACATCTGAAAGACGGTATCATCATCATCATCATATCAGCCGCAAGACGTCCACTGCTAAACGTAGGCCTTTCCAAATGATTTCCAATAGGACCGCTCGTATGCGGCCTGCGTCTAGCGCGGTCCTGCGATTTTATTTAGATCGTCTGTCCATCTTGTGGGTGGACGTCCTACGCTGCGCTTGCCGGCCATTCCAGAACCTTACAACTCCATCGTTCATTTCTGCGTGTTAACTGCCCTGTCCACTGCCACTTTAGCTTGCTAATCCACCGGGCTATGTCCGTAACTTTGGTTTTGTTTCGGATCTCGTAAAAAAAATCGGTTTTTTATGGTCACGCTATGAGACTCCGAGCATTGCCCTCTCTAAAGCTCGTTGGGCTATTTTAAGTTGTTTTATAAGGTCAATAGTTAGAGACTACTTTCCCTCCCTGATTATTCCCGCCCTATTGCAGTTGAGCTACACTACTTTGCGTGGATAGCGGTATCTGTCAGTTTCGGTACTTTAGTCGCCTCTTAACTTACCTGGTACAGGGAGGTATTATTCCACTCTGCCGGTACCACACGGCTTATTATATATTAAAATTTGAAGCCTTTAGAAATTTAGAATTCGACGGGACCTAGTTGACGCAGACTGCAGACTGTTCATCCAATAACCTGTAGTTGTATATGTTAATTGAATTAGGCAGTGATATTTGACGGGCCCAATGGCGTATATGGTAGTAGACCTTATGCGCCTAGGGTTTGATCCCTACCCAGGATAAAGGTTTATGTGTTGACATTTATTCCATGTCTGGATGTTAAAAATGTATATTTAAGTATTATTTATACGATTACTCTGTTATTTGATGTCCGTAATACAATGCTTTAAGCGACTTACTTCAATTGTGGGAGTTATAATTTGTTTATACAATTAACGCCAACCTAATGATAGTGCCATGTGGCTGCGTGACGTCATGCTTGCACCCGCCCTCCTTGCAGTCGTGTTTGTTGGGGTGCAGCGTGAAACCGCTGTGGCAGGCACACTCGTAACCTCCCAGGGTATTGTGGCATTCGTGCTGGCAGCCTCCATTGTTTTCGGCACACTCGTCCTCATCTATGTAGTACACGGCGGCGAAGCCAGAACGGTGGACCGAAGAGTCTGATGTAAACTAAGGAAAAATATACTGAGCGTTAGAGCAGCGGTTTGTAAACCTATATGTCAACAAATTCGCCTATAAAACTGTACTATATGATATCTCAAATCTATACTAATATTATTGTCGGGTCTGATGGCACATTTAGCAGTGTTCATATCATCTGCTGCGCCAACGGTCGTGGGTTCGATCCCCACCCAGTACAAATATATATATATGATGAATATTTGCATTTGTTCTGTGCCTGGGTGTTAAATATGTATATGTATATATATATTTATGAATCCTCTGTTGCCTGATCGCCGTAACATTCGTAGTTTAAGTGACTTATTTTTTTAGAGTCACATAATGTATGAGCCGTTGTGTGAAAATATTATTATTATTATACTTGTAAATAAGAAAAAATATTTGCATTCTCGTTTTAATACAAATATTTTTTCTTATTTACTAGTTTCTTATTTCATGATTTTATTATTGATTATATATGATATTAAAGAATATAATAAATCACTACATTAATAATGTTATGACGAAACTAAAAAAATGCTTTGGTTCTTTTTTTAATTTTCATATTCATTGAATACTACGAATTATATTTAATAAAAATATAGAACCCTACTTAAAATAAAACAAGGTTTATTTTTTTACGTTTTAAACAAATAAATTCAAAAATTCGAAACAATTTCAATTACTTTTGCACTAATTGAAAGTTACATTATCAGTGCGTAACATTAGCATTTATATTTAATATTCCCATATTCTCACAGGAATGGAAACTATGCGGTTGGTATCTTATTTATATTCCATATTGCCTTAATTTACTAGACAAAAGTTTGGAACAATACTCCATACAATTAAAAGATCTTGGGGCACGCAGCACAAGTCTTTAAGCCTACTTATATTGGAGTCAGGTCAACATTTTTGCTGCTTTGCGAGAATAACGACAGAACTTAAAGTCAATTAAAATTCCAAAATATAATCTACAATCTCTACGTTAGTGTTCTTTTTAGAACTTCGGTCACTTTGGAGTTGTATCGATGTTCTTACAAAAAAAACGATACCATCAGTGATAGTTCAATACCGCGAAAGTAACGGTTGTGAATAAGGGTCGAAAATCGATCAAAAAAGCTGTAATTTGCAACATAGGTATAAGTAACATTGACGTTATGAGATGTTATCTGAATATAATTATCACAATAAATATTTCAAGGAAGTATTGTGTTTTAACAAACCTGTACTCTTAACACGGATCCATCAGAGGTAACCGGTGGCGGTAGCGCGTTTCCGCAGAATGCTCCGTGCCGACGCAAAAGGTCTACTCCCAATTTGGAATTCACTGTTACGCTGTCATATTCACATTCCTGAGGATAAAGTAAAACTTACATTTGAATATTCTTTTATTATATTACCAATAAAAAAACAATTGAAATATTGTGTGTGGCGGTGTCTCCTGGCACAGGTTTCATTAAGCTTAAAAGGACGCACAGGTCACGGTTATGTTACTAAACATGTTTAAGTCAAAATAAAAAAAAATCATGTGTATGTAATGTCTATATAATTCGGATTTTTTGACATGAAATCTGATATTGACTTCAACTATATGATTTAATTTAACTAGTGGTAGTCCAGCTTTTAGGGTATATTTTTCATATTCATTAAATAAATCCTTGGTGCTAATTTTTTTATTTATTCACATGCGAGAATAGTAGTTAATACAGTAAATGTACTGACTTGTTGGTACATGCCGTTGCCCTCAAGGTCAAAATGTGTGAAGTTAAGTGTGATCCTGTGTTGTGGGGGCGCCACGATCTCCCAAAGGCAGTTCTTTGACGGAGGGTAGAGGTCAGGGAAAGAAGGAGAGGTTATGGTGCCATTAGGAGCATACAGCAGACCTCCGCAGGCGTCTGAAAAAATATAAATGGTAAATAAATATTTTAAGATTTTAATTTATGTAGATATCATCGCCCATCACATGTTTTAATTATAAATAAATAAATTCCAACATCTTATATTTTGATTTGATTCCGTGATAAGTTGTTTAAAGCACTTATGTAACGGATATCAGACAATAGAGGTATCATATATTTAACACCCAGACACAGAACAAACATTAATATTATCATATAAATAGTAGTCTTGGGTAAGTATCGAACCCACGACCTTTGGCGCTAAAGACTATCATCTGCGCCATCGGGCCCGTCTAAAATTATAAATGAAGCCGCGGGGATTCAATCTACTTACTTTCACACTTCTTCCCGTCCGAATGTAATTCATAGCCTATATCACAAGCGCACTCGTACCCCCCGAGGGTGTTGACACAAGAGTGGCTGCACCCGTGCTCGATGGAGGCGCACTCGTCAAACTCCTTCATAAAGGTGGCAGAGAAACCTGCTTTCTGTACTGTGCTGTCTGACTCGAAAATCACCAGTAACTTGTTGGACGTTGATCTGGGAAGAAGCATAGAATAGAGTTACTAGAGGTCTCATCTATTTCTACTGCCAAATAGCAGTGATCGCATTGTTGTGTTTGGTTTTAAGGGCGAGAGAGGCTGTGTAGGCTGCGGTCACATTTAATATAAGCGGATCGTATGTTTATTTGCTGACTTCATAATATATTAAAAAAAAAGTTTCTGTACTGCCTTTTTATTCATCACCGTAACTATGTGACGAAAATTGGAGAATTGTTTTTGTTTTACATATATTTAGGAAAAAACTATTGCTTTTATGGCAAGAATATGAATATTGTGTTTATATTTATTTATCATTATTATCATAGCAGTCGTAGAACGTCCCCTGTTGGACACAGGCATTATTTAGGAAAAATGTTTTTTGGTCATAATTGTGGTGATTTGTAGGCGTGGTGGTAATCACTTAGTGCAGCTTTGCGACGGGTAATGTCGCTGCTGCTCTACTGCCATCTAGCGGTTCCAATACCACAGTAATCACACTGACTTCTTCTTACCTTCAACACGATGATATTACCCGCTAAGCATACAGCTGATTAAATTTATAACTTTATAGAGCGAGTTTATGCGAATCTTCCCACATTTATCTTAATTTTTGACCAAGGATACTTTTTTATTGATATTATTCTTGCTGGGTGCTACAAATCGTGTAAATGTCTCTGCTATAGTTCCCAAAGAAATTCGACGTCCTCCTATCAATGACAAGAACGTTGGGGTGCTCTTTTTTTCGAATGCCCTGACCGTTCCGTCTGGGAGAGATGAGACCATACAAAAACATTGGTACCTCACTCTCTCCTATTCCTAGCAACAAACAGCAGTATTCACATTGCTGTATTTTGGCTTTAAGAGTAAGAAATACAGTTAAATTACTGAGTAGTTTGATTTTCAAGTAACAAGGCGCTAATGATATACCTGATGAAAACACGAACGTCTATGGCTGTCAACTTGCCATATAATAAAAAGATAACAATTATATCCCTGGATCCCTAATTATTGTTATACAAGATGTAATCTAGGCTATTGATCATCATTAGTTAATAAGTTTAAAAATAATGCAGTGAGCAATCGTCATTGTCAACTTACCTTATATCGGGTGGTATTTTGTGACCGCAGAACAAACCAAGAAGGGGGCTGTCCATCGAATCTCCATCACGTACTTGAACTTTGTCGTAAGAACAGGTGTCATGGTTCTCGACCTCAAATGAATGGAATCTCAGCGCCACTTGGTATTCCTGGAAAGATTATTCATGATTCCAGACAGCCCAAAGTACAGGTATATATCTTTCGGACAAAGATTCTATATAAATACATCTACGAGTAGTAGTATACGAGTAGTATCATATTGGTTACGGACATTAAAATTATTCCCGATATTATCTTTTTAAGGAATTGTATTGATATAGTTTTTTACTAGACGACGCTCATTTTGCGCATACAAATAGATAATTATTTTGAGGTTTTCATCTAGTACTACGATTAGTCTTCAAATAATAATATTTTCTTTTATTATCAGCTACAAAATGCAATTTAATAAAATCTGTCATTATTTGAAACTGTTATAAAGGGATTCGGTTACGGATAGATAATTATTTTGAATGTCTGAATTCCTATTTCGAAAATTCGAATATGATTCTAAATATTCTATATTTTTTTTATAAACAAAAGAAAGTGTTACCTGTGGCACGGAAAGGCGCCACATGCAGTTCTTATTGGGTTGATAGTCGTCAGGATAGTTCGGCGACTCCAAATGACCACTACTATCCACCTCAATGTCTCCACCGCAAACAGCTATAATATATACAATATATAGATGTAATAATTCTCTTAAAACTTTTAGTTGCATACTTTTATAATATGACAAGGCCATAGGCCAAACAAAGTATAGGGTATTATTAGGACCCATTTCATTGCGTCCACTATTCTTAATTAAACAAATAAATTACAAATATAAAAGAAATTAAATAGGCATAAAAAGTATTTTTTTTGGAAACACTAATTAAGAATTTTAGAAAGAATAGTAGTTAACATACTTATACGAGGACAAAATTGAATAAATTTTTAAAATTTTAAAAAGGACAGAACACAGGAAGTCATTTTACTCAATCAATAAAACTACGTGAATAACAATCAGCTCAAGAAAAAAACATGAGATTTAGTCGATTACAAGTAAATTATTTATTAATTTGTAAAAAAAGACAACAAATTACAGCCAATAAGTCTCCCTATTTTACCAAATAGTACAGAGATGTCAATGGGAGAGAAAAGGAAACTAACCTTCATAATGTGCCTTAAATCCTTTATGTGGCTTCGAATATGGCCCTGGCTGGTACACTACAGTCAATCTGGAGCCAGTGGAGCGCATGATTGGACCTTTCCCAGAGCCACAGATGCGCCCAAGAACCGGTGCATCGGGCATGTACCCGTCTCGAACTTCAACCCACTCCGACTGGCAAACTTCTGACTTGTAGATATCAATTTCTGAAACAAGCAAATATTTATACTTCAAATAATATATGTTGATATCAGTGCATTTGCAAGTATATCAAAAACAAACGTACTACAATGTCTCCATGTATATTAGACAAGAAACACTTCTATCATTTAGAACAACGTCGAATGCAAGTGCTCAGGAAAATTTGTTGTCGACTACGAAAAATTTCCACAATGACGTCTCGTTTCAGTTTATTGCAATAATTATTGTTTAATCCCTATCATACAGCCGTTACTAATAAGGGTTATTTGCAAAATTGCTGGAACTAAAATATAATGCATGCTTTTAATACTAGCGTAAAATATAATTATCTTAAATTCATGTTTTGTAAATAAATATAAACACCTTCGAAAGGCGCGGTCTTTCGCAGGCCTAGTAAGTTTATACCGAAATCAAAGATATGTTTGTAAACTGGGAGGAGCATAAAATAAGAGGAACATTAATAAGTCTGGAAGTCGTGTCGCCAAATAATATGTTTGATAGACGTGACTCCGCAATCGCTGCAACTCAGTATGACTCATGGAGTTTATCGTATGGTGAACGCGTAGATAGAAAATTAGATTTATACACTAATATACCTGACCTACGTATAATCTAAACTATAATAGAAAAGATTTTATTCTAAAAGCTTAATTCAGAATATAATTGATATGAGAAATCTATTTTGATAAAATTGGAATGCTCGGATCTAAAGTAGCATAATTGCTCACCTCGCCACGTCACCTGGCTTGATAAAATACATTCAAACAGTGATATGAAGGAATTGCTCGTGAGATCTATAAAGATAATCAGAAGACAGACGTCAATAATAGCACGGACTCATCTACGTAGGTACTTTGACCAAATATCCTAAGTGAATACTAAAAGGTAATGTAAATTAAATTCTTTCGAGTTCACAGAGAAACTCATCAGAGCCAGAACAATAAGTCACGTCCATAAGATAAAGGGCCTGTAAAGTTTCTTCGTCAAGCGACCAGACGAATGACTTGGCAACGGATTTAATTAACAAAACTATCGGACTTTGTTTCCAACAAACAGATTAATAGCGTTAAACTTCACCGAGACCGCAATCGTAAACTACCGGAGTGGTCAGCAAAATTTATGACGCCCTTACTGATACACCAGCCTATGTAGACCTCCCGCCGTAGAGCTGATAGAATTTATCGAGGCAATAGTGCGAATCGGCAGGGCTCTAGCTCAACTGGTAGGATTGCACGGAACAGGAACCTTGCTCGGGCTACTAACGCAACCGATTGGGGAAAAATATTGTTTCCGATGTTTCTATCGTGATGAGAAATGCTGCGTTTTGGAAATATGACAAACGATGCGGCTGCATGAAACATACTTTCTTTTAAACTGTTTATAACCTTAAAATCTTTTATTAAAGGTATATGAGAACTATTTTATTAGGTTTCAAGCATAGCAACGTGTTTGAATTTCAATTGAGGCATATATTTTTAGAGAAAATCTTCAAGATTTCTCAGTTTTTAGGCGGAATTTAAACCTGATTTTTTTAAATTCCAGCATAATTGACTACCAATTACGTTATGGAAAAAATAGTAATTTCTAACTACACACCAATTGTTTTGTTTAAAGAAAAAATATATTTTTAGGAGGTCCACGTTATCACCATTTAAAAATATATTCGATGGATGCATACAATATGAAATAATAGGTATTAACTCCCATAGGGGTTGTTTGAAATAATTATAAACTTTGTTTACGATTATATTAATTAGCTAAATTTATTACTTAATTAAATTTTTATTAACAACAATGATTGCAAATAATAATTTTTAACTAGATATATATTATTATTATAATTTTTTATTAACTTCTCAAGGGAAATGCTGATATTAGCTCAGTTGCGGGACAAGACCTAATTATGATGTAGCATGACAGAATTCACGAGGCCCTTTTCTGTGGCGACCTGAAGACGGATTTTATAAAATAAAACTAAAATCCATGAACACTGTCAAGTTTTTATTAAAAAAAAATTTAAATGAGATTAGTACAAATGAAAAATTACAAACCGTAAATATACAGAAGGTGAAGTTGAAGACAATACAAACAAATTAAATATTTGCTGTAAAAGGATGCTTCCAGACCAAAAAACAATCATATTTATGCAATCATTACATCATTATAAATATTTTCTTTATGCTGTATAAGGGGCAATAGGACCATCGGGGTCAATGATCTATGCATCAGTAAAATATCGTGTTAACATAATTTAAAATATTGACAGTTTCTGATTTCTTGATTTAGTAATTTAAAGGGAAAATGGCGCCAAAGAATCTGAGTCATCTGAGTGGCGCACAGCTGGCGAAAGCCGTCTGAAGCATCCGAAAACGCAGCAGTCAGCTGGCAAAGTCATAGCATCAGTTTTATGGGATACGCATGGCGTGATTTTTATTGACTACCTCGAAAAAGGTAAATCGATCAACAGTGATTATTTATTGTCTTACTGGTGCGTTTTAAGGAGGAAATCGCAAAAAAACGAACGCATATGCAGATAAAAAAACCTTTTTCACCAAGACAATGCACCCTGCCACAAGTCAATGAAAACAATGGCAAAATTGAATGAATTGGGCTTTGATCTGCTTTCCCACCCCCCATACTCACCAGATTTAGCCCCCAGGGACTACTGGCTCTTTGCTGATCTTGAAAAAATGCTCCAGGGAAAAAGATTTGGCTCAATTGGTCATCGCTGAAACTGAAGCCTATCTTGAAGCGAAATATTTTTTTTATAAGCATGGTACTCAAAAATTGGAAAAGCGTTGGAACCATTGTATCACCCTAAAAGGTAATTATGTTGATGAATAAAAATAAACGCTGCAAAAATAATTTTCTTTTCTTTTAGTCTCTTAAGACCGCGCTGTTGCTTAATTTTGTATCTATGACTATGACTAAATATGTTTAGCGTTAACAAATGTTGCCAGACTAAAAAAACACTTCACAACACAATTAATTTATAATGTTTTTTATTTTATTTTCACTTTGAAGCATATTTTTTAAGCAATGCATAAAAAAATTTGAGGCACGAGGCCCCTTGTACAGCGAGGCTGTAGGCGGAGACCCACGTCGCCCACGCCTTACGCCGCCTCTGTATGAGCTGCCCACAGCATAGTGACTCTGTGCCTACGATCTCTGCGCACGTCCTGTTAAACATACACTTATAAGGGCGTCTTCATGAAACTAACCTTGTCTTGAGTGGCTGTCGTTAGCTTTTAAGATAATAGAATGCGTCCGGTCGTTATAGCGCTATACATTTGCTTGCTGGGGCAGTGTTCAGTGTGCAGTGTTCTAGGCCAGGGATTTGTGCGTAGTAATTGCAATCCCTATTAATATTATAAATGCGAAAGTAAATCTGTTTGTCTGTCTGTCTGTAACGCTTTCCCGCTTTGCAACTGATTTTGATGAAATTTGGCACAGACAATCTTTAGACCCTGAGAAAGGACATAGTCTATTTTTTAATTCGAAATAATGGTTGTTAGGGGTTGAAAAGTTGTATGGAAGTATCGTTATTTTCAGAGCTAGAAACTTGAAACTTATTTTTCAGGCCATTGATTCGATATAAATAAACATGACATTCAAAGTTTATTTAAGTAAAGGTTAATAGGTATGGTACCCTAAAAAACTGTTCCACGCGGACGAAGTCGCGGGTACAGTTGTCAATATTTGTGTTCATATATTGCACCCCTATAAACACAGCATCAAGTTAAAATTGTAATTTTGTAACTGTTTTAAAATTGACCTAATTGATCGCATTAGATCCGCTTGTTCTTCGCCTCCCATGTTTCGCTTATTTGGAATAAAAATCTTTTCTGAACATGTTGTCTGTTGAAATCTTTTTATAGAAATTCGCCTTTTTGTTTTAATTTACGAGTAAATGCAGTTAATTTAGAGTTTATGCAATCTTCACCTAGGGCTTGGATATCGTTTAAGAAATTTTTAACATGTTTTCAGGGTACCTGAAATACCTATTTCAGAACTTATAGACAATATTCGACAATAATTTAGCGTAAGGGTCTGCTATATTGGTACTTACGACCGTGTTGTAGTTTATTACCGTAAAGTATCAGTATCGGTTATGTATCAACATCTCTCAAGTCGGTTTGACCAGCTTCTCAAAAGAGCTATAATACAACGTGTTTATTATATATTGACATAGATTTTGCTTAAATTCCTACTATATCTTTGATAAAATTAATACTGTATTGTAATAGATTCTTAGAAATGTAGTCATTATAAAATTGCCTTCTTTTCTCATTCTTATCTTACCTGATCTTTATTTGGGAGTTAAAGCAAAAAGGAAAACCCGGAGGTACCCTTGAGTAAATACTCCTACTTCTAAATACAGGTGAAGTGGACATATTGTTTACCTTTCCCGTTCTTTGAGATCGAGAAATGTGAGCCGGAACCGTTTACCGACAATCGACACAACGCAATTACATACATAGGTATATTCAATAAGCCTTTTATCTCCAAAATGACGTTGAACTTGTATTTTTCAGGTAAAACAAAGAAATCTACACATAAAAGCATATAAAAGCTTTATATATGGGTATATACCGGCAGATTGACGTGAAATACCGGCAGGTGTTGTAATTGGCACCTAAGGTACTATAACCAACAGATGACTTTTTCAGATTTCTAAATACGGTACAGATTTTGATGTAGATGCCTATACAGAAGTTTATACAGTACAAACTCGGTTTTTGTCCAGGATGAATTTCTAAACTGATATTTAAAAATAAGTATTCATACTACATCTCATACATTGACCTGACTCCGTGGTCGCTTAAAGCACTTGTGTTATCTGTAATACAAGTGCTTTAAGCGACCTCGGAGTGATGTGTGCATCAAACAGAGGAATCACAAACATAATACTTAAATACATTTTATTAACACCCAGACACAGTAACAGAACGCAGATGGTCTATATCCATCCGAAACAGTGCAGCTCAAATGTACTGCGTGGGCATGGGCAGCAGCAAATCCGTTGCGAAAGCTGCACTTTGCAATTGCCAACATGCTTGTCCAGCGCGGCAATTATGGGCAAAAATCCTCCTTTCTTGGAGAGGCCTATGTCTGGAGCTCCAATAGCTGATATATGATGGCACATTAAAAAGTTTGTAGCCCACTTTCACCTATTTATATCGCAAAATAGTAGTGGTCTCATTACTGTGTTCTGGTTGAAAGAGTGAGAGAGATAGTGAAATTACTGGGTAATGTAGCATACTATCTTCAAGCTATAAGGTTGCCAATGCGCTATTGATATCCTTGTGATGTTACTAGCGCCTATATGCTGCTGTAACGCTTACTGTCACGCCGACTGTACGCTTGATTGTCGACCTAATTTAAAATATAATCATACAGACTTAATCCAGAGAAGAGATTCTATTATCTTTGTATTACTAATGTAGTTGTAACTATATTTCTAAAAAGCTTAAATTTTCAACATTTCTTTATTGAATAACTTTAATAATACACAAGATTTGAACCTTAAGTAACACTATACGATTCCACGTACGGACGAAGTCTACAACAGTTATTATTATATACATATATTGTAGGCAGCTCTTGGGTGTATGTTCTTAATAAACATAAAAAAGAGTGACTTTGTTAAGTAAAAAGGTCGTTATTCTACTTGTATATTATGCAACACTTAATATTTTCTTTGAGGAATGTTTGTTTGATCCTTTAGCTTTTGAGTGGTATACGACGGTTATATAATGACGGATTAGATGAGAGGAAAACAATATTTTCCAACATTTACGCGTTCATTATTCTAATAAGACTACTTTTTGTTACTTGGCTCCGGTCTTGCCGCAAGGTTGAACGGAAACATCGTGCAAAAAATTTAAAATGTAAAAGCCGTTTTTTTAATAATCCAACAAATAATACATACATTTTTGTTTCTTAAATAAGGGTTCGCTTCTAATCTGTATGCAAATTTAAAGACTAAGGTATTCACTTCAAAGACCGTTACTAACTACTATTTAACTTAGATATTAAGGTCGTTTAACATTTCGCAAATTATCTATTAGATAAAGGGCCAGCGTGGGTCACATGATTTATAAAATCTTTAAGCTTATTTCTAGCAAAATGTTTAACAGAAAGTTTGCAGGAGAATATTAAAGATTATTTTGCTCAATAACAATAAATTTCTCTAGTCGAGTCCATAAAGCGTGGGCAAATAAAAAGGAGAATAAAAAGTTATTATTTGGGAGGGAGCAATTAACCGCGTTGATTGATCGCCGCAATGAGCGCCGGCGCTCGGACTGTAATTGAATATGTCGGCGCATGTCCATTACCTACGCCATTAAACTTACTGTACTATTAATGGACAAACCCACCAATCTGGTTATATACGCCAATTCAAGCTACTGATTTATTTATATCTTTATCCTTTGTCCATTGAAGTCACTCTCCCCCTTCTGGGGCTAATGTTACACGTACAACTATTAGGCGCATTGGAAAAGTAGTGTATAAATCTTTTATACCTCTCATGATAATCGTTAGCGTTTGCACTTCGCTCTTGCCTATGTCTACCGCCAAATAGTAGTGGTCGCCGTGAGTTCTGATATGAAGAGTGAGAGAAGCAGCAAAAACGGGGTAATGTGACATACTATGATTTGTGTATCTGGGAAGTGTCGTTACTAGTAATGGAAAGAAGGAAGATCTTGAACGAAGACTGAAACAACGAAGACATGTTTTTATGGGCAGCCAAAACGTATCAAAAGAGCACGTCATATATTAAACACCCAGGCACAGAACAAATACAAATAACATCATACAAATGTTTGTCATGGGTAGGGATCAAACCCAAAAACTTTGAAAAAAGATAGGATCAATACCGTCTACGCCATCGGGCCCGATGATGCTATAAGGTTGTGCAAAATAAATGAATTACGACGGTTGCTTGCATCCGTAATGTCATAAGCCGAAGCGGAGCCGCTCGGGCCACTAATATAATATAATAGAATTCAAAATTGATCGTTAAGTATGTTCCCCCTTTCTTGCTTTACGATTCAAAGAAGTCCCTCAAATGCTCGCCCAGTTTCAATCGCGGAAGTGTCCCAGAGCTTTTAAGTCCTTCAATTAGGACGTTCGCTCGAAACGAGATTGTCAAAGAAATTGTCCATAGGCTGCATGCTTGTTTACTGACGTGATTTTATAAAAAAAATGTAGAAGTAAAGGTAAATTCACATATCTCATACATTTAACTGAATCCGTGGTAAGTCACTTAAAGTGTTACCAACATCAGACCACAGAACATATTTTTAACATCCAGACACAGAACAAACATATAACTATCATCATATAAATATTTGTCCTGGGTGGGGATCGAACCCACAACCCTTGGCAAATAAGATAGGATCACTATCATCTGCGCCATTGGGCCCGTCATAATAAATTAATTTGTGTAAATTATTACTTTAAGTCATTATAAGAAAAATTTTTTCATTCAAAATTAAAGTCAAAATGTTTAAAATGGATTTCAACATTCATAATTTTGCTCTGATTAACTTTTATAATAAAATTAAATCTGGATCTATTGATAGCCCGTTGGCGCAGATGGGAGTGATCCTATCTTATACGTCAATGGTCGTAACTTCAATCCCCATTCAGTACAAATATTTATATTATTATTATTTGTGTTCGTTCTATGTCAGGTTGTTAAATATGTATTTAATAATTACTTATTTCAATTATTTCAAACTGAATGTACGGGATCCAACTGTTCTCCTAAGAAATAGCGTTATAAGTCGTTAAAAAATATTTTTTATATAAATAGATAACGTTTCTAACATTTGAAAATGCTATCGTACTATATAAATATACTTGAAGCGTTCATTATTTCGACTTAGATTTTCCAAAATTGTATGTTATAAGCTACCAGCAAACACGGCTCGAACATAACGTAAACACACCTCAAAGTATTATCTTCTATGTTCATACTACCGATGATTCTTGCTAGTGTAAACAGTATATCCCCATGAAAGGTGCCATTAATTCAGGCTGAAGCTAAAGCAAGCCTTATTGTCATTGAGTACAAAACGTTATTGTCTACCGCACAAAGGAACCTAAGAGCACAGCCTTTGCAATAAAACTAGCGACGAGAATGGGCTATGTTTGACTCTTTGGAAATTAAAAGTGCGTGTCAACATGTGTTTGAAGATATATTTCCGTTTCGTTTTATTAAAGCTTCAAGAAAAGAGAAGGATGCGACGTTTTCTATTACTAATTATTTGTTCCTAGTAGAGGTAGATCTCACATAAAAATCGTCTGCATTGGTGTGTTCCGGTTTGAAGGGTTACATGGTATCTTTCGTTCAAAGGGCTGTTGACACGTAAGTGGTATCTTTGTGATGACACATGCGTTTTACTATCAAGAGGACCATATCGTTTGCTGACTTGCAGTTTTAACCTCGAGTGCGCCTAATTCAGCCAGAGCTCAGAATCACAATTATTATTGTAAAATTACTTTGGCCTTCATTTACGTAATGTTCTCTAATTTATATTGTCCAACCTAGGCTCTGTTGTACTTAACCTAAGCTATGTCTAATTACTGTAACTCGCTTGACTAAGGCCAATCTAAAAGAAACTTTAAGGCCGATAAATTTAAGCTCATATTGTGTAGAACAGGAAATAATGTGAATGGTGACTATGCAATGGTGATTACTACTCAGCTTCAATTAATTGCTGAGTACTACACGAAATGCTGACGTTAAAATGAACTCAATAGACTATAGTTAGACTCCATGCCAAATACAAATGGCTATGTAGGAAAGCTCTATTCAGATGTCATTGACTTACTATTAGATTAGTGAGGTCTCAAACACTTAATAGCCTGAATGATAACGTTTCAAAGGTGTAATTAACAGGCAACAAGGCTTCTTGTTAAATGTTATACGGAGTTAATTAATCGGTGTATCTAAAAGTAATTGTGCGTTACCAAATGAATGCAACAGCTGTTAGCCCAGTTGATGTGGTCGATTTTAATTAATATAATTCCAGCTATAATTGAATTCGTGCCAATTCCACGTCATATATCGGAACGGAAATTGTTTTTTGGATAGTTCGTTTTAACCTGAATTAAAGTTTCATTATATATTGCTCGCGCCCCTCTAGGCTTTTAACGTGCCACAGATTGCTCAATTAATCAACAATATGTTTATAAACAGGATCCACGTTCGTTTTGTATATGTCAAAAATAGCTGATATTTTAACTTAGTTAATATAAGACCAGTTTTTGTCGTTTTCCTTTGGCATAATATTTTTGGTAAAAAAATAATCCATAATAATTTTCAGTTTCATGTTTCTTTGCATACTGTTTATATTATTAAATCTATATAGAAATACTAGTAATACCACGCGGTTTTCTCGCGTTAATTTATAGAACTTAACGCGAAAAATACGCAGAATATGTTGTGTGTAAATATCAAATTCTATTGATATTTATACGAGTATACTAGTAGTTATCATCATTATCACCATCATACCAGTCATTATAAGTCCACTGTTGGACATAGGCCTCCCCAAGAAAAGGGGTATGTTGCCCATAATTGCCGCGCTGGGCAAGCGTGTTGACAATCGCAGAGCGCTGCTATCGTGACGGAAAAGCTGCTGCCCATCCCCACCCTGTACATTTGAGCTGACTTTTTTGCATGGATATACTGCCATCTGTCGGTTATGGTACCTTAGTCGCCTTTTCCGACTACTGGTACAGGTGGAGGTACTATTCTACACTGCCGGTACCGGTATATATAAGTATTTACATTTATATTGTTATTTGTACTTTATTATACTCTTACCATATCTGTGTAACTTTACATGTTAGTGATGATTTATTTTGGTGGAATAGAGTTGGATGCTGATATACAGGTTTTTTTCCAAACCTAGTTCGGCAGCAAATGCTAATTCACTTATTATATTGTTATTTTACTTCCACTATTATAATCTTTGTAAAGGGAATAACACACACATCCCCCTAGAGCGTTAGTTATCGATAAAAGTAAACGAAGTTTATTCCTAGCCACATAATAAATGCGTAAGTCCAATGTTCTTAAGCAAACACAGCAGTGTTTGGGGCCCCAAGATTTATGCCCGCTGACCGATTCCAGAATAAAAGCAGGCGATAAATTCATTAATCCTGCCAAATGTATTTGCTGACCGTTGGTGGCACGTGGACTTAGGTGGTTTCAGAAATACTCAGAGTTTTTTTTGATCGGGGTTGTGTATGTGCGCCATACTACTGGAGGAGAATTACTTATTTTTTATACCTACAAACTAAATTCACACAACATTTCATACATTGACCTGATTGACAAGATAAGTGGCTTAAATGTTACGGACATCAGATCATTAGAGAAAATAAAAATGTCACCCTTAAATACATATCTATAACGCAGACAGAGTAAACACAAATATCAATTCACGTGACATGGGGATCCAGGACTTTTGGCGGCCGGGCTCACTCCGTCCATCCTCTTTTGCAAAACATAATTTCACTTCGCAACGACGGCCGCTCGAGCCGAGGTCGAACCTTTGGAGCGCCCTCGGGGAAACGTCGTTAATCCCGCTTAAATCCCGCGAGTCTTGCAGGGGTGAAAGTAGTTAAACGCGCGGTCGTAGCTACGGGCATTGGATCGCTCAGTTATGAGAGGCCCCACCCTTTTTCTCGGTGGTGCTGGAATTGATGTCTGAGTAGTCCAGCAATAGGTTCGAAAAAATGCAGCCATCAGACCGTTAAATACTGAGTGATGAAATTTTGTTGATAGTATAGAAATTAGATGCCATAGAGAAAATATTTTTACTTCATTCAAAGGATTTTCGTCGTATGTTAATACAAAAATGAAAATCTGGGTTATAGGTTGTGTACATAATATGATCAAATGTAAATAGTCTATCTATCCCGCTGTCTCTAGCTGGAGGAAAAATCTTCCGCATTTATTTTATTTAAAATTTTTATCTTGCCCTGGGTACCGGCAGAGCACAATAGTTCTCCGCTCTGTACCAGGTGTTGCTGCTGCAAGTCGCGTCTCGAGGTGGTATCAATTTTTTTTATTATTTTTAACGCACGTGCCGGTGGGCTCGTTTAGAAACTTTGGACACTGCTAACACACAGAACCATTGCAAAATATTATATAAAATATATAATTCATAGCCTTAATTATATAAGAAACGATGGGGCTTCCTCTGTACCAGGTGTCGGATTAAGGTGCCGAAATGGAGATGAAATGTCAGGATAAGGATGGGCAGCAGCATTCTCATCGTGAAGTTGTGCTCTTCAATTGCTACCACGCCTGCTCAGCGCGGCAATTATAGGCAAAAATCCCTCTAGGGAGGCCTCTAGGGAGGCCTATGTCGAACAGCGGATTTTTCCACACATTCATTTAGACCGGGTTAAAACGGTTGGACGAAGCCACGTTAAAAACTTATATATAATAAGCAGATTCATTATAGTAATGATTTCCATCGCTTTGGGACCAAATGATCGCGGAAAAACTGTCCAAAGTTTTTATATATTTTTAAAGTTCGTATATAAAATTTTAGAAGTGTCCCGTCTGATATAGAAATATGAATGCATCAGCCATAATCGATTTTCGATATTTTTAAATCAATAGACCATGTTGATGATTCTTATTAACACTAGGAATTATTCAAAATAATAAACGTTTGTCATATAAGTTTATAGGTATAAAATTTTTTACATTCTTAATTCCTTACTTTAATTCCATATTTTAATACCGTTCAAGGTATGATTTTGCAAATAATTACTATTGTGTTGTCTGAATATGGTTACTTCAAGGTTCAAATGATATATATTATTGCAAGTTCTAATCTTTCTTTGGCAAAATTTATCAGTGGTTTAGGCAAGAAATGGTAAATCATGAGATTTTCTAAAATAGATAGGGAATATATATATATATAATTCAAACGGATAAACAAATTAACTGTGTCATTTATAACATTAATAAGGATTTACCAATAATTCGAGACTAATTGTAAACCCATTTTGATATTAAATTGTCAATTCCCTGTAAGCTCAATAAGGAATAATCGGTAGGGGTTTATCCTTGACCCATTATAGCGATCCGTCAGCCGATAACTTGTTAGGCCAATGGTACCCAAACTTTACGGGGCTACAAGATTGTTAATTGAATAATTTAAATTTGAGTCTCCAAAGCTTTATAGTATTTTCAAATTCCTTACTTCTGATAAAACCAACTTCAACATCGGTTTCAAGATTGAGCCTTTGCGCGATGAAAATATTTACTGCAAGATAACCGAAATGATCGTCATCGATACAGCCACTGTAAGTAATTCCCCTCCTTAAAAAAGGGGAAATTAGTCCGAAATTGCCGCGCTGGGCAAGCGTATTGGCAATCGCAAAGCACAGCTTTCCCGATGGGGATGCTGCTGCTGCATTTGAGCTGCGCTGTTTCGGATAGGTATACCGCCGTTTATCGGTTCCGTCGTCTCTTTCGATACCTGGTACAGAGAGAGGTACTATTCTACTCCGCCAGTACCCCACGATATATGCCATAACAGAAATGTCGACAAATAATGTAACAATCAAATAAATCCCGTTTAAAAAAGTAGTACCTAGTAGAAAAGCCATTCAAAAAGTAGTATTATCTACTATGCATTTCCATAATAATATTATAAATACGATAGTATGTTTTTGTATCACGCGGTCATGCCTTATTAGATGAACCGATTTCGATGAAACTTGATATGTGCATTTGACACTTATAGAAAAGCCTACATTTATTCCCGGAAAGCGAGTTTTTGTGAATTAAATATAACTTTATATATATATTCTTTAAGATTGCATTTAAAATAAGGTACGTACTACAAAGCTATTTTTAATTTTTTTTAATGCTTAATATAGTTATTTCTGGTAATATTGCACTCGTACAAATACCTGATCTTTTAATTCATGACATATTTTTTCATTCAAATATTGTGCATTTATAATGACTTTACATATAATTATTTACCCTTAATTTTAATATTTGAAATCTCTCTGATATCTGGTCATATAAATGAAAGTGCCTTTAATTACTTGGCAAAATGTATTTTAATAAGACAGAAGTCAAATAGCCTGTTAATATACGGATATAAACACCTGTAAAAAAACAGTTATATAACGGTTAATAACGGTTATAAATATTCTTTAAGAGTTCAACGAATATCCATCTCCATAGTATTTCCTGCTATGACCAACAAATCCATTCTCATACAATAAGAAAATAAAGACAAAAGCTAGTAAATAAAATAGATAGATGCATATTCTTATACATGTTTTACAGACGTATAGAGGTAAAAAATAACGCATACACATGTACCCGATAACATATACAAATAACTAGATACTACTTGAAAGAAAGGAATACAGAACTTACTGAATTTCTTTTTTTATTGATTTGTCTTATTGTATAGGACTTACTATCGCGGGCGCCGTATCGCTACTATTTAGTAGCGATATGGTGCTTTGGTCGTAGAAATGGTGCTGTATGCCGTAATAGAGGCTTACGCCTAGTTCGTTGTCAGATGCATGATTTAAAAGATAATATTAGTCCTAATTGTTAGCACCAAAATTGTTATTATATGTGAAAGACAAATAAAGTATTATTACTTATACAAAAGTTGTAGAAATCATTTTGTTATTTGAACGTGATGGCGCCCAAAGCTTATGGCTACGGTATCAATTACCATAAAACGGGCCGAATGTTTGTATACTATTATATATCATAGTAAAAAAACCTTTAGTTTGAGAAGCGCTGCATTCGACCATTGGGCTCAGAGTCAACAATTTCACTGGATTATGTACGGTTGTCAAAACAATCTTTTGTCTCGGTCTCAACTTAGGTACTCCAGGGGATATCTACGTCTTGTGTCGGCAACCCTAAGGGAATATAGTTGGGATTTGCCAGGGTTCGGGAATGAAGACTTATTGACGTAACTTTCTAGGGATAACCTCAACTTTTTATATAAGAAGCAATCATATGTGCTAAATAGTGTAATTTCTCAATGGTTGTCATTCTTAATAACGTGTTGAAATGGATTTGCTGTTTTTTTTATTTAAAATTTTGCTTATAATGTAGAAGGTTTTATGTAAATATCATTATTAAAATAAATAAATAAATTTAAGTTCTTATTTGCAATGTAAGTATTGCCCAAAAAATATTTAAGTTCACGTTCGTCGTATTAGGTTTTTTGGTCGACAGTTCACATTCACTGTAATATTTTACTGGATTAGTAACTTCTGTGATTAACAACGTCATATCTAAAAATATTCCGGAACAGCAATGAGTTTCATTCTAGTATATTTTTATTAATTTTAAAATGAATTGAAAATATTTTTTTTAAGACACCAATCTTAAATTATACTAAACACGCATTGTTAGTTTTTCCATACAGTTTTCACATAGTAGTTAGTAAGTATTAAATAGAAATGGATGAGATGTTCTTAGGCAAGTTTTTGAAACTCAACATCTTTCTTTGCGCCTATTTTGTGATATACTAAACAAATTATAATGTGAGAAAAAATACTCTAAAATCTGAATAAAAACAACGCCATTAGTAAAATAGCGTTGTTTTTTTCATGAGTACAAAAAGTAGTAATGGTACCTACTCCTTACAAAATGGATATATTACGTTTCATCCCATTTCGCCTAAAATAGTCACTCCACCAAAAATGGCCACTTCACCTTGCCCCAAAATGTGGTGATATCAGACACATTTTACACGAATCCGCAAAAATTATCCCGCTCCCAATTTGGGGTCTCAAGTGCCCTCGTTTGAATTGGGCTCCGCTTTGGGAGCCCTCGGCAAACAGTTCGAGAACCGGCTCTTCTGACGATGCGCTTTTATGGGAATCCATCGATTACGCTATGTACGTGGAATCCTTTCGCTCTGTTTAATAGAAAAAGTTATTTCTGATCAGACGTTTTACATATTTTTATTTATTTTTATCTAACCTTTCATTAGTATTAATCATGCCAGCTCCGTTGTAGTCTAAACAATACACAACTTAGCATAGTGTGATTGCGGTCTCTACAATTGGAACTCACTGCCCCACCATCTACAGTAGAGAAGGCACTGTTCCCTATTCTATATATATACGTGTATTAGTCTTCCGGTCCAGTTCTTCTAGTAGTACTACAGTACTAGTAGAAGCAGTACTAGTAGTTTAAGACTACTTTGAATTAGCCTCATTTACTTATTACATTTGTCGTGAGGTACTGACAGAGTAGAATAGTACCTCCTTCTGTGCCAGGTGTTGTAAGTGGCGGCTAAGGTACCAGAATCGACAGATGGCGGTATATCCATCCGAATCTGTGTAGTTCAAATGCACAGTATGAGGGTGGGCAGCAGTGTCCCCATCGCAAAAAGTGCGCTCTGCGATTGCCAACACGCTTGCCCGGCGCGGCAATTATGGGCAAAAATCCCCGTTTCTTGGGGAGGCCTATGTCCAACAGTGGACTTTCAAGGGCTATAATGATGATGATTACGAAACATGTTACATTTAAAAAAAAAATGATGTAAGCGTACCACTTATTTATTAAAACTGACACGGTAACGAGATCAACGGGATAAAACCTTATTATGTATTTGAACTCAGTCTGTCCGAGCCGATCGTAGAGATACAAATGTTATATTTAATTTGTATGTACATATATTTTCATAAATGTTAAAACATTTATGGAGACGGGTTTTGATTTGCGAAATGAAACGTACTAAAGTATACAATTTGAAAAGGTTATATTACTACATACATCTACATACATCAGTATAAAACAGAGTCACTTTCCGCTGTCTATCTCTATGTAAGATGTGGTTATCATTAAAAGATAGATCACTCTGTCTATTAAAAATATGAAGCGGAAGGTTTGTATGTTAAATACATGCATAATATATTAGAGAAACACTGATGATTTTAAAGGTGTCCTATGTGATGTCGTAAATAAACACATTTATACATTGCAAAAGCTAGCGGAACCCGATGAGATAACTCAAAATAATGTACTATAGTATTGTAAAAAAGTCTGGTAAAAAAGTCCGCGGTGGTGTATGTCCATTTATTTGGGATAACCCACAATAACCAGCAATTAATTATGAAATTGTCGGTGACCTCAGCAATTGATTATCAAATTGCCTGTACCGGATGTCATATGATCGAGGTAAAGAAACAGATAGATGGCGGTAACGCCACCCGATTAAATGTCAGCATTTCCGTCACGAAGCTGCGTTTTGCGATTCTCGATGCCTGCTCTGCAAGGCAATAATGGGCATAATTACCCCCTTGGGAAAGTGTACGTCCAACAGTATCTACGGCTACGAAGGATTTAAATGAAGAAGAATTTTTAAATGATTTTCAATTGTTTTCTTTATAAACCTCATTTAATTATCCTCATATAATTGTAACATTTTTCTATATGGTTATTAAGAAGTCCAAAGAACAATTTGTCAATAGTTGCAAACAGCTGTTGATGTTAGAAACATCTGCCAGACTTTCCGAATAGTTGACTATTCAGCAACGAATTTCGGAATTTATTCGGAATTATAAAACAAGCATCTACTGTGCCTCATAGAATTAACTAAGTTATATAGTTAACTAATATACTAGTGGCCGGTCCTCTTACACAAATAATTTGGAAATTGCTATTTCAGCAATATTAGTCAAGATTCATTTTATTAGGATAGTTAACCATTATCTGACAGAGGTACACATATTATATGCTCAAGTATACTATATTCTATGTCTATCTAGAATAAAATAAAATAATCTTTTGAAAGGTGAAAGATTACATGAGATAGACTCATACAAGAGTTGTCTGCATTGGCACATCAATCTCATCCATTTCTACCGATAAATAGCAGTACTGCCTTCAAGGATGTAATTGATTCTTTCACCGGGTTTCAAGGGTGAGAGAGACAGTAAAATGGCTAGATAATGTAACATAATATCTTCAAGAAATAGTCAACGCGCTAGCGATATTCTTGTGGTATTATATGTTTTTGTAGTTTTTGATCGGGACGAACTTAGAACTACTGAAATTTTTGCTTAGCCTGTACAGTTTGATCCAACCTGAGAGAAATATTAGTTTATGTAACAATTTAATCCAGGATAATGACTGTCGGGTGAGCTAGTCAGTGAGTATAAAAAAAACGTTTCACGGTTGCATTGACTGTTTAAACGTTATCTATGGTCAACCAACGAAGTTACTAAAGCGTTAGTAAAATTATAATTAACTGTAATGACAGACTGTATGATATTTACTGCAACACCAAAACTTTTATATTCTAAGTGTAAACTTCGATTTAAGTTCAACAACATGAGACAGAAAAAATTTAAGTTTTCATATAAAAAAAATTATAACAATCAGAATGATTTGACAAAAATAATATAATAGATTATAAAATTACTTAGACTCTATCTTCTATATTGTGAAGTGTCTTCGACCGTGAGGCGGTAATGCGTTCCCTGGTCAAAATGTATTGTTGAATGTTTACTACAATATCCAGCAAATGTTGCCCTGCTATTGAAATAATTTCTGTTGAATAGGTTATTATTTTATTAACATCCTAATAACGTGCTGTATGATTACAGCCTACACCTATATACCTAAAGAATACAGGTGAAAAATGGCACAATAATGGAAACACCTCGATATATATACTTATATATAGATATATAAATATATATACAAATTTCGCATCAGTCCAGGATGAACTTCTAAACTACTGAAGAACTACTGAATTTTAATATTGTTTTTCTTTCCGTGTACAGTTTCATCCAAATTAGATTATACTGTACATAGAAAAAAATAGCTTATTAATATTCTTTTATATCAATCCATAGTTGCAATATGTTTTGCACGATAAACATATAGTTAAAACAATATCCATCGCGTTAGCTAGTATAGATATATAGATATATATCTATACATATTAATAAAAATTGTCTCTTTGTTATATCAAATTAAAAACTTAATTTTGGCATACTGGGGTATATACGGTACTTATAACCGTACTATATAAGAATTTTTGTTTTCCGTCTGTCTGTTTGAGGTAAACTCTGAAACGGCTGAACCGTTTTTAACAGGTCTTTCACGACCAATTAGCTTATTTTATAAGGTTCTAACTTAGGCCAATTTTAAATCGCCAATTATATACTAGAGGGGCTATATAAGTAAATCGTTTATTTTTATTTACTTACCAGTAATGTTTAGCACAACTCTCTCTCCGTGGGTGGCGACAATACGCCATTCGCACCGTTCAGGAGTGGCTGGGGGTATCTCTGTACCCCAACCAGGAGAATTGAACCAGCCTGAGTTCCCCAACAGGGTTCTACCGCATTCTGTGAAAATAATATTAATTAGATTTCGATGGTTCCGATTGCGTAGTGCTGCTGACTTGTGCGTCCATGGTCGTGGGTTCGAACCCCAGGACCAATATTTGACATGATGATCTTTGTGTTAAATATTAAAATAGTATGCATGTGATTCCTTTGTGATCGAATATCGATAACACAAGTGATTTAAGCTACTCATATTAGTGTCAAGTCAACGTAATGTCGTGTCAGTTCATTAACTTAATCTTGAAAACGGTTGCTGCGATTTAACAGAAACGTTGAACACAAAATTTAAAAAATAAAATAAACCGCGTGTTAGAGTCGTTAAGAAATGAACGGCGAAATTAGATTTAATACAACAGGAATATAGACGATATTAATTAAATAAAATAAATTGCAGCCTTTTTTCTAAGAGAGGAAAAGACAACATTATTAAGCATTATTCGATATTTAAAGTAAATAAAATCACAAAATCAAAACAAAACACTATCATAATGGTGGATGCACAACAAATGCCCGTAATTGAGTTTAAAGGTGGTTGACAATATATTAAACTGTTGAAGGATTGGCCTCACTGACTAAAGCCTCAAAAATCTAGCTGACAAGTCGTTCATACTGCAACATAGGCGGCTTTAAGCCAATTATTAAAATTTCAGTAATTGTGTTAAGTTAAGCTGGGAAATCCGATCACTTGACCAGTAAAATAATATGCACAATTTATAATTTATTTGAATTATTATTTGTTACATGTTGATAGACATTTGTTATTTATTTTTAAGTAATTATTCTAATGAGAAATAAAGTGAAGGAAGAAAGAGCGTATAAACATAAACGAGCGTGTTTAAAAGGACTAATGCGTGATATACGAGTATGTAGAAATAAAGTGTCTTAAAAGAATATATTAATAAGGAGAAAGTCGATCTATTCTTAAACTAACAATCTGTGATCTGTATTTTGCATGCAATGTTACCACACAGTTGAGAGAATATTTCAACAAAGACGATACGAGAACCCACAGAATCATAAAGATGTCTATATCGCTGTCGTTAAGATCACTGTAAGTTCGTATGAATCTGTGTAGCGATTTGAATTTCCCAAAGTTAGTGATTTTGGGGCAAATTAATATTGTTCGTCGTGGGACGTCTAGAACTGTCAGATTTATCTGTTGAAATAAATTTGGATAATTTCATAATAAAACTACTCTCAAACCGTTCTTAAGATTGCCTCGAAGAAACCGAAACGTTGAACTAAAAATTAAAAAAGTTAAATAAATCGAATTTTAAAGCCGTTAAAAGTTAAGTTAACCGCGTTTTAAAGCCGTTAAAAGATTAATAGACCGCGTTTTAAAGCCGTTAAAAGTTCAATAAACTGCGTTCTAAAGCCCTTAAAAGTTCAATGAACTGGGTTTTAAAGCTGTTTCATTACGAGTAGTTAACGCGTAAATGTTAGAAAATATTGTATTCGGACAAGTTAGATGACGGAGATCCAACAGTTTTTTTTTATTAAAATAGTTGATTTATTATAAAAAAGGATTTATTATAATATTTATAATTTAGTTCATTATTTACAACAGGCTACTTAAGCTATAGTCATCATATTTAAACTAGGTATTATTTAGTTGAGAGTGAGATAGATAGGTTTGTTCATACTTACTTGCGCACTTGTACAGCAAATTGGTCTGCGCAATATCACTGACACTAAGCCGCACCCGCTGCCCAATCTCCGGCCTCTTCTTTCCATGGACCTCGAGAGGTAGAATCGTATCGAGGTATGTGCCTCTGCTGAAGGTATTCCTCGCGTAGTGCATTATGGAGTCATAATCGTAGGTTTGGCCGAGTGAATTCACCTCTTCGGCCGTGAGTTTGTTAAAGTTGTATTCTTGACCTGAGAAGTGAAATGTGCTACAATTAACCATGTGCTTATTGGACTAATTTTAGTCTAGAGTATAGAGATGCTCGTATCATCAACGAACAACGAAATCACGAGCGCGTTTCCAATCTTGTGACTTGAAGATTATTTCACGTTTCCCAGTAATTTTACTGCCTTCTTTCATCCTTCAACCGGACACACACAGCAACATATTCACAGCTGTTTGATTGTTGGTGGTGGAGGGTGGAGAAACCAATGCCAAACGTATATATTATGCAGTGAAAATTTAAATCAAAATTAAATTATTACATTTTTTACAGTTATTAAACAAAGTGTTTATTTAAATATTAACTTTTTTTATTCGACGTTTTATTCGTTCTTGAGACTTGAAATGAATTCAGAAATAAATTAACCACGTTATATATCCGTTCAAAGAGTAATTTTATCATGAGTAGTAAATGTGTAAATTGAAAAAAGAATATTAAAATACTGTATGTATTTGTATTGAACTCGGTTGGCCAACGGATTGTCAGCAAAGATGAGTATGATATAAACTATAACCGATCTATTAACTATAAAATTTGTTGTTAGAAATATGGTGACGTCATTTGGGGTTTTTCTCTTAAATATTTTCTTGAATACAAACATTTGCGTTTGTCAATGGATAAACCGATAAAGAGATTAAAAAATTGTATGAATAAGATTTTACAAAATAACACAACCTCAGTAATTTAGTTTTAAAATTCCTTTTTCTAGTGACCAAAGTCTTTGTGTATTACAATTCAAGAAATCTATCTTAAAGAAATATCTTATTTACTGTTACAAAAAGAAAGAAAGGTTGTCAACCAAACATGTAAAGCACGCAGGATCTTAAGGAAATTTAATGGTATTACTTAGAAATGTATATAACTTTCGTCATTCTTAGTAAATGATAATTAAATTGTTATATTACTTTGAAAGCCTGAGTCAGCATCCAAGTATTTCTCTCGAGATATTTTTTTATATATCTCTAAGTTGGCAAACAAGCATTTGATTGATGGTAAGCGTTAACATAGCCTTTACACGCTCGCGTTGTCAAAAATATATCATTGGTACGTTCTTAAACGTTGTTACTTGAAGATGTTTTGTAATCACTCGAAAATTCACAACCCTTTAATATGACAAGTACCTGTTTCAAATTTTCTTTAATTTACTACCCATTACAAAACTACTTTTTGACGGATTCAAAAAGCAACTAATAACATTTTTGAAAATCTTTACCGAAAGATAACCGATAGCGAAACGTAAAATAAAAAATGTAAAAAGTTAAGTGAACTGTGTTTCAGTCGTTAAAACAGTAGTCTCTTTAGAACAACCTCTAATAAAAAATGATTTTCTCTACTCCAAATACGGTTGCGTTGAAATAATACAGAAGCTTCCATTATTTGCACAAGAACGCTCTCTAAAACGGGTAATTCTCCAGACATTAGGCCAGAATATTTATAAGTCTACCAGACGTACAAGTAAACAAGTTTGAGAATCAAAACGGTTTCTCGGGCGAATTTAGTTATTTCAAAAGCAAGACTGTAAATGTACCGAGTTTATTCATTCATTCCCTTTCCTAATTAAAAGCTATAATTTTGGGAACCTCTTAAACAGTGGAGTTATCCGAAATCAATTGAACATTTCAATTGGAATCTTGGTATGAATTAGGACTAAATGGTCATTCATTCATAGAATATCGTTTGTGAGTGTTGTTTATAATACCTTCTTCTGTATATAACGAGTACTCGTTGAAGTATGTTTTAATTATAAATTATTATTGTATGCATTCTTGCTATACCGAGGCGTTGCGGCGGAGTAGAATAGTACTTTCGTCTTAAGGTACTATGAATCGTAAGAGGTAAATGAGGTACCGGAATCGACAGATAGCGGTATATGCTTCCAAAATAACGGTCTCAATGGTGCATATGGTAGTGATCCTATCTTGTGTGGCGTCGATTCCTACCCAGGAAAAATATTTATATGATGATATTTATGTTTGTTCTGTGTGTATTAAATATATGTATTTAAGTAGTATATTTGTGATTCAGCTGTTGTCTGGCGTCTGCAACACAACTCTACGCTCGGTGTTGCCACCACGCTTGCTTAGCGCGGCAATTACGGGCAAAAATATTCCTTCATTGAGGAGGCCTATGTCCAAAAGTGGAATTAAAGAAATGCGTTAAAGATTATGTCAACCATAAAACTGCTTGGGATTGAACTGCTTTAACCTTTAGCTTTAAAACAATGGTTTGTTATCGCCGACGCCGGTTTGGGTTTTATTGGCGCCAACTACTATATAGGTGGTTTTTCCAGTTTTTCCTGTAGAACCTGTAGAAAGAACCTGTAGTTCTTTTAAATGTTTTAAAATTCGTCTGGTGCTGGCAGAATAGTTTAAGGTGGGCCTAATGAAATTATCTGTGCTAGGTGACTTTTCTGATCTCTTGGGTGATCAAAGTCTGTACTATGTATAAATATGCAAAAAATCAATACTTTATTGGATATATTAATGTTATTATTATCACTTATTTTATTATTATTTCATCGACGATCTAAAATAATTGAATCAAAATGAAAGACATACATACATAGGATTCTTATTATTTAAACATTATTTATATTTCTAAAGTAACGCATTTGCAGGAACATTAACTCAGCGTATTTCTGTTTTTCTTAACCAGACCTCACCTAATTGTTAAAGCAACCTAAAAATATCTACTATACGCTATTTCCAAGAATATTTCTCACGTAGCCTCATCTTTAAATGAAGGCACGTGTAAGACGTTCTTACCTTAAAGCTGTCGCGAACATAAAACGAGAACGTTCGCAAAAATATCCCCTAAAAAGGCAAGAAAATTTAACAATACTTTAACAATAACCCAGATCTCTCTACAACTACAATGTATACTCTCATTTCTTCTGTGAAATATTCCCTGACAGCTACTTTCCCGCGGGAACATTCGCGTGTACTGACGCCTGTATCGAGGAATGCTTGGGCTGTCTGTTACAATGTAATACCGGATCTCTGAGCTTGTGTCAGTTTATTGTTGGATACGATGCTCTTTATTACTTAAAAAAAAATGTCTTATAATAATACCACATAACATCTCATACATTGATCTGTGTTACGGACATCAGACAAAAGAGGAATCACATAATTCGGCTGGTGTGAACATGGCAAGTTAGCAAAAAATTCTCTCCTTTAATATGAGATACAGATAGATCTGTCAGATACTTTATCAGACAGTAAAAAAACAGTTCCCATACGTTCCTAAAATGACAATGAAGAATCACATCCAACACATCGTAAACAATTAACAATCTCATAACACCTCGTTAATCTAAGCTATTTCGCGTTTGGCAATTCTAATTTCATAGCACTAAACACTTGATTTTATAATCTAAACTTTAAACTTCATGGTTAAGGGGTAAAATCGTCTGCTTCATTTGACTAATGGTCTTTAATGTTCGAAATTAGGTTTTATCTCGTTTTGCACAGAGTTTACATTTGCATACAGCTAAGGACTGCTAGGAGAATAGTTTAAATAGTTCGGGCGATATTAGCGCAGTCTCTTAGCTCAGATATTTCAGTAATTTGTAGTTGTGAAATGCTACGACCTGATTATGCTGTGAATAAAGGCTTTGGGCTAGTACTAAACTGAACAGTATCAACATATTTATTCATAAAATTATGCCTGAATACTACCTAGTTCTGAGAAGAAAAGTAATATAGTAAAATTGGTCTAATAGCTGCTGTAAAAGACGATTGAGGTATCAGAACCGATCGATGGCGGTATATCCTTATGGATAACATAGCTCAAATATCCAATTGCCAAATTGTGGACAATTATATTAAATGATGTATATAACCACCAGTAATTTTAAGGTAGGTATCGTTGAGTGCTAGCCTAGCTTAGAACTAGATTTCAGGTTCTATGTACGACACAATCAGAACCAGAGGTTTAAGAGAGGAGGTATGATTCTATCTTGTGCATCAAAGATCGTGAATTCAATCTCTCCACAAGACAATAATTATATGATGATAATTGTGTTTGAATATACGTGTTTAAGAATTATATTTTATGATTTGATGTCCGTAACCAAGTGCTTATTTTGAAGTCAGGTACATATCATATTGATATATGATATGTGAATTGAAAAAAAATGGGAAATTAGGTAATTGAAAAAAGATCGGATATAACAAAGGTACCTTATTTAAATGAACGCACTGGTTCATGAAATGCAATATTCGTCTGTTGGGCTTTGGTTTGGGCCCAGGTCTCACTCCTGTGCACTGCTAAAGCCCTGAGGAAGTTCATAATTTTTTTTTCCGGTAAAACAAAAGGATCCCGAGTGTTGTGACGTGGGTAAGCTTTTTACACATCCAAAAATTATACTATAAACTTGACTACCAATTGCAATTAATTAAAAAGCGTTAATAATTTTGTTGTTCACAAAAATAGTGACTTCAAAGTATGTCCTTAATGCATTGTTTGTTGCACTGTAAAGCGTGTTTTATCCGATGGATGTTTTTGTACTATTTACGACCTCTGCTGTGTTTCAGAAGCTCTCAGCCTTTGTACAGGATTTCCGAGTGTTTTCTCAGAACAAATAACGTTAAACGGTGGTAAGATTTTATACAATGCAAGAGAAATAACGATTATTTATAGAAAAACCAGAAAATATTGTATGCGGATAAAATTATGTATGACTTAAATATTGTTTTGGCAAATATTATTTCAGTTTTAATATTTTTAGTAATTTTTAAGCATATGAATTTTTTTTTATCAATAAATCCACAACATCTCACACATTGATCTGATTTCGTGTCGCTTAAAGGACTTGTGTTACAGATATCAGACAGTAGAGGACATACTACTTAAATACATATATTTAACATCATAAGACATAGAATAGACATAGATGTCATCATTTAAATATTTGTCCAAGATGGGGATCAAACCCACAACCTTTGCCGTATAAGATAATACCTACCATTTGAGCCATCGGATCCGTCAACTGTCAGTCGTTAAACAAAACGCGCGCTTAATTAGGATAGGCCAACGTTTATCAGCTTAGCGAGTAATTTAAAGTATCGACAGATAATAGTCATCTTACACCAACCATTAAAAGTCCACTGTTGGACATAGGCCTCCTCAAGAATGTGGGTATATTGCCCATAATTGCCGCGCTGGGCAAACGTGTTGGCAGTCGCAGAGCGCAGCTTTCGCGACGGGGAAGCTGCTGCCCATTCCCGCCCTGAACATTTGAACTGACTTTTTTGTATGGATATACCGCCATCTGTCGGTCCTGGTACCTTAATCGCCTCTTACGACACATGGTGCAGGGGGAGGTACTATTCTACTCTGCCGGTACCTTATGGCTACAGAATACAGATAATAGTAGTAATAGTAGACTTCACTATATAACAAAAGTTGTATGTGTCCTTTGCTATAGTTCAAGTTTTCCACATGCCAAATTTCACTAAAATATAAAGTTCACTCAATTAACCTGGCCGTGAATTGTTTTCCGAGTATGGATATTTAATCGCAGCTTCTTACGACACCTTATTAAGATGAAAGTGTTGCAGAAACAGCTAACGACTCTTATCCACTCCAAAGTATGATAGTCAGTCTCCATTAGAAATTTCCAACATCGCAATGTGATTAAATATGCAAATTAGTTTTGCTTTGACCTGAATAGCGGTGTTCCAGTTGCGTTTCATTGCAATTCTTTAGCTATTCCTTTGTCTTCCACTATTTAATAATATCGCTGGTTACCAACGACAATATTTGAATACTGGTGGTAAATCCTAAGTATTTATAGCGTTCTCAGGAAGCATCCGCTTTAAATCCGCATTGTTCGTGGCTATTGGGCTTCATAGTATAATAAAACGGCAAGATTTCAAATAAAGAACTCAGCCAGCTACACAATCGGTGGAACAGCGGTGTGAGGGGGGGGGGGGTTAAGTCTCTCCTTAGATTTCAAAATTATAAACCGATCGAGAGTATGGTATTGTCAACGATTCTCAGAGCTCTTTTTGCCATGCCAAAGATGATATCCAGATATGCCAACCTATCCATATAGGGTTACGCTTGCGATTTATGTAATAAGACTCTATATCTAAGAAATACATTTTCCTTATTACTTTATAAAAATGGAATGAGACTTAATTCGTAATAATTTGGATCGGATTTGGAAAGTCAATTACGCCGCTTTTACGGGAGGGAGTCTGTGATAAATCTGAAATCTGAGTCTGAATTTTATGTATTTTATTGCCTAGTATTTCGAAGACAAGCATAGTTGGAAAGCGGGAACGAAACGTTTTATTGTTACTTGTTTACTACAAATATACTTACGCATATGTGTGTATATATTACTATTGTTTTAATAATAAATGTACTTATGATTACAGTTACGATCGATATGATGAACACACACTGTGGCTTATTTTTCTTTTTTTTATTTTACAACTGATGCATCAATCGATCGAACGATCGGTTGATTGATTGCAAATATCGTATTCATGTAGGAAACATTGTTGGTAAATGTAAAATGCATGTCAATATTCATTTGTTATTTTAGAAGAAACGATTTATAAATAAGATTTGTCCCTGAATATCCTGTATAAAGAAATAACTTTGTATAACCAATAGAAATTGGTTGATGAAATTCAATGCCTATCAACCAGTACATTATTAGATCCAAGTATAAATACAAGACTTATAATTAAGAATTAAGGAAATTAAGAAATACAGACATTTTCCATGAACGGATTGTGAGATATTTTGTCGTCTCCTCTTATCTACTTGACGTGTGAATTACTTCACATATTTTTGTATTTATTATTTTATACTAAAATTGGAACGATACTGAGAAGATTAACATGGTCCCTGAGCAACCATGACAAGAGCCGTGAGGTAGCGCCATAGTAAAATAGTACCTGCCCCTGTAGCAGGTGTCGAGAAGCGAGCGAGGTTCTAGAACCGACAGATAGCGGTGTATCCATCCCAATAGTGTAGCTCAAACCCACAGGGCGGGAATGAGTAGCGCCATCCCAGTCGCAAAAGCTGCGCTCTGCGATTGCCCACAGGCTTACCTAGCGCAGTAATTATGAACAAAATTCCCCCTTTCTTGGGGAGGCCTATGTCCAGCAGTGGACTTACAATGGATATAGATATGAAGCTGATGAGTTACTATCTATTTTAATTCAACATTTACTATGCATAAAACATATCGAATAAAGACACTTTAGTATATCATATATATTCAATATCATATCAACTTACTAGGTCAGAAAACAACACAGTAACAAACGTTGAATGCAACAAATCTTGTGTATGAACAGGAAGTGATTCTTCCGGAGTCGATCTGATTATGCGGCAGACGTCATGTTGACGTGACACCGTCAATGTAGGATCGTGACGGGCTCGGACCCCGTCACACCGTCACAAAAAAAGCCAACGTCAAAAAATAACAGTTTGAGAACTTTAAATCTCGATATGGTTTTAACTTTAATATTCATAGTTAATACAAGACAGCGCTGGTCGAGTTAGCAGTCAAATAAAAAACAACCTCAACTTATAAAATCTTTACATATGAATCTCTATTTTTCATGGTCATCGCCAATATTGATATAGACCAATATTGACGCCAATAGACCAATATTGCAATTTCTTTGTTGGATTCGTCATTGTCAGTGGAACGTTATGGAATAAGTAAAAGAAAGTAGGGTACAAATTATAGTTTAAGAACTTTTAATATTGATATGGTTTTTTTTAAATATTTATCATTTATACAGGAGAGCACTGGTCGGGTCAGTTAGTGTACGATATAAACCAAATTACTAATTAGTATATGTTACATATCTATCATTACTGTAGCCATATAAAGTCCATTTAAGATGCATGTCTCCGAAAAAACAGGCAATTTTGCCAATAATTGCCAAGCGAGCAGGTGTGGTGATCTTAGAGCGTAGCTTCGCGGCGCAAATGCTTCTGCCAATCCCGTCCGGTTGCATTTGAGTTAAATGCCGGTTATGCTGCTTCTCTCGGTTCCGGTACTTCTATCGCCTCTAACAACACCTGATACAGGGGGTGGTACAGTTCTACGCTGTCGGTACCCCACGGCTATATACGGTTCTTAAAATGTAAACTAAAAGACTAACGCTCCGCTAAGTGTTTATTGGTTAATTAAGAATCCTTAATATTATTATTATTTTAAATTTCTCAACATCTTATGTATTGACCTGATTCCGAGATAAGTCGCTTAGAGCACCTGTATTATGGACATTATACAACAGGATTCACAAATATAATTCTTAAATACATACACTTAACACCCAGACACAGAATAAACACAAAGATCATCATATAAATATTTGTTTTTTGGCGCACTATATAGGATCACTACCGTCTGAGTCATAGCGCTCGTTATTGTTATATTATAGATATTCCATTTGGGACCGTCACTTATTCAAACCGCTACTCACGTTTAAGCCGTAAACTAACGTTATTTTCAAGTCCACTGTTGGACATAGGCCTCCCTAAGTAAGGTAATTATGGGTAACACACTCCTTGTTGCCCATAATTGCCGCGTTGGGCAAGCGTGTTGCCAATCGCAGAGCGCAACTTTCGCGACGGGGAAGCTGCTGCCCTACCCCGCCCTGTACCTTTAAGCTAACTTTTTTACATGGGAATACCGCCATATCTGGTACATGGGGAGATATTTGCTTTTCTACTAAGCCGGTACCTCACGGCTCTTTTTGTGTAATTATATATATTTAAAAAAGCCTAGAGCAAAATTGCTAATAGCCCAATGAGAAATAAAATTGTGAAATTTTGTTAAGAATCTCATGTAAAAAACAGGATCACGGAATTACAACTCATGTGAGTAAAATGATATTCCTGAATATTAAATACGTTCGTTAAAAGGTTATATATAAATCGTTTCGATATAAAAGGTGGGCATTCCCCATTAGGCTGAAGTATACCTCGCGGAATACCGCTTTAAAGCCCAAGGTATTAATGTTTTATGTGTATGGTCGGTTATGTCGTCCGGTCTCTTGTGTAATGTGCTCACATGTAAGCGGATATGAGTTGTCTTGTCTTTCTGTACTGCAATGACTCTTTTAGAAAAACAATTTAATTATATAACTAACAGCGCCCCGGGGTTTTACCCGCGTTAAGTTTTAAAACTTTCATACTAACTTTGTTTCATCTTAGTCTGCGAAAAAATATTTTTCACGGGTTTTATGACTTTCATACTGAATTTAATTTTAATAACTTTAAAAATAGCAAATTTTCATTCTGGCTTTGCACCCCTGTTTCACCCTTTTGGGGGATGATTTTTTAAAAAACTTTTCTTAGTAGGGCGCACTAAGATAGGCTTTTTGAAAGTAAATTTTTGAAAGACGTCATATAAGGCACCCTGTGCAAAATTTCAAGTTTATAACCCTTAAAGTTTAGCCCGTGCGTTGATATGTCAGTCACTTAGTCAGTCAGTCATTCAATCAGCTTCTTCTTTTATATATACAGAGTGAAGTTTAAATGTTTTAAACATTTTGTATTGTGCTAACATTTTTTCTCTGTGTAGTTTTAATAATTGTTTTTCTTTTTTCTGTCTTTCATTGTTTCTTTTTTGTCAGATTCGAGGAATCGTCGTTTATTTATTTTACGATAAAATATCTAAACTAGCCTAGAATAGCAGACACTAAAGCATTCTTAATGGTGCACCTGTATGCTGAGAGATGTGGAATAAGCAAGACAAATATTGGATTAGGATTGATGCAAATGGAAGTAAATAGCTTCTTCAGAGGGAAATAGGCGTGAGTTTATGTATGTATCGTGTATGAATATATATACGGATTAGTATAAAAGTCCTTAGTTGTCTGAGATCCACAAGGGCTTTAAAAAACGTACCTCAGAATGAGGTCAATGTATAAAATGTTCTGTGAAAATTAATTTGTATTTATTGAAAATCACATGTTTTTAAAATAGATGAATTAACATCCTATTCAAGTTTTTTTCCTTTATCTAATGAAGTATTGATCTAATGTTCAAGATGTCTTAAATTCCTTACTAAAATGTTGAAATGTATATCACTATTCTGTGAACACTATTGAATGGCACAAGTTAGTGCAAAACTCTTTTTTAAAGTAACTAATGGTTCTCCTCTTTACACAATTTTGACTACAACTATTGTAGAAACAACGTTACATGACATTGTGATTGAGGACACTTCTAAAGGTTTGGGAGAAGACATCTGTAATGGATTCGGGTCAAGTGTGCCACATATTGTGAAAGCTCTCAACAGCACGCACTCTACGTAGAGACTGGAGTGTGGATCGTATAAACCTCTATTTGGAGTCCTCAAAGAAAGCCTGTAATGTGGCAGTTTAACAACCACCGAACATCTTATGCTCTACATTAATGTTGAAATGTTAGCGGACTCGCATTTTATATTTGATATACACTTCTGCCTTGAGGGTCTATCTAATCTTCAAAGATCGTATCATGGATAAGATAAACGATTTTATAAACATAATAGTCTAGGTTAGAATTTATTAACTGCGTTCATTATATTACGAGGATTAGTTGTAAAGTTTAGATTTCTTTAGGGACTTAAGAAGTTTTATTAAGAGAACTACGATTCCTTCACAAAATTAAGGGAGCAAGTTTTGAAAAGCCTAAAGAATTTTCTTCTTTTTGTTATAAAAACTAACATGCTAATAAACTAGATAAAACTACAGAAGACTTTTTGTGTCGATGTAGGTTTTAAATCCGTCAGTTTCAATTAAACACTGCTTTCAATGCGTCGTTAATTCATTCATAGTTAACAAAGACATTTAAATAAATAAATACGTAACGTTCTTTTAAATACGTCTAACATTTTAAGAGGATTCTAGCAAAGTCTATAGAAAATTCTGAAACTGAGTAAAATCATGTACTGTTAGCTTTATTTATTTGTACCTAACAATTAGGTCAGAACTAAAGTAGTGTTTGTGACGTGTTCGCGTGTCGACAGTAATCTGAAAGCACGCGAAGGTGATAAATTAGCGCAATAAGTAAGATGTGTCATGTTATGTCCGATCGCCCCAGTTTTCCAATTATACCAGAAACGAGCAATTTCTGGCCAAAAAATTGTGATAGCTCCCAAATAAGGTTATGATTATTATCATTTATCTGGTAAATATATTGTTTAATAACATTTTAATAAAACAGGATTGACAGGATACAACATAAAAATGTTGAAAATATAATAATAATAATAAATAATACATTCCCACAACAATTCATACCTGATCCCGTGATAAGCCTCTTAAAGCACTTATGCTACGAATATCAGACAACAGTGGTATTACAAGTATACTACTTAAATACATATATTTAACACCCGGACACATAACAAACGTAAATAACATTATATAAATATTTTTGCTAGGTGTGGATCGAACCCACGACCTTTAGCTCATAATACAGGATCACTAACATCTGCGCCATCGGGCCCGTCAAATATATGTTTACAAGGGGCTCAACGAAGAGATAGAGTCGTGGAGTAGTTTAATTCAGCAAATCATTGTTGAATTTTAGGCGTAGGAAATATTTCATACGTGTACAATATTATTTTAAATTAACATAACTAAATTATGCGAATAATTACGATTCAGGGACTGTTTTCGAACGATCAGACATTTGGCATCTTCAATTTATCCGATTCCAGTTACTAATTGATTTAATGATGAAATGGGGGAAACCGTACAAATATACATACCAGTCATAATATTGTCTCTTATGATCTGCACGTGCTGGTCTCGATCGGGGCGCGTGTGTTCATGCCAGAAGCCAACCACGTGGCCCAACTCGTGGACCACAATGCCGAATTTGTCGCAGTTCTTCCCAATGGAAATTGCCTGGGCACCGCCGCCGCGTTTGCCCACGAAGGAACAGCAGCTGTTGTTATAATTAACGTTAAAAATACTGTTTAATAGGTTTAATACTTGAATTCACGTCACAAGATGGACAGACGATGACACAAAAACGTCGGGATCATGCTGAATGCTAGCCGCATGGTCATCATGGACCTTGTCTTTTTGGAAAGCTTTTGCTATCTCTACATAATGACTAGACGATGACAAGATGATGCTTTTTTCATAGCACTACAATTATTTTTCTGTAGAACTAAAAATCGTGTTATAATTAAGAAAAGAAATACCAAGAAGATAAAATATTAAACTAAATATTACGTTGCATAGTATTCAATAAAAAATACTGGTAAAAAGATTGAAAGAAAATGCTTACCCACAAGGCCTCTCAGTGAATACGATATAATCTCTATGTAGATCAGCGTCCCGCTCCACAAACTTGACGCACGTGAAGTTTTCCCAATGCCTCATGGCCTGTTTGAAGAGTGACTTGTGGGCTCCGCTGAAGTTGCCGTCAATTTCATAGGGGATCACACCATTTTCCCAAATCCTTTCTTTGCGGTTAGTAGCAGCTCGTGCCGAACGGTGTCTTTTGATCGTCTAAAAAAAGTATCCATTTATAAGGATGCCGTGGGGGTACCGGGAGGATAGTACCTCCCCCTGTAAATGTGGACGTTAAGCTACAGTCAGTGATTGCCGTCACGCTTGCCTAGCACGACAATTATAGGCAAAATTCTCTCTTTCTTAGTTAAGCGTATATTTAACATGAGTTAGACCTGAAATTGTAGCATTTAAATTGGCTGTGTTCCGGTTTGAAGGGTGAGAGTGGCAGTGAAATTACTGGGTAATGTGACATATTCAAGTCACAGGGTTGGCAACGCACTATTGGTGTCCTTGTGATATTACGTGCGTCTATAAGGTGCAGTGACGCTTATTATCACACGCACTGCATGCTTGTTTGGCGACCTGGTCTAATAAATAATCAATAAAAAAAAACAGTAGACTTCTGAATGTAATATCATCTTAATATGATTAAAAATATAAACTGGTTATATGGTACGTGTTACGTTGTTTGTCTGCGATGGATTCCTAAACTATTTAATGGATTTAGTGTGTAGTTGATCCAACTTGAAAGATAGGATTGTTAACATCTTAATTTCTGGCCTAATTATTATTTTATTGCAAATTACATACTATATTCACAATTAACTGTTAACTGCAAATGATTTTAACAGATGGCGATATCTGTTGACTGGATTGAGTAAGTAATCAATAGATGGCGCTGCTATGTTGAATCAACGTATAGTATAAAATAAGATTTTGGTTTTTGCTTTCCGCTGTCTGTCTTAGATCTTTAAAACTACGCAACGGATTTTAATGAGGCTTTTGAATAGCTATAGTGATTCCGGAAGAAGATTTAAATGTATATACATCTATAATTTAATAGAGAAACAATGATAATTTCAGAGGTTTCCAATGTGACGACGTTAATTTTTTTTTTCGATTACATTGCAAACGCTGGCTTAGCCCCACAAGATTAATCATAATAATGTACTATAAAATTGTACTTCTTATAAAAGTCTCAAAAAAGACTATCTGTTATGGATACCCGCAATAAGAATTTATTATTCTAATTATATCCGTGTAAAACCGGGGCGGATCGCTATACTAGTAAAGTAAGTTTGACAACGTAGTATAATGACATCGTTTTACTATATTTGATTTCTAGAAATGAATACATCGAGAAACTTAGTGGTTCTGTTAACTAAATAACGGCCTTACCAAATACAATTTCTTTTTTCAAAAGGTAGCTTCGGTTATTCTAAGGAAGTCTTAATCAAAATTATGATTTAAATATCTAGCAAATTATTTACCTGGTTGTGATTGTAGGTTTGACTTTCCATAGCTTCTAAATCATCGGAAGTATCCCGATAATACCAATTATTTTCTGTTTTGTTAATATTATTTTTAGGTGGCACTTTCACTTCAAACCTCTCTTCAAACTCGTGTACTGGTATTTCGTACTTCCGAGGTTCATCCATGTGTTCTCTGCTGTTGTACTTCTTTTGGTGACGAAAAAATTTTTTCCTGTCACTGTTCAACTCGCTATTATTTTGCACTGACGTTCTGTCTTTCAATGAGTTTAGACCTGACCTTTCGCTAGAGTGTATATTTCTGAGCCTGTAACAATTAACGTAATGTGATTTGTGTTTCAAACTAGTTTTTTTACTTTAAAATTAAACATTTGCTAAATTAATTAATTTATTTTCTTGAAGTTTAGCACCCTGCATGTTAAAGCAGCCAGCCTTCGAGGTTGCAATTAAGAGCTGAAAAAAGGTGTAATGTGCTTAAATAGTCATTCAGAATACGTGTGTGTGTATTCTGAATGACTACACTTGTACGTGTAGTTTAAATGATGCCGTCACGTCTAGGTCATGAATGTCAAAAATCTAAGATCGCAGCGATGGCCTGTACGCCACTAAACCCTATTGCGGAACCTACTCAGTTTCATTTAAATTCATATAGAATATTGTATTATCCAAGGATCGACCCACATACGAGTATTATGGGTGAAATATTGTTTTTTTTTCAAAAATATAAAATTTTAAATATATGACCGGAAATATATGATCAGTTAAACAAATCTTCTCCAGACTTTATTAAGTAATTTCACTATGACAATCCTGAGTATACATAGGTACTAGAACATGGCCTCAGGGTGTACTTCTCGGTATATTAAATTTTAACTCTTATGTAAGTTCGGATAACGAGTGTATATAAGATACATTATTATTTAAATATCGTTGTTTTATATATATGTTAGATGTGTATGGACCGATAAAAATGTAGATAATTAAAATATAATATTTTATAACATATTCATTACTCATAACAAAATTAATCTCAAAAATCAATGTTGAGAACGCCTATCACAAAATATTCTAAATATAAGGAAATTGCGAAAACGTATTAAAATATATCAATGAATTTTTCACATCATAAGCTGTGGGGTATCGATGGACTAAAATAGTACCTCCCTCTTTATCGGTAAATCAATTCTAAAGAGAGCAGCTTAAATACTACAGGGTGGGGATGGGCAGCAGCATCCTCCTCGCGAATTTGTGCTCTGACATTGCCGCTTCGCCTGCCCAACGCTGCAATTATGGTAAAATATCCCCTTGTCTTGGGATATGGCATGACAGGCTTTGTAACTGAGCAGAGCCGATGGGTATTAATAAGAAAAGCAGTCTTATAACTTTAATAATTTATTGATGACGTAATGATTATTACGTTTAATTATTTATTAATAGATTTTTAAAGAGACAAATCAGGTTTGATCAATAAAAAATAAATTCTTTTAGAAAACATTCAAATAGATTGGTTAAAGGTAGTTATTACTTAAGATTTGTGCACATTTAATGAATGAAAAACTTGAGTGAGCAAGACTAAAGCATTAGAGGCTGCAATTAGGAAGACATCTGGATCCAGATGTAATGAGGCTCATTCACGCCGCTGCATCGGATCAGGACGGAGAATGTCGGAAAATGCAGCAAAGAAACCACTTTAAACTAAATTGCGTATTCAAGTCGTCTCAGCCTTTTGCAGTGCAAGATGAATAGGATACGACATTTAAAAGTAGGTTACATTACAGTAACTCATTAAAATGTGCATTACATTTATTTCAGATGTTTGCGAGCATAATTTTTTAAAATAATAAAAAAAAATACCACAAATTCTTATACATTGATCTTATTCCGTTAAAAATCACTTAAAGCACTTGTGTTACGGATGCCAGACTACAGAGGAATCACAAATATACTACTTAAACATATATTTGACACCCAGACACATAACAAACACAAATATCATCATATAAATATTTGCTCTTGGTGGGAATCGAACCTACGACCCCTGGCAAACGAGATAGGATCACTACCATTTGCGCCATTTACCCGTCAAATAAGTGCCGTTGTTTTATGGATTTTACTACGCTATGAATATACTATAGTTAAATATGAAAGCTGGAAATAGTAAAAAGGAGCCTTACATGCCTTTATAGGCAGCAAAACTTGTCATAAAGGGAACGACTGGCTTCTCATAGAGGTGCATGTTTCAGACCCTGACACATGGTAGTGAATGATGGGTATGGTAGAATAAATGCGGTTGAAATAAGAGAACTTCGAAATATATATAGTGTGAGTTAGATATATAGATTAAAAAATAATATGAAAAGAGGTTAATGTGGTGTAAATAATGATGTTGAAACAACAATAGAGAAAGAAATGTTGACATCGTTTGGACATGTAGAAAGGATGGATTAAAGTAGAATGGCTGTACAAATATTTAGAGCAAAAGTGAATAGAAAAGTTTGTATAGGACGGTCTAGGCGAATATACTTTAAACAGTTAGAAGTGGTATTAAAACAGGGCCAAGTCAGAAGTACCAAGAATAAATGAGTGTGTTGAAAGGCGTGATCTATGTATGTATGCATGTAAATAAGTATAATGTAAATGTGAGTAAGTGAAGTAAGAAATATTTATGCGTACCTCCTGCCATTGCCATGTCGTCTTCTTCGCCTTCGTCTTCTGTTATTTGTATCCGCAACCAAACTTTGTAGACTTTCAGTCGGCTTCAATAAATCGTTAGCTTCTGCATTAACACTTAAACCTTGGGTGGTTTTATTGATTAGAAATGTATTCTCGTTATATTCTTCTTGCTCATTTGTTGGCAGAACACCATTAGTGGGGGCGGGTGCAACAGTAATATTATCTGGAATGTCTTTGATTCTTATGTTTTTAGAATCGCCAGTGATCTCTCTACTGTTGCTTTGAATTTTGTTTGTAATATCTTCCAATTTGTAAGTACTATTCGGAATCTGTATGTTGGGATACAACTCGTCAAGGTTTAATATATTATCCGTGGAAACATTTACAACTAAAACTCCGTCTTGCTCCAAACTGTCGTATTCCGTAAGGTTATCGACTGTTTGATTTGCTTGATCTAGTTTGGTTCGGTTTGTTATGTTTGTGATATTTTCCAAAATCTCTCCAGGTGGTATTTTCCCATTTTTTATTAGAGTTGCTTTATCTAAACCAGCTGGTAGAACCTGTAAGATAATGGTTAATTGAAATTCACTAAATTACATAATTTATGGTGTTAAAGCTCGATTTTTATCATAAAAATAAATAAATATATTACCTTTGTAGATATTACGACATCGTTATATTTCTTTGGTTTTTCTTGTGACAAAGGAATAGGCTGCTTCGTTCTTTTCCTAAGAATATCAGTGAGACCTTCTTCTTCAACTTGTAAACCTTCTAACAATACTTCCTTTTTCAGTCTTTCAACTTCTTCTTGAAATGATTTGTTTATTTTAGAGGACGGTGGTGGTTTTGTTGGCGGTTTATAGAAATCTGTATCTGGAATCGCGATGTCTCCTTGAAAATTACCTGAAAAGATGAAAACATTTTTTAGTAAGAAGTCTTGCGTGAATGGTTGAAACACTATTATATTATATTAGACTTGTAGAGTGGACAGAGGTACTTGAGGAAATACCATTATTATTTGTATCTTCACCTTTTAGCGGAGCGGCCACACACATTTATATATAAGTATTCAATTAATATGGTACACTCTGATCCCATACATATTTATTTAACGTTTACATAAGTATTTTACGTAATACAAAAAAGGTGGGTTTGGGATATGACACGAACGTCAATATACGTTAATGTCTATAGACGTTGTGCCGTATAGTACATATTACATTTAAAAGATATAAATAAATTTAATTATTTATTTTCAAATATAAACTTTGAATCAACGTCATTGTACACTTTGTAATGTCACTTGATGTACTCATAAAAAGTCGTATGTCCGTCGTTGCGTCCGCTGAAAGTGTTTATTATTATTTAAACTATTCCGGTCTTTATAACATTCGCAGATGTTAGTAAATACACTAACCAAAGTATCTGTCCAATAAGACACGAAACAATACTTAATACAGTCTTCATATTCTAAAAGTTTATGTAAATTATTTTGTGAATACAAGTTATGGCTACATGATACAAGTGTTAGTATACTCCTCCGAAACGGCTTGACCGATTCTTATGAAATATTATGTGCATATTCTGTAGGTCTGAGAATCGGCTACTATCTATTTTTATACCCCTAATTGATAAGAGTTACCCTTACATTTATATTGTTTTTTTGGACAATTTTATATCATTTTTTTTATAATGTGGCATTGAAAATACATACAACCCAAAATTTTCACCCTTCTCTCCTCGAACCCTATTATTTAATAGTCATTCTAATATTTTTTTATTTTTTTTATAATTTGTATTGTAGAACAACGTTTGCCAGGACAGTTAGTATTTTTATAAAGCAAATAATGCTCTACATTTGCCAGTAGATAAATAAACTGAGATATTGTATTTACATTGTGATATTTATAGCTCAATGCTCCTTTATCAGTGGGAGGTGACACCTCTGCTCCAACAAAAGGCCTTTTAGTCAGTTGATTCATTCGAAATGTGCTTTGCTTGATAAATATTTCATAAAAAGTAATGGCTGCTCAAAATTTATTGCGTTTGAATTTATCATTTAGAATTTTGCACGTCGTGTCTCGAGGTAGTTCACAAGGTGGTATCAGAAAAATATGTATATTTTCTCGCACGTGTCGGTGGGCTAATAAAACTAATTAAAAACAGAACTAGCAATGCTCCGCGATATCACCTGCGTTAAATTGTAGAACTTTTATACTTTTACTTCCTTAAGTGATGACGTGATACACAAGTTGCATGACTTTCAATGAAGAACTTTCGTACTGAATTTCATTAGAATATCTTCAAAAATAACAAAGTTTAATACTAACTTTGCATCCCCTTTTCATATTTGAACAGTACATACAAGAGTGAATTTTCAAAAATCTTAATGCTCCCATACGTTACAAAGGAATCCTCGTGCAAAATTTCATGTTTCTAACACTTATAGTGTAGGCCCTGCGTTGATATGTCAGGCAGTCAGTCATTCAGTCAGTTAGACAGCTTTTTCTTTTATATATTAATATAGCCTTAATTATATTAGGAGCCGTAGGGTACCAGAGTAGCAGAAGAGTACTTTTTTCTGTACCACGCGTCGTAAGAGAAACGAAGAAGATGAAACCAAGGGCCTCTCACGTGTGGCCTTCCACACGTGGCCTTCTGCACGTGGCCTTCCACACGGGGCCTTCCACGCGTGGCCTTCTACGCGAACCGAGTAGCGATTGGAATGCCAGTATGTTGCATGTGTTATTTGAGCTTAGACAAGCTTTAATGTCTCTTTTTATAATAATGAATATATATGGAAAGGATGCGGGTTGGAGTTCCACTTGACACCTGATCATGAAATATCATGTTAAATATAATTCTATGCAGCCTATTAAAGTAATAATGAAGTGGTTATATAGCAACATCTTAAAGTGAATAAGTGTTGTTAATAAAAATGTTATGCAGGAAAAGATATTTTTATACTACGTAACAACTAGATACTTCGAAACCAATAATTATTATCAATTTTCAGAAACACGCTTAATTTTGAAAGCAATTGTAATATGTTTGAACTGCTAGTGAATATTTGTTTCATGTCTGTAAAAGTCTTTATTTGAATCAGATTTATATTTGATTTAGTAATATAGCTTAAAGTTATATTTGCTTATAATAATGCTTTTATGCCAAATTAACCCAAATTTGGTTGTAATGTTCTCTCAAAATCAATTCAGACATTTATATTTCTAGATTAGATCTATTAATAAATACAGAAGAAGAAATAAAATTCTGAAGCGTGAGACAATTTAAATTACATTAACTGAGTTGTTTATTTTTAGCTTATATTTTATTAATTAACTTTAACATCCTTAAATATATCTACTTCTGAAAATAAGGCTCCCCATCAAAGGGATAATATGCCCATAATTGCCGCGTTGGGCAAGCGTGGTGGCAATGGCACAACGAAGCTTCGCAACAGGGATACTGCTGCCTGTGTTCGCCCTATTGCATTTTAGCTTCTCTATTTCGGATGGATATATCGCCACCTGTCAACTCCGTTAAACTTATTTCAAATGGTACAAAAACAATTATTGTAAAATAAAATCTCAACTTGTAAAAGCAACAGACAATCATAGATTTCAGCATAACCACACAATATTACACTAATAAAGGAATAATAACAATAGAAGTTAATAGACTACGGCCGGCCATAATGCGCCATTACAGGAACTCGTCAACCATTAGCGTCGCAGCTGCAATCATGAAATTACTAGTATTTATTACAAACTATAGTTGTGATTGTCGACGTTGTAACTTTTGCTTAATTAAACAGGTATTGTTTCTCTATCAATACGGAATTACTTTATGCAATATGTCTGTGCATAAAGTAATTCCCTTTCGAACACTTTTCGAACACTTGAATTGAACACTTGAACTCAAGATTTTGAATAGATAATATATATATATATATCACGTGTCTAAACGTAGCATATATTTTATTATAATTTCAACAAGTTACACTTTCGTTAGATATTGTGTTGTGAATATTACGAGATTATTACGAGATTTGTGTTATTATAATATTTTGCTGTAAGGTACCGGCGGCGTAGAATAGTACCATCTCCTGTACTAAATGTCGTAAGGCGACTTAGGTACCAAAACTGACAGATGGCGGTATATTCATCCAAAAAAAGTGTAGCTCAAATGTAAAGGGTGGGGGTGGACAGCAACATCTCCGTCATGAAAGCTGCGCTTTGCCATTGCCAACACGCTTACCCAGCGCGGTAATTATGGGCATAATTCCCCTTTTCTTACGAAAACTTTAGGAGTGTTATTTATTGTCAGTAAAATATTCAACAGAAACCGTTCAGCAACCGAATCAGTGTGGACCTTGATAAAAATGCTTAGGGTATGATTTGTCCAGGTACTGCGATTCTGTGAACTTAATGTTTGATAAGATAAGAAAATTCACTTTAAATCTCTTCATTTTTTATCTAAGTGGTGGAATTTAATGAACTGAACAAAAACCGGTTCTCTATGTGTACCATGAGGCTGAATATTAGACCGCCCATGAACAAGATATCGCTTATCGGTTGGAACCAGTGCGAGTACGAGTTTCATTTGCTTGAGACACTTTTCTGGTCATCATATCAGCCATAGAAAGTCCACTGTTGGACATAGGCCTTACCAAAATAGGAGAATTTTGTCCGTGATTGCCGCTAGGCATGGTGATAACCGCAGAGCGCCACTTCGTGACGAAGATGCTGTTGCTCATCCCAATTCTTCTGTATTTAAGCTGCGCTTTTCGGATTCCGTTTCGTTCCGGTACCTCACTCACTTTTCTACTCTACCCCACGACTAGCCCTTTCTCTGGCCTCCTAGATAATATTATAAACACGATAGTTTGTAAGTATGAATGTTTGCTTAAAACTCTCTCGGCTGAACAGATCTAGATGAAATTTGGCATAGACATTATTAATTGTCCGGTTAATTACATAGACTTCTTTTAAAAAGATTGATAAAACGAGGGATAAAACTGTTTATTAATCACTATATAATATACTCGGCTGCTTGTACAGTTTAGCTTTTAAAGAGCAAAATAGACTTCTTCCGTAAAATAAGCGATCCTCTAGGATATAACAAAAATACATAAAGTGAAGATCTCGCTGATAAAGTCGAAGGCGAGAAAAGATAAAATTGAAAAACTATAGTTATTATTGATTTATATTTCATAATTCCTGTTTCGTTTTTGGCAATAAATCAAACTAGATTCGAATACCACTGCCACCATTGATTTTTTGTGCATAAAAGTTGACGATCGCTGCACAACCGCCCAGTGTTGCATGCATTCGATAGTCGCCTGCACCTATTTCTTTAGGGTTACTTTTCGGCAACAGTTTTCATAGTGAGTTTGTATAGTCGTGCAAAGTTGTATAAGCACCTTGATACCTATACCAGTTCAGTATTTTTCATACCAATATTATAAATGCGAAAGTATGTCTGTTTGTTTGTTTATGTTTCATGGCTTCACCTCGATGACAGCTTGAACCCTAGAGAAGGATGAAGTGGGAAACGTTGTTGAAAATGAAAATGATGATTTCTTCGGTTTTATTTTTAAGTATAAAATATACTTTAAGACAAAATCTATCCGCAATATAATTATAAATATATAATTATATTTAATTATTAATATATAATTATATATAATTGCAAAAAGATTACGATATTTTTAATGATCTCACTTGAAAACCGTAGAGATTTGTTAGATTTTGGTTTCTTGTTTAAACTTTTCAATAACAAAATTCCCTACCCTTTTCTACTTCAAAAGTTTAGACTACGTGTTCCCCGCAGAATTCTCCGCGCCCCTATGCACTACTGTGTCCGCCTTTTCGTAAGTCTGCCTTAGGCGCAAAGGCCACTGTTCCTAGGTTATGAAAATTGTTTATAAGAGATTTGGTTGATATCTACGCCGATTCATTCGCCAAACCCAAGTCAACTTGCTACTTAAATCTTTTTCTCTGTCCCAATGGACTTCATTATGTCGAGATAATTATTGGTTTTTGTATTTTATTGTTTTATTGTGCTTTATATTTGTTTAATATTAATTAAGTAGTAGTTGTCTTTACTTTTGTGCATGTTGTGCTCGCCTTAAATGATTGTTGCATTTAGTTAAACACCTAATTAGTTAGAAATTATTTACTTGATTTAATGTTAACTAACGCTGGTAAACCTAAATATATATATCAATGTCTTGAAAATGCACATGAGGTAGACCTCATACAAAGGTCTTCTGCATTGGTACCTCACTTTCACCTATTACTACCGCCAAATAGTATGTTCGTATTGCTTTGTTTTGGTTTGAATTGACTTAATGTCTTCTTTTTACGCGAGCCGAATGCCAGTTTGTCGCCCTGGTTTAATAAATTGTTTCATTGTTTCACCTACAATCTTTCAAAAACTGAACAGCCAAAGATAAATGTCAAAAACATTAGTACTAGAATTGCAGTAAAATATAGTACGTTTTCAATACGTCATTACGAAAATTAAAAAATATATTTCATTACAAAATTTCAAGTATTAGGAATAATTGTCAATACATATACCTCTCCTATCAGTTGGTTCAATTACGATAGCCAACTATGATCCAGCTAGTGAATGGAAACTGAACATTAATTGATATCACACGAACACGGACCTATCGCTCAATGAATTCCAATTTCAATAGAAACCCATTTTGGTATGCGGACGTTCTTGTATTTTACAATGCCTCGATTAAACTGCAATTTAGAATTTCAGCAATCTAATTCAGAATTCATGCGCATCGTAATGGAGGTTGCATCCCGTCGTTAACGATACTACATCTGGTACGATCGTAAAATTTAATGACCACTGACGCGTGTCTACTGCCAGCTGCTGCCTGGCAATTAATTAATTGTCTATGTGTGCTTACACGGCGCGTAGGTATTGGACGATACAGTTTACGATAGTGTCGCAACCTTTGAATATTCATGGTGCGGTCGTGTTTGAGGATTGAATTTGATTACGTAGGTCAAGATCGAACCGGGATTTTAGTTGTTATTTTTAGCATGTTTGCTATGACTAAACAAAATAAGAAGCTTTGTCTGTCTATGCATTGTTGTTGTTGTTGTGCTGTATTTGTGAGTATTTTGTAGTATCCACAAGCATCCATAAAAATATTCTGAATTCGAAAATGTGTTTGTGTATCAATTAGTTATTTGGACAATAGTGAAAGGGATAACTCGCGGTTAGAAAGTTAGTATGAAATACATCTGAAGTCATAACATAATGAATTTAAACACATTTTATAAATTGGCCTGATTTCTAGATAAGTAATTTAAAGCAAACTACTAGTAATTAATATTAGATAATAGAGTAATTACATATATAACTTACTATTACTATTAAAAAAGTGTGTAAGAATGTATAGATGTATATTTATAACTCTATCATGAAATAACTACTTTTACTCAATGCATTTGATAACACTTTGCAATAGTTTAGCTTAAACATCAAAATAAAACATAGGCTATAATTCATAAACATTTTTCTGAAATATAATGATAAGTTTTATTTGCGCTCCAAACGCCTGCCAAGTTTCATCTGCAAATTTGCTTTTTATCGTGTTGTGTTTGAAGTGCAGACAGGGAGTTTGTGTGCTAATATAAACAATTGCAGTGTCTGTTTGTAATACCTATATTTAAAATAGGCATATAAAAGTATTTATGGTACTTATAAATAGACCAGCTGTGTTGTCAAATAACTTATGCAACTTTTATTATTTATTATATCCACGGAAACGGGAACTACGCTGGAGAATACGTGGGGCGCTGCTAAAAAATATTTATTAAGACAGAAATATTTATCCTGAGTGGGGACCGAATCTGCGACCCTTGACACTTAAGATAGGGACACTACTAAACGCGTCATTAGATGCATCGTGTCACACACGATAATATTTGGATAATGATATTTGTGTTTATACTGTGTTTCAGTGTAAAAAATATGTACTTAAGTATTATATTAATGATTCTTCGGGTATCCGGCGTCCGTAACACAATTGATTTAAGCGACTTACAACAGAGTCAGGTCAATGTCTAATATACGTATCTCTCTCTGCACTTGTCAATGCAGGTAAGTAATTAAAAGTATTAAGAATGTGTGTGCGTGTGTGCACGCGCTTGTGTATTCGAGTGTGCTCGTGTTTTTGTGTGTGTAGGTAATGCAATATTTATGAGAGAACTGCTTACATTCTTGCATTATAGCTCAGCGATTTAAGCCAAAAGTAATATTATATATGCAGTCATATTTACTTTGGGGGTAGATATTGTTAAATTTTTTTTTAAACAAACAGGAATCCGAATAATTTATTAGATACGATGCCGAACTGAAGAAACGTTTTGGAAGGAATGTTCCTGGGAAGATCCCGCGAGATACCTTATGAAGCTAAGTCAACGCGGACAGCATCGCAGGCGAAATACTAGTCATTGCGTGCTGTGCGAATACGAATCTAGCATTCTTACTGGCCAATACTATACTTATTTGAAGGATATAAAAGTTTGTGTCAAGTTTTGTTCGTTAATATTATTGTTTTATTTTTATTTAACACCTCATACTACCTTGTATTTTAAATATGTTTTCTACACATTTTCCATGTAAAGGTTGCCTGGAAGAAATGGCTCTATACTATGAGGCCGCCAATTGTACTTCACTATGTATTACGTAATATTAAATTTAGGTGTACAATAAATAGTTTTATTATTGCATCTTTAATTTATTAAATTAATTGATGCAACTTGGGGGTGACTACGTATATATTACGGTAGTTCGTAAATATTAAGATGGGATTGTAATAACTAGAAATTTACTAGCTCATACGCTGTAAAAACCAATGACATAAAGTTAGATTTTACGAGACTTTTATGATTGTAATAAAATGTTCTCAATAAGATAAAAAAGATGGGTATCCGTGTCAGCGCAAAAAAAAAGATCCTCTAAATATATTGTGATGAATTGTCGGAACAATTTTTATGGCTATTTTTAAAATATACAATTTACTCTTTTGAAAAATAAATGTTGAATACTTACTTTTTCTTTAAAACAAGTGTACAGAAAATGTGAGCCGTTGGTATTATTCTAAAAATAAATGTTTATTCGGCTGTAAGAGTGCTTTCTGCTCTAGGTATTTGTGAGAGTAGTATAGTACCTCCTCCTGCCATAAGAGGCGACTGAAGCGTGAGACGGCGACTTTGGCACTTGGCAGGTGGTGATGCCATCATCAAATCATCATCAGCATCATATCAGCCACAAGACGTCTACTGCTGGACATAGGCTTCCCCAAGTAATCTCCAATGGGACCGGTTGTATGCGGCCTGTGTCCAGAACGATCCTGCGGTTTTAGTCAGATAGTCTGACGTGGTATTATATAATAACTAGCTGTGCCCTCGACTTCGTCCGCGTGGATTATTTTTTTTGGGCACCATACCTCATTACCTTAACTTATATAAATTGTAAATGTCATGTTTATTTATATCGAATCAATGACATGAAAAATAAGTTTCAAGTTTCTAGCCCTAAAAATAGCGATACTTCCATACAACTTTTTACCCCCCCTTTCGACCACTTACAACTCTTATTTAGAATTAAAACATAGCCTATGTCCATTCTCAGGGTCTAAAGATTGTCTGCGCCAAATTTCATCAAAATTGGTAGAGAAGTTTAAGCGGGTAAGCGTAACAGACAGACAGAGTTACTTTCGCATTTATAATATTAGTAGGGATAATTAATTCATACTACATCTCATATATTGACTTGACTCCGTGATAAGTCGCTTAAAGCACTTATGTTACGGATATCAGATAACAGAGTAATTACAAATATAATACTTAATTATAGTATTTAACACCTAGACACAGAACAAATACAAATATTTATCCTGGTTGGGGATTGATCCCAAAACTTTTGACGCAAAAGGTAGGATTACTACCATCTGCGCCATCGGGCACGTCATACCGATAAGAAACAATTGAGCAACATGGTGGTATTTAATAATATGCCGTACATGCACAAAACGTTGATGACAAATAAAACGTTTAGGATAAAAAAAAATACATGCTAGGAAGATAATGTATAGGACATAGTTTTCTAACAACAACGATATCATTATCAAGGCGGCTTTCTTTAACCTAGGTTTAGTAATTTTTTTTGGCGTCGTTTTAGTTTTTTTTATTGTTAGTGAATGCTTAAGTGTTAAAAATCTTTTTTCTTGTATATTTTTACACTTCTCTTGAGATAATCCATGTAGACAGTGTGAAGGTCCTACGGCTAAAGATATGTCCTCCCAAACCTTCCCTCTTTATAGTATTTCATCATCTTCATTACAGCCATTGAAAGTACCCTGCTAGATATAGGTCTCCACTGGGCAAGCGTGTTGGCAATTGCAAATCGCAGCCTTCGCGAAGGAAATACTGTTGCATTCCCACTCTTACACGCCCATAGACTGATACCTTAGTCGCCTCTTACGACACCTGGTACAGAGGGAGGTACTATTCTACTCTGCCGGTGCCGTGAAGTGCCGGTAAATAGGTAATAGTATTGTGCCCCTCTCTGTACTATGATACGATTATATAATAATATAATATCATTATATAATCGTATAAATTTACTTCCTGGAAAAATATTAACTTTATTCGAAATTTGTAATTTAATGTATACGATTTGGTGATAATATCTATTTTCAAACACTCTTTAACGGATTTAAAACGAGGTTTTATTTTACTTTTACATTTTATGATTGACGTTTTGATTACCTAACGGCAACCGTGATCAAAACTCTGAAACTGGGCACACTGTCATTCATGGTTATCGTAAACGTAAAGCCGAACATATGTAGGTACAAAAGACTAGTTTAGTTACTAATTATATATATCGTTTCATTCGCTAATAACATATGAAGATTTGCCAAAATTACACAACCAATCGCTAATTTTCTTCCACATTGCTAAGAAATCATGTATTTTGTTTATATTATGAAGTCAGAAAACAAGCATATAGTTCGCTTGATGGTAAACAGGACCGCAGCCTATCTACCGTCATGTCATCACAGAGATCACTAGCATGTTGCCAACCTTGTGAACTGAAGATACAATCACATCTTCCTAGCAAATTTACTTTCTCTTTCCCACTTCAAACCGTAACAGCATTGTAAACACTGCTATTAAAGTCAAAGAAGCTTAAAGATTTCTAATACTGCACTGACCACCGTTATATCAGTCATAAGACGGCCACTGCTAGACATAGGCCACCCCAAGTAATCTCCAATAGGACCAGTTGTATGCGGCCAGTGTCCAGCGCGATCTTGCGGTTTTAGTCTGATCGTCTGTCTATTTTGCGGGTGAACGCCCTACGCTGCGCTTGCCAGTAAGTGGTCTCCATCCCAGAACCTTACGACTTCATCATGGCCGATGGAGTCGTAAGGTTCTACGTACAAAACGCCTTGCCCACTGCCACTATAACTTACGAATAAGTTTTCATTTATTAATAGGTTTTTATAGATTGGCACTGAGAAACTATTATCGGTGTGGAAACCGGATATAGCCGCAGAGGTCTCGGAATATGATCGGTCGGTAATAATAATACGGCGCAGAATCCTGCGCCCGGCTGAATTGAATTAGGAATCGCATTATTACAGAGGGCGTGTGGAACAGGGCTCGAGATTTAGCGTACTTTATATAACACATGTGCTGAAAATTAACTACCTTGATCTATTCTCAAGACTAGCAAAGATTTTTAAGTCGAAATATAAATATAAGTATAGATGCGGTAAACCTCTGTCTTGTTTACTACGAATATTTATTTGACGTGAGATACCAGTAGAGTAGAATAGTACCTATTCCTGTATCAGATGTCGTAAGAAGCGATTGATACATCCATCCGAAATAGCTTATTGCAAATGGACAGGATGGAAATGGGCAGCAGTATTTCCGTCGGGAAACGTCTGCGAATGCCACCACGCCTGCATAGCTCGACAATAAATGGCAACAATCCTTTTTTGTAGGGAGGCCTATGCCCACTAGTCGACCTTCTATAGCTGCTTTGATAAATAAATAAGTGGTAAGTTGATAAAATAATCAACGAGTCTACTGAGGTATCTGATATATAATTAGCAGTGCATTTCTCAAGAAAGGTTCGGATTTTGTCTGAAATACGACAAAATTGTTATTAATACGGATGATTTTTTTTATTACCTTTTTATTTTAAATGGGGGGACAGGACTTCGAATTATTATTTTGTTGTATTTGAATTATAATTTCATGCAACATGAATGATTGATTCTGATTGATCTGACTCCGACTTTTATCAAAGGCTAGGTAAGTTTTAGTCTCAATAAAGTATAAATATTGTCATTATATAAATACTGGACATTTTTTTTGACCAGGTTGACTACCAATCTTACAGTCCACGTGATAGTAAGCGTCACGGCAGCCTATAGACGCTGGTGATATTACAAGGATATCACTAAGCCTTGTGACTTGAGGATATTAAGGCACATTGACCCAGTACTTTCACTGCTCTTCTCACCCTTCAAACCGGAATACAGCAATCCAAACACTGCTATTTGGCGGCAGTGAGGTACGAATGCAGATGACCTTTATGATGTCTACCTCATGTTTACATTTTATATTTTTGAATAATTAACTAAAACTATATACCACCGTTTAAAATATAATATTGATTAATATAATGATCTTTCGAAAGTCACAGTGAAAATAAATTACCGCTAATTGCCGAAATTCTATCAACTAAGTTACAGGATCGTGTAAAGCCCGATTTAGGTCCCGCTGCCAGGAATACATTGCGCCAAACGTTTATAGATTATATAATTTAATCTGGCAACACCGCATTGCATGCAATCCAATGCGATCGATTTGCGTTGTACACATTTTGCATATTTGATATTTGAACCGGCTACGGGGCTACGTGCCAAAGAAAATAATAGGTCTCTCAGTCACGGGATGTTTTTACTAAACCATTACCCATCTGATTTATACTTTGCAATCTCTGTTCCTAAATAAAAAGGGTGGAATACAAGGTCAAGTTTAATATTTTCTAATATTAACGCGTTCACTACTCATATTAAAAAATATATGTTAACACTAAATTGACAACGTAGTATATTTATTTATTACATTTTTTGTTAGTCGTTTTGACAACCTCGACTTATTATCGTGATGCAGAGCGCAGCTCTCGCGACGGGGATACTAAATCCTGCCCTGTATACAGATATACCGCCATCTGTCGTCTTTGCTACCACAGTTGCCATACGATATCTAGTACAGGGGAAGGTACTACAATACTCTGCGGGTACGTCACGGCACTATTTCTATAAAAAAAATTTATTTATTATGAAAAAAACATAATTAATGTCAATCCACATGAATATTAGAAATATGAATGAGTCTATGTCATTTAACTTTGGTGAAACACGAGTGAAGGGATTAATGTTAACAAATGTGCCTCTTCCAGATTGCAACTACGCTCACCGCGCTTTACATCCGTGGTTGCTCGTTCAATATCAGACAGTTTTATGTGATCTACACGACAATTTTCTTTCCTTTCTCATTGAATATGTGTGAACGCTTTTATTAATTACTGTTCTCTCAGTAGTTGAATTAATTGTAATTCTTTATAAGAAATAAATTTATCTTAAACCGTATTTGTACTTTGTAAATAAACTCGAAAGCTACTGATTTTGTCTTAATAACTATTTTATTAATAGAAAGTAAAATTACCAGTATATAAATATCCTTTATTTTATCCCCATATTCTTACGTATACAAAGAAATAACAAATGCTCATACTCAAAATCCTTGTATCCCTTGCGCCGTACGAAGTGATCCGTGCGCGGAAAATCCGCGCCTGCCAGCGACAGTGCGGTTTGATAAACGGTCTTACTTGTTATTCTTATTAAGTTATTGAAAGCTTCGTCTATTTTCTCCGACTGTCTAAATTCTTGGCTTATCCGTTGTCCCGAAGAATATACCGTGACTAGTCAATTGCAACTACGAATAGTCATTTTATGAAGTCAGCAAACAAGCGTACGGTCCGCTTGATGATAAACGTGACCGCAGTTTAGAGACACTCGTGTCATTACAAAAATATCACAAGTGTGTCGTGTCACCTTGTGAATTGAAGATACAATCACATCATTCATTCATCATCATCACTACCTTCAAACCGGAACACAGCAATGCAAACACTGTTATTTGGCGGGAGAAATAGGTGAGAGTAAGGTACCAATGTAGACGACCTTTGTAAGTACTTTATCTCTCTGGACACGAGAAAGTAAACTTTGGGCCACGCGGTTACTTAATGAGCTTAGTTTACTTTAGTGATAGGGACAGCGGCTCCCAAATATAATCCTAGTGTTGGTAACAAGTACAAAACATGCACTGCACTCCTAGGAGAGACAAGCGTTCATATTTCTATCATATTGGCTTATTCGATCTCTTGAACGAAGATTCATATTCCGTGTAGGTTGCTATGGCTACGAGTAGTGAAAGATTGTACAGTTACGGTACTTTTTCGGTACTCCTCTAGACAAGAGAAAAGGGACATTGGTCCACGCGGTATTAGATACAGAAAGTGTAGCAACGTCCCTCAAATACTCGTACAGTTGGTGATGAGTGAACGCCATATCGAAACAAATAGTTCAAGACAAGGGTTCGCTGTTTTTCTTATCTAGAGAAAACACGTTTAGCTAAGACTTGCGCGTTAGTGCAGCCAGCGTTCCGGGTACATCTTCAATGATTCGACCATTATAACTGCGAGGTTGATATCGCTATTGGTGGTGGTCATTGTTCCAACGATATACTGTCTACTGGTGGATCAGCCTGAGAGGTTATTCATAATTTCTGCAGATTATTGCAAACGCAGTGTTTTTTCTTGTTCTCAGTTTCTGTTAAATTTGAATTTATTTGGATTTATACACCGCCATCTATCGGATTGATTTCTCAGTCTCATTTTACCACAAGTAAGGTACTTTGTTTTGCTAATTAAACCTTCCGATGACCAGGTGGAAACTAGTTATGGTTTCGGAGCCGAAGTGTGTGAAATACATTCGATGTGATTGGCTTCAGTTACATAGCTTATGTAGTTACAGAACAATGTATGCGATTTATTAAATAACCAATTAATATCTAACCATTATAAATCATATTTATTTTGCCTTGAAGATGGCTTTTGTGTGGTTTCTGTCGAAAATCCGTAATACAACTTGGGAAGCCATAATAAAATATCATCATCATCATTATCATACCAGGTACTGTAAGTTCACTGCTGCCCATAATTGCCGCGAAGGGCAAGCGTATTCGCAATCGTAGAGCGCAGCTTTAGCGACGGGGATGCTGCCCATCCCTGTCCTGTGCATTGAGGCTGCACTTTTTGGATGGATATACCGCCATCTGTCGGTTTTGGTACCTTGGTCGCCTCTTACGACACCAGGTATGAGGGAGGTACTATTCTACTCTGCCGGTACCTTACGGCTGTAATAATTATAATATATATAAATATAATAAAATGTAATTAACACGCCATCACATCACAAATTGAAATGTACCACTCGACTGGTAAATGATCAAAGAATCATACATCAAATAGAATATTACCAGTTGCTCAGATGTATTCACATGAAACACAGCCTTGTTCACGATGCAGGTATACTTTTTCAATGTAAGAAGTAATTCACAAATCACTCTTAGAAATAATACTGTGGGATGAAATGATTTGTGGATAAATTAGTGAACGTTAGTTTGCCAATTAGGCAAGAACTATGAACTTTCTCCAGGCTCAAAAGCCTTAATAAAAATTGGAGTAGAATTTACTTGATTGCAATCAGGTAAATTGGATTGACTGTATCGCTTAGGAAAGAATAGAAAAATATCGTACCAATATTACAAACGCGTATCTTTGTGCGGAGGGACAGCTTAAAAGATCTAGATGCGAGGCCAGAGGATAGATATTTATAGCCTGGAATAACACATACGCTACTTTATACCCTTAATTTCCCTGGTCTGGCTTTTTATTTTTCTCTAATAAATCGTCACAAGTTTTACACAGTTTATATGTCAGCATTAAAATCACGGGTGGAAAACAAGTAAACTGGAAAAGTCGGTATTTTAATTTAGATAAAATTATGGGACTATAAAATAAATAGTACACCTATTTTTTAAACCACAATGCACACAAGCAACAAACCAATACTTTTATCTCTCTTCTTCTTCTCTAATTCAGTTTTATATGCAATATGTTGTTTAGAAATTAACTGACAATAACAAAATTGCCCACCGTCAAGAATAATATACATATAAATTGACGTGTATTCCTAGTAAGCATTCACATAATTTGTGACAGATTATTTTGGTAATTTAATAACGATAAATACACATTTTATCATCATATCAGCTAAAACCCACTGCTGGATACAGGCCTCTAAAAAAAGGGGTAATTTGGCCCATAATTGAGACGCTGGGCAAGGGTGTTGATAATTGCAGAGCGCAGCATTTGCCCTGTGCCTTTGAGCTACTATGATTCGGATGGGTATACCGCTATCCGACGGTTCTGGTTCTTTCACGTACTTTTATGACACCTGACCATTTTTCCGGTACCTCACGGCTTATACTACAAAATTACGGAAAAGATGCTGATACATCTTATACGTTATAATAAAATATTCTAAAGAACCGTTGAGGTACTTGTCCAAACATGAGCGAATAAATGGTATATTTCGGCTAGGCGAAGTCTACAAATTGAATTTGGTGGATATCCCACGTGTGCGACGATCCGTGAGTGTTATCGAGTGTGCCGCGGGCAGTCGTAGATAAGCGGAAACTTATTGCCTTTTTGTTATTACTAGTAACCCACCGCGGATGCGCCCGGGTAGCGAAACATGAATATTTTTCTGTTATTGTCAATGTGAAATGATATTCTCAACTATTACCTTCATATTAATAAAAATATTTACTATATATTATTGAATATTACATTCATCTCAATTATAATAAAAAATATATCAGCTGCAAATGGCGGTCCATTAAACTTTATCTGGCTCAACGTTTCAGTTCTAAAAGTAAAATAAACTGAGATTTAAAGCCCTTAAAATATTCCGTTAATACGAGGTCTTCAATTTTAGCCAACTTTAGGTCTTATTAGCCAATTTGAAGCACAATGTAAGCCAATGTTCGAATTTTCTTTTAGTGGCACATAGCATGCAAAACTGGCCTTTGGACTGGTAAGACAGCAGGCTCATACACAACCAGACGAAGAAGACGCTTGGGGAGTTCTATGTCATTGGCAGTAGATGTCTGTCATACGGTTGGTATAATGAATTTGTTTATAAACTAAAAAAATTATTTGTCGTAGACACATGTTTTACGTGAATACATAAATGGAGATATTTTGTTTTTCAAATATATGATAATTAAGTTGCTGCAACATTAAATTCAGTTTGGAATCAGTTTTCAAATTGCCGTCAACATGGAATCAAATTTTAACGCGTATTCTCATAAAAAAACTTGCAAGACTCTCCGTAAATAGAATTAGAGTTCGATCAAGCAGAGAAAATTGATAGATAGGGTGGAACCCCTGTTTCAGGCATAGTAGGTCGGTTCCTGAAGGAACTTGATATAGTAGCTGGTTATACGTCTGCGTGTTCGACAATGTCTGCGACTGACAATTCTATTATGTGGATAAGGTGAAATGTTTTTATGCAGGTTAGTTTTATTTCTTAGATTACAAAGTTCTTCATTTTCTTGTTTAAAAAAAAACAGTCGAATTGACAACCTCCTTCTATTTTTGTAGACAGTTAAAAATAGCATATCCTTCATTTAACATTAATTCATGGCTGCTTTATTCATATGCGAGCAAAACTCTCAATTAATTATTTGGCATTTAAACAAAATAGATTCTAGAGTTGTTTATTAAACAAACTTATGGATAGATGATATTTTTGTTAAACTATTTATTGGTTAACGTATAGCGAAAATACCTATTATTATTGTTATAATCAATTCAGCACACCAGTAGTTCAATTAACAGCACAATGATAAATAGCAAATCCCTGCTCAGCTTTCATATTTCTATGTTAGACATTTTTAGTGACATTTACAATTTTGTTTTGACTTTCTTTCGTTATATTGTTTAATGTACGCGTAAATGTGAATCAAGTCAAGTGTATTACAATCTGCTTGGTGAATGCTGCTTTAAATTATAATAAACTAAGTAAACAATCAATATTATATATCAACATAGGCAATATATACAATAAGTATATATATCAATATAGATAAATCAGGAGAGAAACAAGTGGAAATGGTGTTTGATTAAACACGTAGGAAAAAGGTTTATGTAAGTTTACGGACTTACAGCAAAGCCCCGCGGTTTTTATCTACGGTGTTCTCCTTACCGTAAGAATACGGAGATGAAATATAGCTAATAATTATTGGCTGACACTTTCGCTAGCTGCAATCATAATAATTTTTGAAATTGGTTCAGTTTTTTTTGTTTATTAGTTATAAATGCAAACAAATACAAGTCTTGATTTGATCTTGAAATACAAAAACTGATGAAAATCAAAAGGAGGCCATATTACTTAGTGAAGGTGAAGTTATCTAACGGCCAACATTATAAAGATTAGTCGAGTCTTAATAAGCGCACCTCGCAAAGAATTAAGTTAATCAATATCACTAAAAAAACTGTACAATCTCTGATTTAATTCACCAAATGTGGTGCAACAAAGTGTTTATAACAAAATGCATACTTTCTGCGGGATTTAAAGTGCTTTTAAAAAAAAAACATTCAAATAAAATTATAAATCTGTCAGTAAATAGTACACTTTTAAAAAGTGAAAGAAGATTTTTTTTTATTTTGGTTACACTTTACCTATTTGTTTATATTTAGAACATTTGCAAAACGTAATTATAAAACCCTAAATTCTTCCCTGTATCGCTGGCCGAGATAGTGGCTCGAGCCAGTTTAATCTTCTTTTTTCCGGTTATATGCGGAAATGTGCAGCGGAGTGGCAAAGCTAACTTTTCAATTCGAATTCTGGTTTTGAGTCGCTAAAATTAATTTCTCAATTTATAGAAATGTTTTTCAGCCCCAAAATGGGGTCAAATTATTAGAATTGTAGTTCTTTGTAGGATATAAGAATTATAATCATCATATAAGTGAATTAGTATTGCAAGTACAATGTGAATCATTATCTTTATATTTTAGTGAATATTTGATATAATGATGGCAGCCGTAAAACGTCCACTGCCCATAATTGCTGCGCTGGGCAAGCGTGGTGGCAATCGTAGAGCGTGTCTTCGCGACAAGAATGCTGCTGCCCCCCCTGTTGCAATCAAGACACGCGGCAGCGTGTCAGACAAGTTCAAAAAAGGCCTGGCGACGCAGCAGCCGTGTGTATTTTTACACTTTTGGAACCGTTGGAGCTACTTTTACCCCTTCCTAACTCGAAAGCTATTTAAGATAAAAACATGAAATTTGATACAGCTTACAATTTTTACCTCGTAATTTAACGAGTATCCGAGTTATTTAGATATTAACGTCCAAAAATCGTCATTTTTATTACTGACTGACTAACTAAAGATTTTAACTCACTTTTAGTCTTCTAAAAGTGAGTTAAAATTTTTAGCTTGACAATTGTGTGTTTAGAGAGTCAGAATTCTGTAAACATAAAAATTTTATGATTAATATTCAAACAATCTGTTTAAATAAAAAAAATATATAAGAACATACAACATTTTAAAATAAAAGTTAAACTCAAAGCACTTAAGACGAATTGAAGCACTAGATTTGATTTGGCTAGTCTTTATAAGTAAACTATTTTTTTCATATAAACATAAGTTATAAGATAAGTTGATTAGCCAAATACATAAAAACCAATACATAAAACAATACACCAAATACATAAAAGCCAATAGATAAAAACTAGTCAAGTTAAATATAGAGCGGATATTTATCCTAAGTTATAAGCTCAACTTTGTGTTTCAATTTATTTTTGCAATGTCCTGTGTACTTATAAATAAATTTCATGATTATCTACAGAACTTGGCACCCATTTTCATATTTATGTTTTTGATGGGATTTGGCTTTACCACTTCGGCATCTCAACCTTAATGGCACCTCATTTTGCTGAAAATGCAAGTTGATTACAACCTAAGCTATGTGCCAGATTTTCTATTAGACACTTAAATGTTAGAATATAAATAGATTTTATTTAATATATTGGTATACATCTTAAGCAATCTATTTGAATGATGAAACTATCCTCAATATTGAAATATTAAATTTAACTTTGATTTAATTTTATGATAGAAAACAATAAATTTGACTGTGATGTGATTTAATTTGACAATATAAATTCTAATTCCGAAATAAAATCTACCATTACTATGAATTTGTGATATTTAAAAAAAAAATAGTAACGAAATTTATTATCAGCATCATAGCAGCCTAGAAAGGGCGAATTTTGCCCATATTGCCACCATGGGCATGCGTGCTTGCCAATCGCAGAACGCGCGACGAAAATCCTGCAGTTTTAAGTTACTGTTGTTGTGTTTTTATTCTTGTAACTAGTAGTTAAAAAAAACTGAATATTTAATAACAAAAATTTGCATTTATATTGATTACGTAAAAATTTTGTTAGTAAATCTCATTTATATAGTAATGAAAAAAATTAAGCTGTAATTGAAAAAGTTTTTTTTACATTTGCTTTCAAACAAATTAAGTATGAGTGTTTCTTTTATAGCAAATTTATACATTGTCCAAAACGTTTCCCCGAATAGTGGTCTGAGCCGGTTTAATCTCCTTTTATCCGGTTAGAACCGGCAATGTGCATCCGAGTGGGCCGGCCATGTTTTATGCGGGCACGGCGAATGCGGGGTGCCGAGCCAACTTGCAAAGAGGTTTTCTGGTCGTTTGCGATAGTAATTGGAGTCTGTGTGTCCGTCTGTGGCAGGTAATTGAAAAATCCTTAGACGCGAGCTTAGTTGTTGTTGTTACGTATTGGTTGCTATACTCTTCTTAGTATATACGAGTGGATCGAATAGAATCGAAATAGTTTTATATTGAGGGTTACCGCAGGGGCATACCGCAGTTTTGCGGTAATTTATATTGCCCTATATATTCTTATACTTCTATTCGCGCTAAATCTTGGAGTCAGGTCAATCAATCCATGAAATGAATGTGTAAATTTTATTATTATATGAGTACGAGAATTTTAGCGTAACAACTTTGTCGCAAAACAGTTGTCATCGGATATTAAATGTAAAAGTTAGTAAAACAGGGTTTTAGATCAGTTTAAAAGTTATTACATTATCATGCTTAGGTTAGCACTAGAACTGGAAACTTTAACGTTGCTTTTCAGCAAGTAAGTTTCGATTCTACATAAGTTAAGAAAGGGACGTAGGTAGATTGGCTTTTACCAAGTTTTATACTCTTAAACATTACTTACAGGTATATGTTTAACATTAGTTTGTATATTTAAGTATTAAGTACATAACATAATAAGGCCGAGAGGTACCGGCAGAGTAGAATAGTACCTCCCTCTGTTTCAGGTGACGTAAGAGGCGACTAAGATACCAGAACCTACAGATGGCGGTACATCCATCCGAAACAATGCAGCCCAAGTGCAGTGGGGATGGGCATCCCAATCACGAAAGCTGCGCTCTGAGATTGACAACACGCTTGCCCAGCGCAGCAATTATAAGCAAACGTTCCCCTTTCTTGGAGAAGCCTATGCCCAGCAGTAGACTTCCAAAGACTGTAATGATAAAAGCAACACGATTGTAAACGTATGCCTCATATAACGTGTACCTCAGTCGCCTCTTACGACATCTGGTATAGAGGGAGGTACACAAACTTGTCATCCAATATAGTTGCCGCGAAGTAGCCAGTAGAGTAGTAGAACTTTGAAAAAAGAAAGAAATAGATCGAAACAGAACTATACATTTCAACATTCAAACTTTCATCAAAGTTGCAAAAATTGTATGTAAATTTAAAACTTGCGTAGTAAAATAAGTTATAAGACATTTTTCCATTTTATTTCCAACCAAGAAAACGTAAAATATCTCGCTTCTCATCAGAATAAATTTAATATACAGGAAAGTAAATTTCATCACATATTTTTTCCCTGAATGAGAGATTTGTTTGTTACACTTTCATGCGTTGACAGCTGAATCGGTCATCATGAAAAATAGGGATGAATGTAAAAATGAAATACTTGTTGAAAACACATTTAATAATTATGTACTTTTTTAACCTTAAGTAATGTTTAAATCTTTATAATCGCGTAATGAACCCGAAGTATACTTAGTTTTGAAACCTGTCTAGTGGCAGACTAGTATATCAGTGATGATGACAATGACCAATTTGTTTAAATGGCTTGAATGACATCTTAAGGCTGACCCTGTCATTTGTGTAATATTGTAATAGGTAAATCTAAACTTATAGATTTTTTGTTGCTTTCAAGATTTCGGTGTTCTTGTTAGGACTATTTAAAAAAAGACATATTTGACTTTGACCTATATAAAAATTTCGTATCACAGTGTTTGTTCGGGATGAGTTTATGAACTACGAAACGGATTTTAATCAATTCTTGCTTACTGAGTACCTTGAGTAGTTAAATTCAACTTCAGAGAAAGGATAGTTGGTATCTCAACTTATATTTAATAAGTTTTTTTATGACAAAAATGTTAGTATAGTTAAGACAAGACAGCGTTTGTCTTATCAGCTCATATAAATATAAATTACGAATGTGATCCCAATCCAAATCAAAGTGGAAATCGACCGAAGTTATAAATGAGCTGGGATTGAAGCCTTTGAAAGATTCAAAAGTATGTATAGTCGATGTCACCTGGCGCAACAATAAAACAAAAAATCAACTACCAGTCGAGTACGATCAATAAATCTGTTTTGGCGTAAAATCCCCTCATCATCGGTAACAGTTCACTGGCTATGCCGCGGAAGCGAGAAAAACACACACACAATTTTATTGCATGTATGTGTTATGTGTGTAATTATAAATATAAACTAGTTTACCGAGCAGTGAAATCTTTTCAGGTATTAAGCGCCTAAACCAGGTATGTGGATATATCTAGATTCAACAGAGATTGGTTAAATTCTAAAAATGTAATAAACAATCCGATAGATAGATAGACAGACACAACTTAGCATCTTTAATATTAGAAGAAAAACACTATTTTCATTAATCACTGTAGAAACAACGTCGTCAACACTTATATCTATTTGAAAGGTATCTGATTGCTATTTAATATATTAATGATTATACTAAAGTTAAAAAACTTCCCATACATTGATTTACATACATACAGACATCAGGCCTGTGTCCCATAAGGGTAGACTGAGACTATTACTATAACTACACTTGTTACGATCTTGGTCTCTCTCGTTTCCCTAACTCGCATTAGTCCTTTCATACACGCTCGTTTATTCTTGGTACTTCTGACCTAGGCCTTTTTTTAATACCTCTTTTACTTGGTTAAGATATGTTCATCTAGGTCGCTTGATAAATTTGTGCAGACATTCTACTTTCATCCATCCTTTCTACATGTCCAAACCATTTTGAGATCATGACATTTGTTGTCACAATATCATCTTTTACACCGCACTGATTGATTCCGATATAAGTTGATCAAAGCACTTGTATCACAGATATCAGGCTACAGCTTAATCACAAATGTATTCAATATATATTTAACACCCAAACAGAATAAAGTGAAATATTGTTCATGTAAATATTTGCTTTGGGTGGAGATTGATCCAATGACACTTGGCAGTCGGTTTTCGAGATTTCATAAAAACGTCTATTATTAAATCCGATACCAAGTTTTGGAGTACATGAGGCGGTGACCCAGAAGCATCACGGAGGTTTCAAGCATGCAGGCAAGTCGTGCGTCCCGCGCGGGCGCTCAGACGCGGGCGACGCGGTGCTCCGTGAACGTGCCTTTGTTCACGTTTGCCATATAAAGCTCGGAATTTATAACGCGACCTTTTTAGTGGGATAAATGATTTCTGTCACATACAAGCTCGCGTATTTTATTTTACAACTGGGTTACGATTTACCAACTGGCTGTGTATACGAATTTATATGAATTCGGGATAGGTTGTATTCATTCTAACAAAAGGTCGACTCCCTTTATTTATACCGCAAAATAGCAGTGTTCGCATTGCTGTGTTCCGGTTTTAAAGTAAAAGAGGTAGTGAAATTACTGGATAATGTGTCAAAATACCTTGAAGTCACAAGGGTAGCAACCCGGTAGTGATGATCAAGCTGTGGTGACGCTTACTATCAAGTGGTAGGTAAGCTTGTTTGCCAAACTGGTCTCATAAAAAGAAACAAAAAAATCTATGGATATTTAAACAAAATAACAGTTTATTATATTGTAATGAATTTCTTGCACCGTGATTTAAATAAATTATACTCCTCCAATTGATTAGTTTAGAATGCACAATGCACATAGTAACATAAAAACTACTTGCGTACGATCGATTTTATTGTGTGTATAGATTACGTCTATATTTTAAAATCAGGGCGCCATTACGCCATCTTTTTTCTCCTGCATGGTTTTCTATGCAATATAAAACAATAAATACTACGTTATCAAACGATTCATTTCCTATCTATATATGTAGATATAAACGGATAAACTGATTGACATATCAGCGCTGGATTTAAACTATAAGCGTTAAGAACTTGAAATTTAGCACAGGTACCCCATTTCCTTCCCCTCACATCTTCCCCTTTTATATCGCAGAGGAGCATTACAAAAGTATTTTTGATAATTAACTACCTATGAGGGTAAAACGGAGGTGCAAAGTAAGCATAAAACATTGCTGTTTTTACTAGTTACTTGAAGCATGTATGTAGGTTATTTATTGAATATTTTGAAACACGTGTAAAATATTTTTTCCAAAATTATCTCTTGAGGATTGATGAAAATTATCTGATGTACAAAGTTATTTAAATAAATTATTATATCTATATACATATTAAAGAAGAACCTGACTGACTGATATGTCAGTCAGTCAACGGAGGACCTAAAAAACAAGGTCCGTAAAATATGCTTTATAATTTTACGCTAGAATTGTTTTACAACTTGTCTTTATATTTTGAAATGTTCAACAATAAAATATATAGTAAAGGAAAATAAGGAAAGATTTAAAATAATTATGTCACAGTTTTCCTTTCAGAAGGCTCTCTAACAGGTAAGATTCCGTAAATCGCAGCAAGAGGGCACTTGAAAGAAGCCTTTGATAGCGTAGGTACGCAATTTTAGAACTAGGACTGGCTTCTAGTAAAACTTATATTACCGTTAAGCGATTCGGACCTCCGTGCAAGTGGCACGTTATATACTATTTGAGCAGAATGGCGGTGTGCACAGCTTAGTTTTAAGGCAAAGGTTTTTTAAGATTCTGATTGCCTTTAAACTCGATCAATGTGGCTGAGCTCTTTTCCGTAATCAGTCTCGGTTGAAGACTTTCTTCTGATAAACTTGGTGTAAATAATAACACGTCTAAATACGAATAATTATAAAAAAATATTATAACAAATATTAAATTTAATATTATAATAGATTTATAATCATAATTTCAGAAACTATTTCTTCTTTATGGATTGCTTTAAACTTGTAAAAATATGACATTCGAGTGTTTGGTACTAGTAATTGCTTACAAATAGCACAATAGTAGAGAGCAGTCTCCCGTATAGGTAAAGATGCAGGTTTGAGTCAACGCCTGAAACTAGGAACAAACCGTTTTTTTCTAGTAATATAAGGTGTATTTACCGCCGTGTGGTACCGACGGAGTAGTATAATAGCATCCTCGTCGTAAAGTTGCACTCTGCAATTGCCAGCAAATCTGCCCAGCGCGGCAATTATGGGCAAATATCCTCTTATCTTGGGGAGGCCTATGTCCAACAATGGACTATTTATGGGTGATATAATGATGATATATATATTTGCCGTGTGGTACCGGCAGAGTAGAATAGTATCTCCCTCTGTACCAGGTGTACTAAGATACCGGAACCGATAGATGGTGGTAGCGAAATCTTAAACGCTACAGAGCGGGAATGGGCAACAGCATTCCCGTTGCGAAACTACGCTCTGCGACTGCCACGACGCTTGCCCAGCGCGGCAACTATGGGCAAAATTCCTCTTTTTTGGAATAAGCCTGATATATAGACGTACGTACAACTGTAACTGCTAATGGTAGAAACGTTTTTTTTTTCTACGTACCTATCGCTGGACTACTCATACGTCAATTCCAGCGACACCGAAAAAGAGGGCGGGGACTTTCATAGATGAGTGGTCCGATGCCCGTAGCCTTCCTGCGTGCCCCGCAGCCGCGACCGCGCCCGCAAAGCTCGCGGGATCGGAGCGGGACCGTCGGCGCGCCCGAGGGCACCTCTAGAGGCTCGACCTAGGCTCGGTCGCCGTCATTGGGGTTGAATTTACTATTAATTTTTTTGCAAAAGGGGACGGACAGATTGAGCCCGACAGCTCTAGGGCTGTCGGTTATCGCTCGTGGGAGCAGGGACTGCACGCGTTCGCCGGCGAACGCGGTGTACTGCTCTTGTACGAGTGCATGTGGAGTGTTAATAATAATAATAAATTCCCACAACATCTCATACATTGACCTGACTCCGTGGTAAGTCGCTTAAAGCACTTGTGTTACGGACGCCAGACAACAGAGGAATCACAAATATACTACTTAAATACATATATTTTACACCCATACACAGAGCAAACACAAATATCATCATATAAATATTTGCTCTGGGTGGGAATCGAACCCACGACTCCTGGTGCACAAGACAGGATCACTACCATCTGCGCCAATGATTGAGTTGTGCCAGTAAGAGGGCGAGGAAGGGCTGCGATTTTCGCAGTTATACTATCGGGAGGGTCATCTAAGACGTGACGCGGTCTACGATATCGGGCGTGATAGAAACGTGAATTTTTGACAGTTGTTTTAATTCAAAAACTGACGAAGAGAAAAGGATTTTAAAACAAAGTTTCCCTAAAGCGATGAAATATGGGTTGCAAGTCTGTATGGAAATATCTATTCTCAAAGTATAGATGCTTTATCTATTAGCAAAGATTTTAATAAAACTAGATATTCATAGCCTTAAAATTTTCATTTGAAATTCATGGTTTATTTAAACATTTGTCCTTGATGGGAATCGAATTCACAGCCTTTGCTGCACAAAACAACGATTTTTTTGACCCAGACTGTAAATATATTCACATTCTATGCCAAAGAGAATCCTACTAATACTATAAACAAAATTAGACTGACCTATATGTCGTTTCTCATGGAAGTAACTGTTTCTTAATAATAATATCTTATAATTAAGAAACAGTTACTTCCACATTCCAATTTGTTTTTTTACATGTCTTAGCAAATAAGCTTACATTTGCTAAAACATATAATAAACAAATTAATTACAATAACGTGACTGTATTTTAAAGAACAATATCTATCTAGAATTAATTATTACGAAAAACTCCTCAAATTTGCTTTTGGGTCTTTTAGATTTGTGACTCAAACTCTCGTTACTCGGACTAGAATAATTTGAATCTTCGTCACTCATATTCAATTGTACACGTAATACGTTTTTAGAAAACAACAAGAATTAGTAAAAACAATTATTAAGTTAGACTCGAAGCACAGCTCAATTGGAAATGACTGGAATTAAAATAATTCCTTTATTTATAGTACGTTTCGAATCAAACGATGCCGCTGATAAAGCTGAAGAGTTTGTTTATATGTTTGATGACAGGAGTTTTAAAATAAATAAATAAATCCTGAACGTCACTATACCTCCAAAGTTACTATTCCTCGTGGACGAAGTCGCGGGCACTGTTAGTAAATACTTACTCTCATCATCTCTCTTAGAGATATTCGGGCTGGTAAGCAATACAAAACTCTTAGCGCAGGCTTTTTGTTTTATTAGTAGGTAAGTATCAACGCTTTTTATATTGTTTTATTAATATTGTAGAATTGTTTTACACGTTTCAGGTATATTTAAAAGTGGCTACAATATTTATCAAACGGGTGATATTTGAACACTTTTTTGCTATTTTTTCTTGTAAAAACTTAAGAAATATAATGATTGAATGTACAATAATAGTACCTAAGTAATTAGTGTAAAACCATATTATCAATATTATAATATATACTTACTAGAATAAATTATTATGACATCTACTTACTTATCCTTACCATTTTATCGTAATCATAATACTACTTGCGTGAAAAGGTGATCTCACACTATGAAGACTAATCTTAATAGAAATAATAATTAAGCATTTTTCAATGACCTATAAAAGTTTGTTTTGAAAACCATTCAATGTTGCCAGTCAAGTTTTTATATATGCTTGCTCTGTGATGTCTGATTCGATTCCTGACTCAAACTGGGCTTGGTAGCGTTTACAATCAGCGTCCATGTTTGTTCTGATTAGTCTAATTAAATAATTAGTCAAACGAAGTTGACACAACACTTATAGTAAGCGACGATATATGTACAGTCACAAAAAATTTGCTCGCACGTAGGAACATCACAATGATGTAATAGACAAAAAAGACACATACATATTTTCACATTAAAAAATGATAAAATCAGCTATATTTAAAATTAGAAGCCAACTGACATATCTATAAGGATTAGAAACTTAAAATGTTGCACGGGGGTTCCTTTGATAACGTAGAAGAGCAATATGAGAAGATTTTTTAATATATCTGATAAAAATGTGTATTATTCTCAACACTTCAATTGGCAAATATTTCGATAACTTTGTTTTGTTGACATCATATAATAAATTTTTTTATTAAAGATCTCTTTAATATATTCAATCTATATTTTATGGATTCACAACAAAAAACTTGTGTCGGTTAATTTCCGAGCCGATTTCGCATCGGTTATTCAAGTTTCACAGGTAGAATAGTACCTCCCCCTGCACCAGGTATCGTAAAAGGCGACTAAGGCACGAGAACCGACAGATGGTGGTATATCCATCTGAGATAATGCAACTCAAATGTACAGGGCGGGGATGGGCAGCATCCCCGTTGCGAAAGCTGCGCTCTGCGATCGCCCATCACGGTAATTATGGGCAAAATTCCCCTTTTTGTTCCAATGGCTGTCATAATGATGATGATGACATTTTATACGCTTGTTATTGAATGACATATATGTTTTATCTACGTACATTCCAAACTGCAAAATTGACAAACAAAGGATGTCTGGGAGAATTTATTTTAAGCGATAAGACTGTCCATTGTATTTTATTAAAGTGTATGCGATATGTCTTGTATCTCTGTGTATATATAGTATAATTATAATTATTATTATATTTATTTACCTTTTTGCACGTATATGAACGTATGATATGGTGAACTTAATGCAAAGTGGCATTATATACCAGTCAAGTATCGGGTAAAGCAGGAAAGGAACAAAGGGGGTACAAAAAATAAAAAAAAAATTATATTAAATAAATAAATTCTTACAACATCTTATTCATTGACTTGACTCCGTGATAAGTCGCTTAAAGCATTAAAGCACTTGTGTTACGGACAACAGACAACGGAGGAATCACAATTATACTATTTAAATACATATATTTAGGAGAACAGCACAAAAAAACATAAATATCATCATATGAAGATTTATCCTGGATAAGGATCGAAGCCACGACCTTTAGCGCACTACTCGTAGATAGGATCATTACTATCTGCGTCATCAGGCTCGAGAAACCAGACTTTTTTATTTATAAAATATAATAAATATAAATAAAGAAAATCTTAATACATATAAATGTAAATATACACATATATTTTATAATATACAATACAGACATCATTTGATTGTATATATTATATAACTAGTTGATGCCGGCAACTTCGTTTGCGCGAGATTGGTACTTCGAGTATATAAAAGATTTTCTTCTCTAAGCACCCATTTCTCTTATTTTTTTCTTGGGTTTAGTTGTAATGGCGTAACAGATTGACAATGAAGATGCTAAACTACGGAATGTTAAGATTGCTAAACAGAGCTGTTCAAATTGGTCGAATAGAGAATTGATTTAAAAAAAAAACGTTAGTTCCGGTCTATATCTCGAACTCTAGACGATAATTAGCAGATTTGCGGATGAGACTTGGCAGGTGATTGTGGCGCAAACAACACTTATCATTATATTCAGAATTAAATAATTATATTTTGTAAATGTTACCCTATCTAATAATGAGCTATTTTAATGTAAAGTTTCATTAAAATTATTAGCAGTTTTTGCATAAAAGAATAACAAAACATACATCCATACATTCTTACAAACTTTCTCTTTTATAATATTGGAAGGATAGTCTTAGAAAAATCACGTAATAGGTGACTTCTACGCGCAGGACGATGTCACGTACAATTGGTATGAAAGGTTTTCTCAGAACGTGGCTAAAAATATGCAGCTGTACTGTGTGGCGCGGAGTAGAGAGCAACAAAGCCCGTGTTGCGCCGTCAAAGGCATTGTCGCGCCTTGACGCCGCAACAAATGAACGCAGCGTGCATGTTATGCCAGACTAGTGAATCGCCGCGACATCGTTCGGGTTAACAGTTATCTATAAACCCAATTAACATTGCCACTAAGGTGACACTTTTATCTGGAGTTGAATATACTTGTATAATCTGTGAGATGAATATAGTGAGAACGTTAGGAGGTTATTTAGTGCAAGTGTGTTTACTAATTTTTAGTTAATTATTATTATTTTTATAGCATAGTTTGAGATAGGAGTACACAGCTTTTGTACATTGTACATTGTACGTTAGTTTTTTAAATGTTTTGGAGAGGGTTGGTAAGTACGCGTAAAATCTTGCTACTTACAGCATACGGGTAGCTTCATCAATAATATAAATAGATAATCGCGCCCCTAGGTGAAGCATGCTAAAACTACGAAATGTATTTTTTTGTAATACACTTATTCGAAAAGAAAAATTTATGACATCCTGTCTGTTAAAATTCAACATTTCAACAAGATGTTTCTGCTATGTCAAAAATATTGTTGTTGATGCACTCTTCGTCTGATGTTGCCAAATAGTATACGGGATCTATTTAGACTCTAGGTCATATTTCAATAAAAAATTAATATTATGTTTATTGTTTGATTAGTTCTTGCCGTGAGGCAGAGTAGAATAACCCTTTACCAGCTGTCGTAAGAGGCGGCTAAGAAACCAGAACCGACAGATGGCGGTATATATATCCAAAATAGTATAGCTCAAATGCCTAGAATGGGCAGCAAAATAGGAGAAACTTGGCTCATAATTGCCACTGGGCAAGCGTGTTTACAATCGCAAAGCGCAGCTTTCGCGATGAGGATGCTGCTGTCCATCCCCACCTTATGAATTTAAGCTTCACTGTTTTAGATGGGTATACCGCCATCTGTCGGTTCTGGTACCTTAATCGCATCTTATGTTACATGGTATAAAGGGAGGTACTATTCTACTCTGCCGGTACCCACGGCCAAAAAAAATTGTTCACAAATATTGGCTTTGTTAGCGCGTTTTTGTATACACAAAAAGCGAGATGCAAGTGTGTGGCGGGCATGTGGCGCGATGTTCCGAGCAACAAAGGGATGCTGCGCTGTGGAAGCTATTGTTGGGGCTTGCCGCGGCAGCAAAATGAGTGTTCCTGCTTCATCAGACTTCACTTCAATATGTATGACTATCTTTACGTCGTATTACAAAAATAGATAGCCCTCCTTTAACATCGAAGTTTGTGCCTGTGTCTGTTTGTATTATGGGATGATATACATTTTATATTTAAGATGATATTTACAAATCAGGCGTAGTCGGGACACGAACCTGTATATTTTCCTTGCCTGGAGACTGTTATACTGATGTTCTAACTACACCTTATAACACCGATGACATTGAAAAAAGATAAATAATGTTTATATGACATTTTATTCAGGTGCAGGCGCGTCGGCAAGTCGCTGTTTGCATTTGTTGCTCACGACAAGTTACAGGGCCTGCTCAAACAGTGATTTGTTGTTGCGCGCGCCTAGGTAACAGGAAATGAAACGTTTCATTTTAAATGTGGAACTTTTTCTGCGATAAGGAATATGGCGATTTGAATTTAGCTTTGCTAAGGTTTTTTGGTAATAAAAAAAATCACACTATCTCATACCTTGTCCTTATTGCGTTTACGGTATCAGCCAACGTAGGTCTACAACATCACAAACATTGACTTAACTCCAAAATAATAATAATAATATTCACACAACTTTTCATACATTGACTTCGAGGTCAGTCACTTAAAAGCACATGAGTTACGGATAACAGAAAACCAAGGTATCACAAATATTATTTATAAAAACATATTTTTAACACCCAGACACAGAACAAACACAAATAGTATATAAATATTTGTTTAGAATGGGGATAAAACCCACGAACGGCGCTGAAGATAGGATTACTACTAGCTCCACCATTGGGCCCGTCAAATTTAAGTGGGTTTCTTGTTGATGTACGAGTATTCTTTTGTTACTCCAAGAAGAACAATTACTTACTTGAAGATAATATTTGAACAGAGATAAGATTCGTTTTTTCAAGTCCCTTCCTTGTTTGTTTTATTATTTTCTGATTTTTTATTTGTTCAATATTGTTGCTATCTTTTCCTGGTAAGAAATAAAGCCTTTCGTTTTATTTTAAATATTAAAATTCATACTAGGATAAGATTTTAAGATGTTAACTCATCACCACCATGATTGCTGTCACAGAACGTCTATTTTAGGACATGGGAGGACCTAGAAGGCTGGGATTTTGCCCTTAAATGCCGCCCCAGGCAGGCGTAGTTTTGCCAAAACCAGAGCGCAGCTTCGTTTCAAGAAAGCTGTTGCGCATCTCCGCTTTTTGCATCTAAACTACTCTGTTTCGGATAGATATACCGCCATCTGTCGGTTTTAGAAGTTTAGCTGCATTTTACGAAACCAATTTTAGTGGAAGGCACTTTTCTAATCGACCATAACTTATGGTACAGAAATGTGTAAAACATTACAACAATAGACAGGATAATGTAGAGAAGGATTTCTCATTTATCACATGAGTACTAGTTCGCAACCTTTGTGAGGAACTGTGACGGGGAACTTTTGGAGTTCAACCCGCAAAGCATTGTCTGGCTGTACGAACCGAATGCGAGGTAAATTTTATATGCAGTTGACTTTATGAAATATAGAGATCGGTAAAAATGTTTAAATGGTAAGGTAGTGTTTGGTAAAAATGTGCAAATTCATATTTTTCATTTATTTTACATGTGGTGTGATACACCCTCATACAAAAGGTCGTCTGCCTTACTCTTGCCTATTCCTACCGATAAATAGCGGTGTAAATAATTGATGGGTTCCGGTCTGAATGGTGAGATAGGCAGGAACTACTAACAGTTATTGTATTGTATATCCTCAAAGGTTGGCAACGCGTTAGTGATATCCTATTACGAGCGTCTTTGTCGTGCGTGTTGGTCGACCTAGTCCAATAAAAAAAAATTACGTCCTTTTGATTTCTAATTCTGTATTTTTTTGCGATTAACAAAATGCTTTGGTGTAGCCCCGTTAGAATACCCGTTAGAGTTTATGTTATTTGAGTTTATGCGTTACACACATGCAAATGTACAAATGGCTACTGACGGGCTCGATGGTGCAGATGGTAGTGATCCTATCTTGTGCGCCAGGGGTCGTGGGTTCGAATCCACCCAAAGCAAATATTTATATGTTAATATTTGTGTTTGTTCTGTGTCTGGGTCTTAAATATATGTATTTAAGTAGTATATTTGTGATTCCTCTGTTGTCTGGCGTCTGTAATACAAGTGCTTTAAGCGACTTATCTTGGAGTCAAGTGAATGTATAAGATGTTGTGGAAAATTATTCATTTATCATAAGTATAGCTGAGCGTAGCTTCGCAACAACCATGATGACCAACCTCGTCCTGCTGCTACAACTGGTACAGGGGAAGGTACTATTCTACTTTGACGGAATCCTCTTGCATATTTTATTAAAAAACGTACTTTAGAATTAGTTACGTTCTGATAATTAGCTGTTTGAAGATCAATTTAATTGGTTCTTAGAGTGCTAACAGAACTGAAAACTGTCACAATTTTTTGAAACTTCTACGCGGCACCGGTAATCTCTGGAACTTTAAATCCGTTTATAAAAAGTTAAGAACACTAGTCGTTTCTGCTGTCGCCCTGAATAAATCGGCGAGAACTAAGAATGAAGTGAACGTCGGCATAAAGTGCTTCCAACTTTTAATGACGCTCAGCTTTAAATTGAAAAAGGTTTAAGGTATAAATAATAACATAAATAAATATAATAATATTAATAAAGTATATATATATATATATACATTTATATATAATGTTGTAGATTATTGCAAAAGAATAATTCTACCTATATAAATTAAAAGAATCTTCGGAATTTATGCACGCGCAGAACTCTAGAACAACTGCACATAATACTTTTTTGTTTTGTTTATTATTGTCAGTAAAATTTGTAAATATTTAGGTGAAATCTTGCAGCTTAATTTTGAAGCAGATATCTTCAATAGTTAAGCTGAAATGTTGTATAGACGTTCATTTTAGATAATATATATACATGGTATATTGAGTGACGTTATTCTAAATGCAGCATGGCGCAATTACCAAGATGGCGGACTAATTTTATTTTTATGCATTATTTACAATATGGGTATCAAATGTAAGGGTTTGCATGTTCAGCAGCATCACTGTTGCGAAAGCTGCACTCTGGGATTACTAGATTGCTCCGCGTGACAATTATGGGCAAGAATCTCCCTTTCTTTGGGAGGCCTATGTCCCGTGGACTTGCTGATATGATGATGCCAATTGCTAGGCTCCAAAAAATAAGTAATTTGGTCAGGGGCAATAGTGTAAGATTTGATAATAAAATCCGAAGTAGAAATACAAATATGGTTTTCAATCAATTCAAGATTTGCGTAAAAGATAAACTTATTATAGCTTGAAAGATTATATTAATGATGAGGAACTGCTTGGTATTGAATTGAATTGCTCTAACATCTACTATTGAGGCGACGATTTGTTAGCGTCAACGCCGGTATGGGTTTCAATAATACCTACCATCAGGTGTTATTGGAATCCATATCACCATCAATTTGTCTTGCAGGTTCTTTTCTAGTAGCATGCGTAATTAACCTGCTATAAAAGTTTACTTATAAGACCCGTCTGGTGCGGGCAGAGTAGTGTTAAAGTAGGACACTCAACGATTTATTGTTTAAATGACTTATACTGGTCCTACACCGATTTTCAGGGTATTGAATTGAGGGGGTTATTAAATTATCATTTGTATAAAATTGTAATTAGCAAATCTATATTCATATATGTTTTTTTTTATTTGATTATTTAAAAATGCTTGTGATAGACCTATTTAAAAAAAGATATATTTGACTTTGACTTGACTACTTAACTCACGCAACAAGCTTAAACTTTAAATTCTGTTGTAGTGTTGCGTTTCTACAGTCACCTTACGAATTTATAATCACGGTATATGATACTCGTCAAAACAAAGCCAAAAACATGGTGTAAAGAGGTTTTAATTACATCCTAATAGCTTCTTTTTTAGCCAAAGTAATCTTTTTTTAGATCATATCGCAGCTGGGAACTGCGAACCGAGTGAAAGAACCGAGTCATGGACCGCACTAAGCCCCCTGGTAGGTGGGGCACTCTTTCGGAATCACCACCTCTCTCTGGCCGACTCGGTTAATGGCCCCCTTGACATGGGGGAGATATCGAACACACCAGTCGTCTCTTTAGACAGCTCAGTCTTTGAACACGTCCTACCTTCTAAAGTCCTAGCTTTCTAACATCACTTCAAAGAACATGATAGCATTGTTATCGGATTTATATAAATATGGCTATTCGGATACCGATTAGTGAACAAACAATGGATCGCATATTTAGAAACGGGAGAATAACATACGAACATTAAAGTTAAATAGAACCTTGTAATAATTATTAGTACTGAACTTATTTGTGCCTGGTAAGAGATGCATCACAAAACATACCGCGACAAAAGGGCGATGACGCAACCGGTTATTCAGGGACCAGACTAAAGCTCACAATAGTGATGTGCACACCATAGTGACGTACTCGGCTATGTTAGTGTATACTTGTGTACAGTTGCAGTCGACATCGGCGTAGGTGAATAGGGACACGCCTTCGATTGATTATTGCGTGTACTATTCTGTAGAAAATACTTTGGATTGTTTTTGTTACTTTATCAGATACTATGCCATGGGTTTCGGCAGAGTACAATACTATTCTACTCATCTCCCTAAACTAGTTGTCGTAAGAGGTGATTGACTTACCAGAAGCGACAGATATCAGTATATCCCAACGGGACATCGTAGCTCAGATGCAACAGGGCGTGGATGGACACCAGTATTCAGCAGAAGTGAAGGGGTTATTCATGAAATTTCTTTTTATGCTGATGATCAAGTAGTTTTAGCATCATCAGCTAAAGAGTTGCAAGGGATGTTAACGATTATGCAAAATTCTTTTAAAGGAAAGGTATGAAAGTGAATGTAAGTAAAACGAAAGTAATGGTGATTGAAAAGGAGGAATGTATGGACAAATAGTAAAAATGTGATCGATGACATGAAAGTTGAACAAGTGAATTAATTTGTGTATCTGGGAAGATTGTTTGCACATGTCGAAAGGATGGATAAAAGTGAATGCCTGCACAAAAGAAGAATGGAAGTAAATAAAAGAGTTAGCAAACGACGACCATGGCAAATATAAAAATACCTTAATCAGGTAGAAGAGGTATTAAAGAAGGTCCAGGTCTACTAAGAATAAACGAGCATGGCAAAAATTTTTAAGGTTATCTTTATTTATGGTTTATTTATTAAACTTTTTGCACATATACAAATCAACGTACATGGCAGACTTAATTCCAAGTGGTATTAAGTCAACCATCGAGAAAAGTTGAAAAGGGACTGAAGCGATGCAAAACGAAATTAAAAAAATATATTATAAATATAGAAAGTACTACATATAAGTATATAAACAAAACTAATACACAATACAAATATTATATGATTAGACCTGATATGGGTGAGTGAAAAAAGAGGAGCCGTAAGAACTAAAGAGAATGCTAAAGGCAGATTGACTTGATTTGTTTCTAAAAAACAAAGAAATATCAATACAATAGTCAATACACCATAACTGAAGAAAGTACACATTTATTATTGGTGCTAATTTTAAGTGGACACATTATTCATTTAATTTCTTTATAAAAAGACTTCTGATATAGTAGTGCATTTAAAACTTATTAATTTATAAAAGCATAATTTATGAAACTCAAACTAAATCGTTGAGCTGCGTTTATTTTAAGCAACAACAGGAAAATGAGCAGAAATAGCATTGTTACTCGCTTTTTCCTGTTGTTCCCATCGAACT
>JACJUM010002878.1:3334562-3647565 GCA_020976665.1 Heortia vitessoides | reverse complement strand
CGTTTATTTTAAGCAACAACAGGAAAATGAGCAGAAATAGCATTGTTACTCGCTTTTTCCTGTTGTTCCCATAGAACTAAATAGAAAAAGAATCATTAATTAATATTAAGAAGCGATATTAATAACCGTAAAATAAATTTTAAAATTGTTTATTTTTCAAATTGTTTAACATTATTCTTGATCTTGGTTCACTCACTTGGTCTCATTATACGTGAGTACACGTGTAATATCGATATTATAGTCGTTTACTGGCATCACTATTTGAATGCAATATTATTTATTGCCGTTACATAATGTTGCAATATCACAAAATGAGGTACAGCTCCGCCTAGCCAAGTCCACAGAGTGCCATCCATTGTCTGCACTATTGCAAACTTGAAAATGCATCAACCAAAGTACATACATCATTGAGTTAAGGTCTTGTTTTCCTTTTATAGTTTGTTGAATAGTGTTGTCATGTTTGTGCAAACTTTTGTAGTATTCAATAATGTTGATATGGATCAAAAAAATATTATCCGCTATTATAATCTTACTGTTTGATTCACTTGTAGTTGGTCATCATGTATGGAACAAGCGATCTCCATCCAGCACGATCCTGCGCAGTCAGATCATCTGTCTACCTTAACACCGAAATCACTTTGTTAGGCCGATATCCAGCAATGGATGTCCTCCCATTGACATGACGGTGATTATAAAGAAATATTCTGGAAATTAAATGATTATTTTTCCTTACTTTTGGTACAAAGGGAGGGGGCGGTACTGTTGTACTCTGCCGGTACCTCATGGCTTACAACACCGGGTTGTATATATTTTACATTTGAGATATAAGTGAAGTTATTTTCTAGTTATTATTAAAAAATACCACTGTAAATTGATGATAAATTGAGTTAACAGAAACTGTCTTAGATCAATCAATCAATCAACATTTTTCAAGAGAAAGTCGTACAAAAAATTTATATAGTAAATATGGTAGTAGGTATGTTAGAAGATGTTGTAACTTTTTTCAACTGGTAATTAGAACGTTTTACTTACAACATTTAAAAAGCGCTTTTACCGATCGTTTAGAACCGAGTAATTTTACGTTCATCCGCGTGGCCAGTACATTTTGTTGATACTGTTTATTTGCGAGGTGCTCGGCCAACAACAACGTTTTACTTTTGTTTATATAAAACCACAGTTTAAAAAGTTGTTAACACGCATGTGTTGATTGATCTACTGGAAATTGAAAATGTGTAGATTAAGGAACTTCGCTTTTTGTAAAAGCTGTAACTTCATAATTTGTGTGCGGCCCATCAATCATTGCTAAAAAATTTGTTTTTTTTTTTCGTTCGTAGCGTTGCGTACTAGCAAAGTAGAATAGTACCTCTAAACGGCGGGATACCTATCCATCCGAAAGAACTTAGATCAAATGCAACAGGGCAGGGTTGGACAACATGATTCTCATCACGAAGTTAAGCTCTCCGATAAACACCAGACCGGCAATTATCGGCAACATACTTCCTTCTTTAGGGAGGCCCATATCCAGCAGTAGACGTTTTAAGGCTGCCTCTTACACTTTGGTAATTCAGGCATTAAATACTTGTTGAAACCGAGTGCGTTTCGCTAAGATATACAAAGAGAGTAAAGACGGTTTGAATATGAAGACTTTAAAAAATAAAGCGAGAAACTAAAATAAATGAAGAGCTAGATAGAGTCGTTGAAATACATACGCTGATCAAGTTGATGACAACATCCTTTAAATTTGTCAAAAGTCAGTCTACTCCAAAGAGTACCGTTGGAGAAGAATATAACTTTTCCTTGTACCAGAATTCCTAACCAGAGACTGAAGTAGCACTTGGCAAACGCAGAGTGCAACTTTCGCGACGGGAATACTGCCCGCCTTGCTGCATTGCTTCGGATGGATATACCGCCATCTGTCGGTTTTGGTACCTTAGTTGCCTCCTGCAAAGACCCTTGTATAAAGGTAGGTACTATATCAGTACCTTAAGGCTACTGGCTACTGTCCAATATATCATTTAAATAGTATAATTGATGAAAATAACTATGACACTGTTTAAAGCACCATCACGAACAAAACTCCTCAAGTAAACGCGGGGACATATCCTACCAACAGTCATTTATAAGAAAACTTGCTCATTTACAGAGAAAATATCTCCACGACAACGGTTTTTCTTACACAACTTTAATGGGTTGCTTTGTTCTGTTGCGTTGTAGAAAAAATTGCTTGCAGGTGTGGACTCACCTGAACAAATTGTCCAGGGAATTGTTGTTTATGGAAGTTCCCAACTTCGTTTCTAGCGTACTACAACTACATATTACTAGAAAAACTGGCTGTATTGTAGGTAACTTCTTATAGTCCTCAGTATGGGACCTTAATAAATATTCATGATCACAAAATACTTACACACATACAGAGAAACAGTTACAATACACAATTTAATCTCAGATATAGTATTAAAGGCTTGATGCTGCAGATCGTAGTTATCTTCCTATTAAGTCGTGGTTTAGTCCCCACCCAGGACAAATATATATAAAATGATTGTATTTGTTTGTTTTATGTCTAAATGTTAAATATGTATTTAAGTATTATATATGTTTTCCTACCTTTAATTCAAACTAAATTAAAATTTATACTGTAAATAAATATTGACGTTTCAAAGAAACTCAAAGGATTAATGACTCTGACGATGTGATAGAGTCTCGTGAAAATAAATAGGTAGGAAATGGTATGTACTGTATTAAGACTAGTCTTTATAGCACGAGTCCCCAGAAAAGGATCTGCAATCCAAAACACCCCTTTCTTTGGGAGGCCTATGCCCTGTAATATACACCCTCGCTCGCAGGTTTTTTTTTGGTTGATTGCGTAATGAACCTGCTGTAAACTCAGTTTTAACACATGTCTGGTGCTGGCACTAGTTTTAGATTAGGCTACTGAATAACCTAATTGGTCATGACTCTTAAGGTTACCAGGGTTATCGGTCAATTAAGTGATGTTGTAATTGCTACATCTTGTTTTCATAATTAACAGCATAGTCTAGCTTAACCAAATACATTTTGATTTATTGAACTTCTACAGGTATTCCGCCCCGACACTCAATAACGACCATTCAACAAACAGGTAATTGATTTTAATAATTAGAACATTTACAATAATGCAGTAATTTAATCACTTTTAGTTCTAATTTTAAAACATATGAGTAATGATTTTTGACGGGCACGATGACGCAGGTGGTAGTGACCTTATCTTAGACGCCAGGGGTCGTGGGTTCGATTTCTATTCTACCCAGAGCAAATATTTATATGATGATTTTTGTATTTGTTCTGTCTGGGTGTACATATATTTAATGTATTTAAGCAGTATATTTGTGATTCCTCTGTTGTCTGGCGTCCGTAACACAAGTGCTTTAAGCGACTTACCACGGAGTCAGGTCAATGTATGAGATGTTGTAGGACTTTAATATTTTTATGATACTGTTGTACCGTACCCTTACCTGTCATAAATTACGCAGATATACCACACTAACAACCCGTCTCGGCTTCGCACAGGTGGACAATTGCTTTGACCATTCGGTTAAATATATATGGATTGGCTAAAATTGATAATATTGTTGAAATTCTTGTACCCACGATCGAACCTAACCGCCATATAAATTATGGCATTTTTTTTCAAAGCTTGGGTCAACGTATTGGTTGTAGAAAGGTTCTCTAATTTTTTAATAAGTGTAGCCTTTATTATTTAGGAATAACGTAGCATTCTAAATGTTAAATAATTATCGAAATCCGTTCAGTAGGTTTTGTGTTTGTTCGTGTAAAAATCCAAAAGTTTTCACTTTCTAGTATTAGTATAGATATTAACGTATTCATATACGATCGGAATTATTAATGGCATTAAACCTTAAATGATAGATCAGGTGTCGGTTTTCACAAACATATCAGAAACATTAACGTTCCATGTTAAATACACTTGGACTAAAAATTAAATTAATTCTTACAAATTCTTAAACATTGATTATATTCCATGATATGTTTCTCGAAGAACTTGTGTTGCGAACAGAGGAATTATAAATATTTAATAATAATACAAATGCATATCACAAAAAATATGTACTCAACATAAGTATAAATCACAAATTCTCACATTTAGAAAAAATAAATCCGATTTTTTTTTCATATCTGTAATGTACAATAAGATTACAATAAAAATATAAATTGGTATGCATAAACTGATATTATATTTTTAAATATTATAAAAGATATACTCCAAACCATCTCTGCCACCAAATAGCAGTACTGTACTCCGGTACAAAGGACGAGAGTAACTACACTGTCTGTACAGTTACTGGGTAATGTCTTCTATGTTCTGTCTCTAATATCTTCAAGTCACAAAATTGGCAATGCTCTAGTGATATTCTTGCGATAATACGAGCGTCTTTATTTTATAGTAACTTTACTATCACGCGAATTGTAGGCATGTTTACCGACCTAGTCTAAATAAAGTAGAAGTAGTAGTAAAAATAAAAAAATATAAAGATATGTAAATTTAATCTTGTAATTTAATTGAAATTGTCTAATTAATAATAGTATATTTCAGTCATCTATTAGGGCTCTTGTTTTAGATAATAATATTTTTAGATCTTTAATGTACAACGAGATTGCAATGAATGAGAATTCCTTGATGGACAAGATAGGAATCCTACCAATGGCGAAATGAGGCCCATCAAAAGTTGAGTTAGATATGATCATGTCCACATGCCAGAGAATTGTTGTTGCAACCTTAATGTCACTGCCTTAAACAATAAAATTTTCCTACTAACCTCAACTCAGTTGGATCTACCGTTTTCAACTGGGAATAGAGACTAATATTAACAAAGAAGTTTTTTCTGTTCGAACGTAAGATGTAATGCCCTAAATAGAATCTTTACCTTAGTGGTCCGGGGATTAAGTGTTTTCGCAACTGATGTCTATTAGGATCGTAATTATCCGCGGTTTTGCCCTCGTTCGAGGGCCCTGTCGTGATATGGGGTTATTCGGGTGATTGGAGAGGATTTGTCAGGAGAGAAAACATTCAGCTATAAGCTCAGATTTCCTTGGTCCAAGAATTCCATGTTAACAATTTTTTAGCAATTTTAATAATTCCATAGCTCGAATCGCGTTATGAATAGTTTCTGATTCATTCAACTGGGTTTTAATTTCTCTGAGCTAATTAGTTTTTAAATTAGTAAAGAGAAAAAAGTAATATTGTGTGTAATACAACACTAAAATCGTTAACTGTTAACTTTTACTTATGTCTACGTTTGAAATCTATGTTATAACGAATTTAATAATTTAAGGGTTAAAATACGAGGTTCATTTGCCGTTCATTTTTTTTAAATCCACTGCTCGAGATAGGTCTTCTTAAGAAAGGGGTATTTTCGTCCATAAGTGCTGCTTTGAACAGCCGTAGCCTAAAAAATGTCTGTCTCAATGTCATGTAACGTCGTATAAAATTTTTAATAAACCATTTGAAGCCGTTAAAAATTTAGTTTTATTAAATATAGTAAAAGATAAATGTCCGAAAATATTAAAGCTAGTTATAACTGCACCGCACGTTTAAAAAGTGTGTTAACACCGCCCCATATCCAAATTAGGGTCGCAATTTCATTCCTTACGCAAAACGATTAATTAGCAGGGATGACCAATTAGTGTAAAGTAAAAATTATTGCAACACCAACCCTCATATTTCATGTGGAGTGAAAGGTTGGAAAAAATCTCAAAGGGATGCTTGAAAAGCCGGGCACATTTGTCATTGTTTGTGTTTCAACCTTTTTGGAGTACATTTTTCGTTGGTTCTTTAAACGGGTAAGTTATTAAGTTGCCTTTTTTAACATTTTTTTTTCATTTCAAGCTAAGAGACTTGCGACCGCAAGAGAATAATTATATTTTAAATAGAAATTTAGGAATATTCAAATAGTAATTAACCGGGTTGCAATGAGGATATATAATGGTTATTGTTGGTTCTCTCAATTATGGACAAATATCTTCACCCACGTTTTGTAGACATTTTGTTAGTTTACAAAACTGTAGAATATTATTTTGATCTATCTCGTCAGGTTCAGTCAGCGTTTGCGATATTATCGCAAAAAAATAAGTTTATTGACGACACCACATTAGAAACTACTGAAATTATCAGTGTTACTGTAAAATATTATGCATGTATTGAACATATAAACCTTCTTCTTGAATCACTATTTATCTAACCTAACTGCATTATATCCGTTGTGTAGTTTTAAAGATATAAGCATATATATAGATAGACAGCGGAAAGTGAGTTTGTTTTATACCATAAAGTTTTATACATAATTCCTGTAAGTACCTTATGGGTTCTGTAGAATAGTCATCAGGGTTCAAGTAAACATATTAATCATGAGTTCTTTATTAAGGAACAGCAGCACATGTAACCAGAGACAAAGTGCAACGATTTAGTATTAAAAGTATTAAGTAAGTATAAAACACCTAACGCCTAAAAAAGGCTAACTTAATATTGCTCCGAATTCGACACAACGTATTGTTGTAAGACAGGATTTTCAGGCCACTCTTAAACAAAAAACAAGTATAATTGTTATAACACTAAACTATATAACACATTTTAAGACGTAGCTTACTACTAATCGTTTTAACGCATTTAACAGTCTAAATATTATGAAAAGTGAGGCTATAGGCTATTAAAAATCTTTTAAAACCGTAAAAAGAAGCATTCACGTTTGGCCCTCCAGTCATGGCTCCAGTAATAAGGATTACATATGCAGTTAATGGCTTAACGTGCTTTGAAAAGATGAAGTACCTAAAGAATTTCGATTTATTTTGGGTCACCCACCCAACTGCAAAAGCTACCTAACAAATACGATCGCCTGAAGAGCGCATACGAGCGTGACTTATATTGTACTCCTAGATGGAATCTGCTGTATTTAAAAACTGTTTTGTGTAAACCTTTAAAGATTGATAAGGAACTGCTGGTCCACGTCCACTGCTGGACGTAGACCTCTCTAACCTTTGAAATTTTATATCACATCAGACACACAAAGAAGCCAACGGACATTTCCACATAAATATTTAGATATCCATGCTTGATATCATAAATGCGGAAATGTCCGCCAGTACAGTTCATCGGGTCCTATCAATATTTGGTTCGGGAAGAGCTAAGAGGAACTCTAAGGAAGGATATATACTTTAGACCAATAAAAAAATCCTTTGCAACAATATTTTTAATTATATATATTCAATAATTATAGGTGAAAATATATTTAGCATAAATAATAATAAGAGAGGATGTTATATTTTCTTCCGCACAAATAGAATGAAAGAATAAAGAATAGAATAAAAAAAAAATTCGACATACCCAGTTAAGTCTCAGTAGCACAATGGTAATGCAGTACCCCGTACATGTAATGCAGTTGCAGGTTCGAGTCCCATCCTTAATTAGCAAAATGTCTAAATATCTAAGTAGTAACACTAACTGATACACTCTAAATGCTACAACAATGCTGAAACAGAATTTTGAATCGTTTAATTCAAAAGAGTTATTATTGAAAAACAAATGACAATTCAAATAAAAATTGTAACAACACTCGACAGTGGGTTGTCAGCAACGATCGGCATTTAAAACCAAATGGAGTGTTAAGTTCAGTCATCTATAATGCAGGCGCGGGCGGGCGGAGGGCCAACAAATCGCGGCACAAATCAAGCTTAAAGGTTTTACGGTTAACCTTCTTCAGATTTAATTGTTAGAACAGATATTTTCTGTACTCATTGGGATGAACCTTTATTCTGTTAGGGAAATTTCAAAACTTCTGGCGGCCGAGTCATCCTCAACCTCCACATAAAATATCATAATCGGCTAAAGAGCAGAAAAATAATTGATCATATTAAATTTTGACGTGACAACGTTCTATAAATTGGTTTGCCGGGTGACACTTCAAGAAACTGCGTTACGCTCCGCTCACGTTATGCGCTCACAATGAGAGCGAGTGAGAGGCACGCGTCGCTCTCACTCGCTCTCATTGTGACGTGTGTTACGCAAATGTATTGCAAGTTATTGTATGTATATTTGTATATAAATACGTATGTATGTGTAAAGGTAAAAATAAAATTTAGTTAATATGAAATTCAGTGCGATATTCTCTGTATAAATTAATGTTTTAAATATAATTTTTTGTATAAATAAATGTTTTAAATTGTAACTATTATTTCATCCTTATTCCTACTATACGAATGAATATTCACATTAAAATTATTTTACCACTCAAAGTCGTTGTCACGTAAAACTTTCGCCCGTATACCTACTTTACAGGCGACCAATTTTTTTTGCTTGTATTCTTTATGATTAACTACGTATTATTTTTTAAAAAAGAATGTTAAAAATGGCGAATACACATCTCCTAGGTTACCGTCAACTTGATATTATATTTAATTATGAATTTTATAATGTGGGACAGTAATCTGTAAGTGTTAAGTACTAAATAAATAAATTCACACACGCAGTTTAAAGTTGCTTGCAGACTTAAGTAGTGCAAGGTATCCCTAGTTTAGATATTAAGGGTAGTGTTGCCTATCTTGGGCGCTAAGGGTCATAAGTTTGAACTCTACCCAGGATAAATACTTCATCATTATCATGATACCAGCTATTGAACAATAAGAAAGACTCTAAGAAAGGAGGTATTTGCCCGTAATTGCCGCGCTGAGCAAACGTGTTGGCAATCGCGGAGCGCAGCTTTCGCTATGGAGATGCTGCTGCCCATCCCCGCCCTGTTCATTTAAACTGTTTTGGATGGATGTACCGCCTTCTGTCGGTTCTGGTACCTTAGTCGCCTCTTACGACACCTGGTGCAGTGGAAGGTACTAATCTACTCTGCCGGTACCTCACGGATAAATATTTCATTACAGCCATCAGAAGTCTATTGCAGGAGGCATCCCCAAGAAAAGGGGGAATTTTGCTCATAATTGCCGCACTTGGCAAGCGTCTAGGCAATCGCAGAGCTCAGCTTTCGCTGTGAATTTGAGTTGCACTGTCTCGGACATATACAACGCCATCTGTCGGTTCTGTTACATTGTCGCCTTTTACGACAGAGGGAGGTACTATTCTACTATGACACTACCTTTTTTTTTAAACCTAAGTTTGATCTCTATCAAGGTGTTAAAAGTATATTTGATTATTATATTTGTGATTCCTCTATTGTCTGATGTCAAGCAATACATTAAGCAATTTATCTCGGAGTCAAGTCATGTCAGTCAGGCAGACATGATATGTTAATGAACATATAATTTTTTCCAGTGAAAGCTTAACAAACAGCTACGGTATCGCATTTGTAATATATCAAGTATGACGGCCCCATGACGTTGATGTTATTTTCTTGTGCTCCAAGAATTGATCCCCAAGACAAACATTTGTATTTTAAATATGTTTGTTTTGTGTCTGGGTGACTGGTGTGACTCTTCTGTTACTTGATATCTGTAACACATGTGCTTGAAGCGACTTATTTCGAATTCAAGTCAATGAATGAGATGTGTCAATGACAAGCTGACGCAGGCCATAAATAATAAGGGTAAGAAACATCAAGTTTTGTACAAGGGTTACTTTTATATCGTAGAGGAGTACATAGAAAGTATTTTATAAATTCACCCCCTAAAAGGGTTAAACGGGGGTGCAAAGTTAGAATGAAACTTTGCTGTTATTAAAGTTTTTCGAATGAAATTCAATATAAAGGTTCTACATTGAAAGTGATAAAACACGTGTAAATTCCTTTTCCGAAAATCATACCATAAATTGTTAGAAAAAGGATGCAAAGTAAGTATGAAAGTTCAATAAATTAACGTGGGTGAAACCGCGGGGCGCTGTTAGTTTATTTAAAATATTAACTCATATATTTATTTACTAAAACCTCAACAAACATTAATTCAAGCTTTATTGTATCGTTAACAAAGGGATTGCACATGAAATAAATGACTCTTAAATTATCCTACGTTATCACTGTTTCATTCTACCGAGAATGATGCGCCGGCGGACCTGTCTCAGGATATGAGTTTCTTTCTGATGTCAGATAAGCTGGGACACCCGGCCCTGGGGGCTAGCTAGTAAATTATACAAGTCTTTAAGAAAACCGTACTAACTTCTAGCTTTCTTTTTTTCTTCCTTAAACATCTTTAAACAGAGTAATTTATTTTTAAAAATAATTTATTGACCGGAACAGAGCTCTCGTGTTGCAATAATTCACAGCAAATATTACATTGTACGCGACATACAAACTTTTACAAGAAGTTATAATATATATATTTATATATATATATATGGTCCGCTTGATCGTAAACGTGACCGCAACGTATAGACGCTCATGTCGACACAAAGATATCACTAGCGTGTCGCTAGTCCTCTTAACTGAAGATACTATGTACCTACGTACGTATATACTATTGTCCATAATTGCCACACGTGGTGGCATTCGCCGAGTGAAGCTTCGTGACGGGAATGCTGCTGCCCATCCCCGTCCTGTTGTATTTGAGCTACACTGTTTCAGGTAGATATACCGCCACCTGTCGATAATCATAAATATCTATTGTGATTTTTTTTTATAAAAAATCGTGCCTCAAGATTTGTGATATTTCCGCCTGTGTGTCATTCGTACCTCACATCGCACCGAAGAAAAAATGCTAAACAGAGGCTGGTTCATTTATCTTTTCTTCCTTAATATATTTTTAAGATATATGTACCTCAAACGATGATGAAATGTGACTTACGATATACATATTAAGTTCGGTAAGATAGATTTTAGCAAAGTCTAAACTTGAGAAATCTAGGTGTTTTACAGTTCATACTTTAGAGTACCTAGATTTCTCTATAGATAGAATACAAAATAGACCTTATGTATTTGATATTATAAAACGTATGTTCTGAATTTATTCTGACCAATATTGTTTGTTTTTGTATTAATGCTACACTATCCGACTAACATTTATCGCCCAAACCAGAGTTCTTAACTATCGCGCACTATCCATGATTTCAAAATGTCACTGCGTGACCGAACAAACGATGCGATGTGACATGAATCAATATTTTTATTATATCACCCCATTAAGTGAAGCTATTGTATCCTTATCCATTCTTTATAAAACTCATTTAATAAGGGGTTTGTTCAACAAATGGCCGCTTGACACGATATTACTTACAACAAATTGATAAAAAACAACCTTAAGATAATAGATAGGCCATGTCTCGTCACACTGCGCACACACCTCAGAGAAACTCTTGAATATTAACAAGTGTTTAAACAAAGCCTGCTAGAGGAAAAGATAATATAATATTATGGGTATGCCTTTAAAGTAATATAAGAAAATATAGCACTAGCCTGAGATGAAAAAGTCAAGGTATTATCATTACAACCATTGATAGTCTGGACATAGGTCTCTCCAAGAATGGGAGAATATTTCCCATGATTGCCGCGCTGGGCAAGAGTGTTGGCAATCGCAGGGAGCCTTCCCGAAAAAGATGCTGCTGCCCCTTCCCACCCAATCGATGATTTAACATGTATCTCATAGATCATAAATATAGGAAAGAATGTGTTTATCCGGTGTCTCGGACGAAGATTCATATTGTGAGTAGTTGGGTGTGTGGTCTTAAACCGCGTTTGTAAGCCGTTAAAATGATAGTTTTATTATGAGTAGTGAACGCGTGAATATTAGAAAATAGTTAATCAATCTGTTAAAGAATAACAAAGTTCTTCGAATTATAACCGGCAAGAACCGATGAGGTGCAAGGTTTTTGTAAATATGTTATCATTGTGTTCAAAATTGAAATCCGATAGCATTTTTTATATTATAATTTTCTGCAAGTTTAGATCTACTTTATAAATAACTATAATTGTCCTTAGGATTAGTAAATACGTTTAAGTTGTAATAAGGTTGTCGTTGTCTTTAATATTTTTATAAATATATAAACTTAGACAATCTAGCCAATATTGTCATTTGATAATGAACTCTATTGGTAGGACTATGAGTTCTTTATTGTACTTTATTGAACTTTATATTATATACTATGGTCGTGGTTGAGCCTCGAGCAAACAAAATACCTCTCAGAGTACTTGTTGGTTACTTTGAAGCGGTTTAAATGTTGTCTATTTAACTGCTACAGTTTTCGAACTTTTCATTTGGAAATAATAGTCAAAAATATATTTTTACGTGCAATGGGTTCATTCAACCACTATATTATATTAATATCACTTAAAGTTAATCAACAATATTATTACATGATTAACTTTGAGTGATATTTCTAAAATCACATGTCTTAATACATGTATGTTAGTTTTCTAATTATTTTGTAATGTTAATTTCAAGTTACGTTTTCCGTTTTATGTTTTAGATACTATACGGAATCATTTCCTAGCGTACTGAAAAAGTGGCCGTTTAAAAATTGCATAAAAATGCTGAAATAATTTTCGACGGGCCCGATGATGGTAGTGATCCTATCTTGTGCGCCAGGGGCCGTGAGATCGATTCCCATTCATTTCCCATCGAGCAAATATTTATATTATAATATTTGTGTTTGTTTTGTGTCTGGGTGTTAAATATATGTATTTAATTATTATATTGCTAGCGTTTAATATGACTTACCACGGAGTCAGGTCAATGTATGATATGTTATGGAGATTTAATATTATTAATTTTTTGGCTTACACAACTGCTTGTATACAGTTATCGATGAAGGTGTACTTACAATTCATACGTATGTTTACTTAATAATAACAGTGTTTAAAGTAGCTCACACATCTACTACAAAATTAATTAATTTTAATTGTTACTAACAAGTAATTAAATGCCAAAATATGTCACAAGAATCTACCTAACATGTTGATGATAAAGAGATTACGGGCACGAGAGACGTAAGGATAAAATTAATTTGGTCTCTCGTAAACGCCTCGCAGCTTTTACGCTACTGCTTTACGGTTTGGTGAATAAAATGACGTTTATTGGGGGAACGGAACATAACGACCTAGGAGTTTTATTGCCGGAGCGTAAAGGAACAAATTGATCTCGGTTCTGGTCTGGCGAGATTGAGCTAAATGTTTTTGTGTGAGTCATTTATTTGTTTCTAGAATTAAATATACTTCAGATTCAATAAGTCAAATATGAAGGTACAAAAAACATTACAAATGAGAAAGTCTAGATATTTGTAACTTAATCACGCAATAACAGCCAAACAGATCTGGATGAAATTTGAAATAAAATTTGATTATAGTCTGAAATAGAAAATAAATTACTTTTTTCTTTGAATCGTTAAGATACTAACGGTAAATTATGGCAAATGTGTCCTAAAGAAAACTCTAGGAGGATATTGGAGGAGTGTTATTAAATTATTTGTATGTATTTCTCAACAACACTCTATTAATTAATAAAGAAACTTTATCTTTAAGCCTAAAGTTTTTAAAATAAGGCATTGTGTTTTTAGCAATTATGGTTTCAATGAGAATTTGTTTCGAACTTATGCTTCTATGTTCGTACCCAGGCAAATGCACAGGTAAATGCACAGGGTTGGGGTGGGCAGCAGCATCCCCGTCGCAAAAGCTGCACTCTGCGATTGTCAAAACACTTCACCAGCGCGTTTAGTATGGGCAAAGTTTCCCCTTTCTTGGGGAGGCTTATGTTCAACAGTGGACTTGCAATGGCTGTAATGATGATAATGATATAAAAATAAGGAAAATCGCATAATTACTAGAAAAAAATCCTACATCATTCACTTTTCTTAGTGCACAAAAGAACACAAAAATCGACGTGTATACTAAGATCTCGGTAGCACAATAGGCCCAACAGAATATATTTAAGTAAGTAAAAAAAATATATATAAATTAATTTACAAAATAATTAAAATTGACATGGGTGTTCGAAGTTGCGAAGCTACGCTGTGCAATTCCCAGCGAGCATGTTCAGCGAGGCAATTTTGGGTAAAATTAGGAAAAATCTCTTCATCGTCATTTATTTGTTACAAAGTGGTATATTTTCAAACCTCAATTGTATTATATGGGGAAAGCACCTACACATAAATGCCGGTCACGAGTGATGTGGATTGTTATATCTAACGAGGTTCGTCATGAAAGGACTTTTTTATTATTAAACCACGCAAATATGTGACCACTGTGTATAATGCTGACGACATACGTACGTATGTATAACAAAAAGTGATCACTCAAACTTATCCGTTTGTTCATTGAACGATTCATATATTTATATGGCTTTCACCAATGGATGGTGTGGTACAGTGTATGGTTTGGTTGTATAATTTAGAATTCAAACACTTAATTACAAACACATTCATATCGTCAAAAAAATTCAATTTTATTTTAGAAATATTAAATACAAAATTGAATTGTACTCATATTACCGATAATCCCATGGGCTCAGAGTCATCTAACATATGATGGAATACCTTGAACTAGTCTGCCGGCACCAGAAGGGTCTGAAAAATGAGTTTAATGCAGAAAAGAATATGCGAGGAAAACTAGTGTTGAGGTTCCATCAACACTTACCGTTATTTCTATGGAAACCCTACTGGCGTTGGGGCTAACAAACTTATCTGAATAAATATATTCTTTAACACTATAATATGCTTTAGAAATAAGATTACATTTTACGTAATATCTTTTGTTCATCATTCATTTATGTTGTCTGTGATATATTAGTTGTAGGCGATGTAAAAAGGTAGATGCACCACTTTATGCACTTTTGGATCGAGACAATGATCGAGAAAATCGAAATCGTATATATCGTTCTGTTCTTCATTTTATAAACCCGATGTTCATGAGGTATCGGGGTAGACTTGAATATTACTTGCATTTGTAGCAGGTGTCGTAAGAGGCGACTAAGGTGCCAGAGCCGACAGTTGATGGTATTAACTGAAAACAACGTAAATAGGATGGGGATATTCAGCAGCAATTTTCATCATCGGGAAACTGCGATTCAACTTCATAGCCCATCCACCATTTTTCCTTTTTGGGAAGATACTGCAGAAGATAACGTACAACTGCTATGATGATGACGATGATGGTTATAGAAACCAGGAATAAAGATACCATATACACTCAACACAGATCATCATTTGTTTGTTGCAGTGTTAATACAGTTTTAAATATATGGCGTCGCGACCCATGTTTTAACCACTGCTCTTTGCTTGTGTCAAAAATAATCTACTATAACTGCTTATTTACCTCATAGCCTTAGAAGCAGGTGTTTGGTAATAAGAGATTTGATAATAAAACAGAAGAGAGATATTTAATATTTATAATTATTAAAACACTTGTAAATAAATTGTTGTAGTGTATTATCTTGTTTTGTAAAATCAAAGAATTGTTCAAATTAATTTAACGGGAAATATTTGGGTTTGATACCCAACCAAGACAACATTTACGGGATAAACAAGTTTATTTGTTCTGTGTCTGGGTATTAAATATATGTATTAAAGTATAATTTATTTCATTCGTCACCTAAACAAGTTTATACTATTTATTTTAGAGATGAAGTTGAAGAACATAAAAAATATTATTTATTCACAATAAATATTTTTTTTATGTTACTAAAAAATAAAACAAAAGCTAATTTATAATAAAGAAGATATCCAAATGGAGGTATCCAACGATGGACGTGTTGATATATTTTTTCCTCTAAATTTACCTTTAAAAGGTAAGAGAGTGTACGAATGCCCAATCTAATTCGGACCTGGTCCCTTTTTCCATCTGGCGAAATCAAATTATGTTAATTTCAATGGCATTGTACAAAGTAAACAGACGTTGGATCTGTAATAAATATTAATAATATGATTTTATCACTCCCGCCTGCTTATTGTTTCAATGGGAATGAGGCTCTGAATTATTTCCTTTATTATAAAATTATAAATTGTGTTGATTCATTATGGGAATAGTCCGAGATAGACCTCTTTCAAACATCGTTATAGATAGTTATTTTGCTAGATATACAAACTTTATATAAATATTAATATCGATAATCAGTGTAGTCTAGTATGAATATGCGAGACAATAACTTTTAACAGTAATAATAATAATACATTCCCACAAAATCTCATACATTCACCTGACTCCGTGGTAAGTCGCTTAAAACACTTTTGTTACAGACACCAGACAACAGCGGAAACACAGATATACTACATAAAAATATATATTTAACACCTAGACACAGAACAAACACAAATATCATCATATAAATATTTGCTCTGGGTAGGAATCAAACTCACGGACCTGATATGCACAAGATAGGATCACTACCATCTGCGACATCAGGCCCGCCAAGCAGTGATCAACTTTGTTAATTACAAAGTTAAGGACTGATATCTATATACATACATGAAAGGTGAGGTTAACTGACTGACTCACATGACAATGCAGGGCCTAAATTATAAATTTTAGAAACTTAAAATTTTGGATCCTTTAATAACTTTAGAGAGTAAAAACCTATAAAAAATTCATCCCTTTAAAGGGTAATCCCACTTTGCTGCTTTTGAAATTATTCGAATGAAATTCACTATAAGGGTTTTCGAAAATATCCCTTTTGGAAGGTGTAAAGTTCTAAAACATCATCATCAAACATCAACAAACAAATGTCAAACATCAAGGATTACTACCATTTGCGCCATCGGGCCCGCCAATATTGATATTTATAGACAAATAATACGTGTTTTTATCATAAAATACGTGATACATAAAAAGATTTGAGGCCATTGTTCAATCTGCAATGCCCTGACAGGGCCATGTTATATATTGGACATTTTGACGTAATTTTAAGAAAATGTGCAATGAATATATGAATTTATCACACATACATATTAAAATAAATAAATAGCATTGAAGTAAAAAATATATTGATAAAATAAACTCTATTTTTGACTTTACATAGATTGAGTAATAATTTAGCGACATTAATTATTTCTACGCTTTTTAGGTGTACTTTATGACTATATGATACTAGGGAACTATTTTATATTATTTCTTATAATACAGGCTTGGCCTTGTAACGAATGATAAATTTGTTTTTCTTTATACCTTAAGGCATACCTATGTATATTTATGAAACATAATTAGTATTATTATTAAGATAATATCTACTAGAAAAATAAACTTGTCTCAGGTGTCAGGCGGTACTCGAACCTGCATCTTTCCCAAGCCAAGGACAGTACTACCGTTTCGCTACCGAGACATTAGCAGACATGTCGAATTATTTTCGTGTACTTTTTGTGCTGAGAAATCAGCACCATTTCTTATCCTACATATTTATTTTTATTAATTTATTTACAAAATGTACAAATGGAGAACTTAATGCTATTTTTTTCCAGTCAACCATTACACGAAACAGAACGAAAATATATATATAGTGGTGCAGACAATATACATACAAAATAGATAAACGTTACATACATATTTGTATAACTAAATGCAATAAATACATATGGTATAAAAAAACATAAGATACAGTCAAATGTAAACTTTTACAAGATTTAAGCAATCGAAAAGAAGAAATAGTTACTTTATTTCTTTGAGAGGTTGTAGGCATAAAAAGGTTTTATGCATGGATATTGTTAAATACCATGTTGGAGAATAAATAATCATGTAGTTAAGGGTTCCTATTAATGTCCGAATCAGAGTCAAGTATTTAATCCGCAATTTAGACAGACTTCTGTGGAGTGAAGTACTCAGTACTATTTGAACCAAGGGGAAGTACTTAATCTCCCATTTAGATTAGTTGATCATTGTAAAGTTGGAATCATATAGCTCTGAGGGCTAAAGGAAAGTATATAACACCTTACTTAAAGAATGTACTTTACATAACACAATACTTATCCAAATTAAACACGGTGATGTTTTGCGAGTAACAGTTTTTAGTTTCGTTTAAAATAACTATAAATCACTTTGTTTACTTTTGCACTAACTGTAGTCGAATCTGTCAAAATTGGCTAATTTACAATTGGACCAACGATATATTCCACATGGAGATGCAGAATAAACACAAATATTTTTCATATAAATGTTTTCCATTGGTGGCGATCGAACCCATCACAAATTGATGAATTGTTGTTAACAAAAAACTCGCAATATTAGTCACGGTGAAATCAATAAAAATATTTCACTCAAAAACACGGTGTTAAGCCAACGCAGCGCGCTGTTAGCTAGCACCCTGAAAGTATTGGCTCGTTTAAATTGAATCGGAAGCTATTAATTTTTGCCATTCATCGGACCGACTCCAAATACAATCTAATGGTTTTTACTTCACGCCTTTTAGATGGGATGGGCTCGTGAATTTTCGACTGGTATTTTATTTTTTAAACTGCTTTTGTTAAATGTCCTGAAAGACAATTTAGTTCGATTTTATCTGAATGTATAATATTCTTCTTGATATTTCATTGCTCAAATATGATACATATCTAATTATAAATGCGAAAAATTTGAATGGATGTCTCTTATGTCGTGTTTTTATTCCTACAAAATGCTCGGTTCTTGTGGGATGGATTTCAATACATATAATTTTTTATACATGTTCGTATATTTTAATCTCGGTATATGTATTTATTAACAGCATATATAACAGCATATATAAAAATAGAGCATACGAGTATCATGATTTTTGCAATGAACTATTCTTAATTGAACGAGGTCATGGGCATGAGCCTGAGCGGAACGCTTCATCATTATAGCATTCGTAGAACGTTCATTGCTGGACGCAGTCTTCCTTAAGAAAGAGCCAATTTTGTCTATAATTACCGCTTTAGGCCATGGTGGGGGCAAACGCTAAGCATAACTTAGCAATGGAAATCCCCATTTAAATACATAGATACAATATATACATATATATATATATATATATATATATATATAGTCGATCATAATCTTTGAATTAGATGAACAGACTACGAGGCGTAACTACGAAAATGACTACGATACTCCGGCAGTGCTACGAAATATTCGTAGTTGCCAGTAAACCTTTTAAGGTACCTCTATCTACACCAATTGCATAAATAAGGATTAATATTTTTATTATGGATATAAATATGCAAAAACTCTTTGTTAAGAAAATATTCTAGACTTATTTAATTATTTTCTACTCAAGACTAAACTACCGCAAATTGTTGCATGTTATGAATATGTAGTTTTTAATTATTTCAGCGTGTAAGGGTGTTTTAGTCAATTTGGCTCCCTTATTTTTTGTATCCTTATTTCACAAAAGATACAAATTTTGCATTAATATATAAAATTATAAAAACCAACTTTTGCAAGCAGAGTATCTAATGGAATCGAAAATAACTTTTATGCTGTTAATATAACACAATAAACCATTATGTACATTATTTCATTTTACAGACTTTGATCTAACTTAAGAGATAGGATAGTTTATATCATGATTAACAGGTATAGATAAGACTGGACAACGCCTGTACCTAAAAAACGCAACCCCATATTTTATATTTATATTGTACGTATTTAAATCCGGGCGTTGTTGGAAATAAACCTTTCTGAAAAGGGAAATTTCGATAATAATTTCCACAAGTACGAGAAGAAAATGTAAAAAGTTAAAATCCGCGTTAAGCTTTTGAAGAGTAGTTTTATTAATCATTTCCACGTTTAGTAAGCGTGGTGGCTACTATATCTTTATAGATGGTAGTACTCATCTCCAATTTGAATTTGAGTTACTTCGGGTTGTTTTGGATGGATACAGCGCCATCTGTCGGTGACTTAATGACACCTTGTGCTGAATACTGAATACTTTACTACGACACGATTCTCTACAAATAAAATAATTAAATAAAGCCATCATAATAGCTGCGTCACATATTCAGTATTAATGAATAAGTAATGTGGTATAATCTCATTAAAGGATAAACACGTTGCGTATGAATGAATAGACGCCTGCTTCATTTATATAAACGCGTCACTTGAAATGCGGTTGGCGGCGGATTTTAATATTAATTAAGCAATGTTTGAGTTTGACTCGTTAACGGCTGCACTGAAAAATATAAAGTTTGGTTATTAATTACTGGACTGTATTAACTTATTGTTTGTCGGTATATAATTATATACAATTTCGGTGTTTCGTTCCTGTGGTTCTCCTGTATTTCTAATATTTACTCTCTTTGTATCAATGAAATTAAAAAAAAACATGAAATTACAAAACAAATAAAGAATTCAAAAATAATGAAATCAAAAAACAATGAAATTAAAAAAAACTATTAAATCTTAAAATACTAGGAAATGTAAAAAAATTTAATGAAAAAAAAATTCAATGACCGTACGAAATAATTAAATGAAAAAGAAAATGACGTAAGTAACCAATCCAAAAAAAACCCTAACCAACCAAATAGCGATAAAGTTTAGTTAGTTTATATCATAAAATTAAACCAACTGAACCCCATCACTATTTGTAATCTTTGAGTAGTTTGTTCAATAATTTAGGTTAAATATATCTATATATATGTAAATATGGTATACGCATAAAGTACGATAGCGAAGATGCAGATAACCAATCAAACGTCCTCGGCAAAAACTAGCTATTAAATATAATAAATAAATAAAATCAGTCTCCGATAAAAGTAGCTTTAAGTACTTGTACCTGTTACGGATATCAGACAACAGAGAAATTACGAATGTAATTCTTAGATACATATAAATATTTATCATATAAATATTTGCTCTGGGTGGGGATTGAACCCACGACCTTTGGCGCACAAGATAGGATCTGCGCCATGGGGCTCATCATTAAGCTCATATAAATATAATGTCGAGGAATTACATTAGTTTCCTAGTAGAATATCATCCCGATAAATTGAATGTAACAGAACTTTTCAAATATTGCTTGAGATATACTCTCTGAGGTGAGTTTTCACCTCACCTCTGTCACCTCACTTCACCTCTACGAGACTGGAATATCTCATTGAACATTCATGGTCTTAAATCACCTGGCTTGAGCCATTGACTCAAGGATAATAATCATCCAGCCTTGCTACACTATGAGTTCGCTTCGACATACTATGAATTTTCCAGAATAGGGTCTAATTAAAGGGCAACTTTACGTCAATTATATCGTTTTAATAACAATTGAAAATTATTCAAATAATATAAAATACAGTTGTATTTAAGTTGAAGTTGTTACTACATTGAAAGTCAAAGAACTTATAAGAGTTTAGAAGAATACCGAAATTTGATTAATTGGAAATCGAAAGAATACATTTAAAATCGATAGATTAGTAAAAACAATGCTTTCAGTATTTCAAAGTACAATAATTTGTTTGAAGTTATTCTTAATAATATAGCAGATGTAAAATGCAAAATCTCATAAAATATACCTTAATAGAAATACTAAATCAAATTATAAATAAAAGTTAATCTTCGAAATATATCGTCGTCAACATCACATAAGCCATTGGAAGTTCTTTGATAGACATATGCGTTCTCAAGAAAAGGGAAATTTTGCCTATATTTGCCACTGATGACGTTGTAAGCATTTCTTGTTTAAAGAAATAAAGATGTAGTGTTGACATGCGTTGTGGTATTTAATGTACTTGAAAAATATCGTTTGTATACCGCTATTTCTACCGCCAACAGCAGTGTTACCATTGCTGTATTCCGGTTTGAAGGGCGAGAGAGACAGTGATATTACTGGGTAATGTGATATGATATATTCTACTCATTAGGTTGGCGACGTGTTAATGTGAGTGCGCTTATCGTTATGCGAGCTGTACGTTTATATGCCCGGTAGTTATAAATAGTTCCTTTTGGAAACCCTGTATTTAAAGTTTTAAGTTTCTAGCTTTTATGGTTTAGGCTTTGCGTTGAAATGTTTGACAGTCAGTCAGTCAATGAGTCATTCACTCTATCAGTAGAAGATAGTAGAATATTTGTTCTTTTTCCCTGTATTTATGTTTAATGTGTATTTAAGTATTTGCATTAAGAAACTTCTTTTAGACAGTACGAGATGTAGTGTGAATTATTATTACTAAAAAAATAATATATTAAAAAGAGAATAATTTAAAACTCGGAATGTATATTTTTATAGGTAGGTAATACATTTTCAAATAAATAATCGTTTCTTGATTATAGTAGACTTAAACACAGAAACATTCTGTTTCAACCCAAATTATAGAAAAAAGCTAGTCAAAGCTTACAAGTAGCAATAATGTTCAGTTGGTTTAAATTTGCTACTTAAACTAACTAACTTTATTGCGACTTAGTTGGTTATGGGTTTTTTGGTTTGTTTTTCATTTCATTAGGTTTGCCATTTAATTGTTTTGTTAAATTCATTGTTTTTATTTCATTTTTTTTTCATTTCATGATTCAAAAACAGTAAATATATATAAATACAGAAAAAACATAGTACACAGTAACGAAACAACGAAAGTGTATATCATTATATACCGAACCAACAATTGGTTAATACAGTCCAGTAATTAAGTACCAAACTTTATATTTTTCAGTGCAGCCGTTAATGAGTCAAATTCAAACATTGCTTAATTAATATTAAAATCCGCCGGCAACCGCATTTCAAGTGACGCGTTATATAAATGAAGCAGGCGTCTATTCATTCATACGCAACGTGTTTATCCTTTTAATGAGATTATACCACATTATTTATTCATTAAAAGTGAACATGTGACGTAGTTGTATGATGGACGTTTTTAATTATTTTATGCAACTAATGTATTAAAATGAAATAAAGATTACATATACATCTAAAACAACCATTGGGAATCTTATCGTAGTAAAGTACCCAATTCCAAACAAAATATTAAGAAAAATAAAAAGAAATTGTTATGTTTGAATTTTAGATTATTGTTTCTGCCTTTTTTAAAAGTTATCTATTTTTCTACTATCAATACAAACAGGGTCAGCTCAAAAACAGGCTAAGGAATCGTTACTCTTGGATATTAGTTAAAATTTATTAATAATTAAAAAGCATTTGATTGATACTCTAAATAAATTAACAATACTTGTGTTAATATCTAAGCGTATATATTCTTGCTAGCTGCCTTAAATACATAAATTCAGTTAAAGGTGTCGTAAAGTCGTCGACAGACGGCGGTGTATCTACCCGAAACAACGTAACTCAAATGTACGTATACGTATATTGCATATAAACGAAATAGAAGTGCCTGTTAGTATTTTATAAATTGACACATTTTCATAAAGTGCACACGAAAATACTTTAGCTTATCTTTGAAACTTTGAGCTGGATCGATTTTAACAGAGTTTTATTGGCAGATAGCCGACTTTACTACTTTCCTCAGGCTACTTTTTTTTATTTTTCTCACAGGAACGGAAACTAAACGGGTGGAACAGCGAGGCAAGTCTTTAAATAAAGTCGCTACACAAAGAAACCGTAAGGCTAGGTTAAATAAGAATTTGCCCGTTTTCATCCCAAATTTATGTCTGTGAATCGTTATCCCAATCTCGAATCAATCAAAGCACAGTTTACTCAATCGAAAAATAGGGGCGCACTGTTTTGAATGTGCCAGATTTGTATCGAGGCAAATGGGACCGGAATAAAAGGGGTACCGGTTCGGACGGGTTCGTGGCAGCGGGAGGCCGACGGTCGCCGAAGTAGTATGAGAGCCACTACCCAAAGTGGGGCACCTATTTCAACCAGTGAAGTGTGAAAATTAATTTAATAATTCATACATGGGTATACAAACCTTCAACAGTACCTTAGGTTTCATACCCCTATTTTTTGTTTACTGAATGCCACATAAACGAAATAATTTGCTCGAATTAATTTATAATAAAATGTCACAGTGTTTGTCCAGAATAAACTTCGGAAGTACGGATTCGATTAAATTTTTTATTTATAACCTGGAATCGTATATTTACATGGTATATTAAATATATATTTTAGTAGTATATTTATAATTCTTCTATTATTTAATAACCGTAATACGAATGTTTTAAACAATAACATACACAAAGACATATATAAATATATATATGTGTATATATATATATATATGTATATATTTTTCTTAAATATTCACCAATGTCGCTTGGAAGAGTCATGTTGTCGATGACACGTCGTCGACGCGATGTATAATAAATATATGAGCACTTGAATGAATGAATTAGTCAATTTTTGAGATGTTGTGTATATTTATTTGTTACTAGCTGTACTCGCTTTGTCTACGTGGAATAGTGACTTTGGGCAGCATATTCTGCTCAAAACGTATATTTACACCCGTCCTGCCACATTTTTGATTAATGCTCTACTCCTATACGCCTATGTAAATGCCAGTGAAAATTCCGTTCAAATCGGTCTAGTTATTCAAGAGATTAGCTAAAACAAACAAACAGATTGACAGACACAGACAAAAATGGTAAAAAAATATATTTTGGTATGTGTACCGTATATTTAATCATATGCATGTAGTAGAAAGAGGTTATTATAATATAAATGAAAAGACTCTAATTTTGTAGTAATTAGTAAATTGATAAATAAAAAATAAACACAAGTTTACATTGCGTCGAATATCTCTCTAAAGTTGTTTACCGGCTCTCGGACTAAGACGGTCCAGTATTGTACGGTTTTTACGGTCGACCTGATGAGGGTAGCTTTATTGACTTTAAAGGTTTATAGAGTGCTAGATTCCAATTTACGGGCGCGTGTCCGGGGACCGATAACTTTGCCGGTGTGACGATTGTCGAAATGATATGGTTTCGAGTGTCACTTCACTCGTATTTAAATCGGTCGGGTTTTACGCCCGCATTTGGTGGTTACCTGCCTTGCAATTCACGGGGACCCTGATTTATTATTTTGAATGTGTTAACGCCTACGTTCTAGAGGTAATTAAATTGTTATGAAATATCTGCAATCTTTGTTTGTTTTTTGTAAAGGAAATGTAAATTAATACATTGTGCTGACTTCGTGATAAGTAGCTAAATCACTTGTGTTACGGATATCAGACAACAGAAAAATTACAATCATATTTGTAATTGCTTTTAACATGCGGACACAAAACAAGCATTTACATGAGGTAGACCTCATACAGAAGGTCGTCTGCGTTGGTACCTCACTCTCACTTATTTCTACTACCAAATAGTAGTATCCGCATTGCTGTGTTCTGGACTAAAGGCAGTAAATTTACTGGGTAGTGTGGCAAATTGTCCTCAAGCCACAATGTTGGCAATGCGTTAGTGATATCCCTGCGTAATTACGAGCGTCTACAAACAGCAGCGCCGCTTAATATCACGGCGGAACACGGACTGTATGCTTGTTTTTCGTCCTGGTGTAATAAAAAAAAGGAATGATATATTATATAAATATTAGTCCTGATTGGAGATCGAACACATGACTCTTGACGTATAAATCTACTGAATGCCTATCGAATCCGTCCATCAACGATTAAACATAAAATGTTACAATGTTTCTTTTCAAATTTTTGACAACCTGTTCGTTCATTTACCATCAGCTGCATTAAGCTGCAATATTACTATAATTTTAATCTGGCTTCGTAATTGAATTTTCAAATGCGCTCACATTATTGTGAGCGGCGTTTAAGCACGCCTATTAATTATAATTAAATTCTATTACATACGAAGCAGTCGTTGAACTCTGAAAAGTGAGCAATATCATCGCAGTGCAACATGTTACATGCGCCCTGTGTTATAATTAGTTATCGCTGCGTATGTTGGGGACATTGACCTTCGCTACAATTACTGATATTAGTAGGCATATATGCACATATATTTGTAATGGATATTAACCTACTGAATCTATAAACAAATTTTAAAGCCGTTTAAATTGTAGTTTTATTACAAGTAGTGGACGCGTTAATATTAGAAAATACTAAACTAAATCTCTTCTGATCATTCTCCTTTCATAACATTAACGTACTGGTAAAGTAAAATAGTATCTCCCCAGTAGGTGTAGTAAAAAGAGACTAAGGTACCGGATGGATGGCGGTGTATCCACCAGAAACAGTGTAGCTCAAATGCAGCAGAGCGGGAACGAGCAGAAGCCACCACGTGGCAATTACGGGCAAATTTCCCCCTTTTTTGGAAAAGCCTTTGTCCAATAGTGGATGTTCAATGGCTGCTATGATAATGATGACACATATCTTGGAAAAACAACGAAGATTATACTTCTGTAACATAATTTAATCCAAACAGGGAAATATTAACAATTAATTCATGCAGACGAAGTTTCGGGTACCAAATTTATTTGTGTTCTCTTATTTACACATCGAGAAGAAAACACAGTATTACAATCCTGATAATATGAATAGTTTCCAATAAGATAAATTCTCCAAGCACTATCAACGCGCTATAAAGTTTTATCTAACAGTGGACATTTTACACTGCCTATCCTTATCTCCAAGCTACGCTCTGGCACCACGCCTGTTCAGTGCCGCAATTCCGCATAATTCCCCTCTGGAAGTCAGTGATGATGATATTTATATTATAGAAATGGAGGTTAATAGCAGAATTTGAACAATGACGAGTCCGAATGAAAATAATCAACAACATAAAAGTAAGCTTTTTACGATCGACGACACTTTTGAAGAGAAGACTAATGAAGCAATAAAAGTGTACAGTGCAACGGGAAATCGACTTTGTAGAATATATTAAAGAATGGGCGCGAATATTTATCAAGGTAAATCTTATCTGTTATTTGGAATATTTGAGTGAGAATAATTTGCATGGTTGGTTTTTACGAAGATTGGTATGCTATACCAATATTATGTCTTGAACAGATCTCACTGACTTGCATTGACTTTATTCCAAGGTAAATGTCTTATAGCACTTGTGATATGGATATCAGAGAATAGAGGAATTAAAATAGGTATACAACATAAATAAATATTTTACACGAAATTATTGAAGCAGCACAAATTAACACGACAACAAGAAATACATGACATTGTTTAGGTACAATAGACAAACCTATAAAAAATCTCCAGCAGATTTACATTAAAATTTCTTAAAAATTATTCACTGTTCTCAGAAGAAATTGAGTCATCAAGCAAAAAATATCAAATAAGATTATGTTAACATGTAAATAACCTAGCTGCTGAATTGGAAATAGTGGGCAGCGTAACATTCTCTCGCCTCAACAGAAATAGTATGTCGAAGCTAGCTACAAGATTCGTTGACAAAGAAGAGGAACTGCATCACTGGGTGCATATTTCGTCGAGATACAGTTACCGTTGAAAGTCAGACAGCATATAAGACAAACCGATTTCTAAGTAGCAGGATATATGATAGAGTCGTAAATGTTTATCTGTACTATAATAAGTCGCATTTCATTAACTATCTACAGACAAACGAGGAAGTTCCCATTTCGTCTGTTTTGTTTATTGTTGCTTCGGATTTCGGAAGCTGTGAGGTACCGGCTGAGTAGAATAGTACCTCCCACTGCGCCAGGTGTTGTAAGAGGCGATATCCATCCGGAACAGTGCAGCTCAAATGCACAAGGCGAGGATGGGCAGCAGCATCGCCGTTGCGGAAGCTGCGCTCTGCGACTGCCAACACGCTGCCCAGCTGACTGCCCAGCGCGGCAATTATGAGCAAAAACCTTTCTTGGAAAGGCCTATGTCCAGCAGTGGATTTTCAATGGCTGGTATGATGATGATGATGATATTTCGGAATTATATACAATTCTTTCCCAAGATCAACACTAAAATTAGTTCGTTGATTATTTTTTTCTAATATGGTGCCGTTATACTGGTACAGGCTAAGTAGAAATGAGTGGGATATCAAAAAAGGCTATTGTAAGAAGTTCCCGCAGGTAAACGAATTATATAATGCTTACCCCAAAACAATCGACGAATTAAGCATTAAAAATCCAAAAAAGGCCAAAATCGGTTTTTAATCGTGCAAAAAGTGGACTAGGTATTTAAAATTGGGAACAATGTAGGCATTTAATAGCACCTCGCCAGTCGCCATTAAAAAGAGCTAAAACAGAAATCAACTGCGAGGATAAAAACCAACCCTCCTGTTCTCTCGGAATTTTATGGCGGCTTTGGGAGACTTTCTTTGCCAGATTTCGCTAATATTTATTTCAATTAAAAAAACAAGTTTATGAAGAACAATAAAAAAATGAATTCTCTCTTAAAAATAAATAATATTCCTATATGAATTACCCGTTTTAATAATATGATTGATAAAGAAAAATAAATATACATATATATTTTTATAAAATTACATCCACATATAGTACTAGTTATCAATTGAAGATCTTATTTATCTAAATAAAATATATTTAATAGTTTACCAGAAAAACAGTTGTAGATTTTTTATTATAACCAACGTATATCTTTATAATAACCAACGTAAAATTTATATTAGTGCAGTACGTACGGCGTTTTATTTAATTTAATAATATAAAAGCCTCCTTAAAATACAATTTTCAGAAATACTCCATTAAAATTTTTGTTTGTTAGAATAATAAACCAGGCCGCTGGAATCTTTATATTTGCAATAGACTTACAACAGAATATTAATATGAAATGAATGATATACCAAAATGCAATACGAAAAAGATGCGTTTGTAGGTAAATAACTTATTTCAGAACACTAAAGAAGATGCAAAATACAAAATATTTACAGATATGAGAAAACCGACGCATTATTATGCCATGCATGATTTTTTTCGAACCAATTAAATTAAATAGCGATGAATACTGTTTTAAACTTATAGTAACTCTGCAGTACACGTGTACCCATACAAAACCACATTTTGTAACTGTCGGTCTTTTGAGCTATGACTCAGTCACTAATTGGTCTTTCTGTGGTGTGATCACAACGAACGGCTTCATATTCATTGATTTCAGATCAGTGAAATAACGAGGCACCTACAGTACAACCCGACTAATGGTTTTGTCCTCTACCTACCTCCTCGTGTTTGTTTACGTATTGATGTTTCCACGAATAGCGGGGCCACAATTTCCGTGCGTTTTAGAATTGGAATTGGAAAGAGCCCTCTAATTTTGTCCTTTGTTTCGGAGAGCATTGGAATAGCAAGTCATTTCCGACAGTGGAAAGAGTTCTGCATTAAATATAGACGAAACTTGATGTTTTTATCGTCGTTTATTATCTGTGTACCAAGTTCTGTTCCATTTAAATTGTTCATTACTCTTACTAACATTTTAAATGAATATGTTTGTGGAACGTTAGGTTATTTTTTTATGCCAAATCAATTGAATGGGTTTTCATTGTACTAGCTTCACCATAATGAAGTGAAGTGTAGATGCTTTTATACTAATCTTAAAATATATAAAAAATGTGATAGCTTAAATGGATGTTTGTTACACAATTATGTTAGAAAGATACAGAGATTTGGAATAGAAAGAAAAATTTTCGATTCCCACAGAATCGATTTGCATGTGTATTTCACAAAAGTACCAACAATTGCACATTGATAATGTTTTAGCGTAGTGGACTACCTCAACGATTTTAAAATCTCTATTAAAAAAAGTTCTATTATCAGCTATATAAATGTATTATATAGAAAAGAAAACTCGGGTGAAAACGCCAACCTTATGACTTGAACATATAACGTCACATTTTGCTGTCTCACTGCTTTCCTTCTAACCAGAATACAAAAATACAAACACTCTTTTTTGCGGTAAGAAATATGTAAGACTGAGAAACCAAGAGAGACGACATTAGAAAAGAATCTGGATTTTCGATAAAATGTTTGATACGGGTTTAAAACGGCTTCGCGCCACCTTTCTTACTGGTGTAGTATATGGTTTATACATTTTTAATTATACATATTACATACATAATTATATAATTAGGTATGTACATTTATATGCATAATGTTTTTCAGTTTGATTTTTTATTATTTCTGTAACATAGTTACACGCCAAATTACCTAAATATTTCCTTACTATTTTTTTCCAAGCAAAGGTTGCTTGAAAGAGAACGCTCTATTTAATATGGTCGCCCATTGAACTTTTTTTATTTGTTTCCTATCTTTTCTTTTTTTATCTGTTTTGACAGGTATACAGTAAGGAGTATTATTGTCATTAGCTCAAATATACGTGCTGGTAAATTATATGAGTAAATGGAAATGTAAAAAATGATAGTGGTCATCACCAATACGTTTTTACTTATGGTATCACTCACCTATATTTCCTCCACTACACGAGAAAAACTTGGATATGTGTGCGTTTGTGAATGGTATACATATTAATTACTATTTATATATCAATGTTTTATAGAATATAGCTCATTTGCTTATTAAGTTATTCAGACATAGCTTAATAACTGTTGGCCACCCATAATACTTTTCTTTATAATTGCATGTGCTCTGTATTATTTTGTTGAATATAATGAAATAAAACAGAAAATAATCGCGCTTGTTGGAAACCGCATACAACCGGTCCTATTGTCTGGGGGGCCTATCTACAGCAGTGAATGTCCTATGTCTGATATTATTGTAATGAGGCAAAGTTCAAGTTATTACTGTAATATGTGAACTTGTATTACATTACTACTTACCAGCTTTGCAAGGATCCAATCCGAGGTCACCAGAATCCTTATTTTCGAAGGTTGCTGACAATAATTCGTCTATAGTAAACTTATGGGGTTCTTCTCTCCCCTCCACCGAGGCATTATGTAACGTAACACACAACACTACCGCCATTATCACACCAGACGTCGTCGATGTCGGACGACAACACCGGAATGTCATTTTGATATGCATTTCGTTTTCACTTGGAGACACTAAGGCATACTCGACTGATGTTATCTGAAACAATACATATATAAGTTGTACCATTACATGAAGTGGATGTTATATTATGGGAGTTTTAAAAAAATATCACGTTGGTTATACTCGTGCATATATATATATATATACACTCATTTGCAAAAAAACGGGCACCTAAGCAATGAAGCATCTCAAATGTTACTATTGCTTTTGTTTAATAATTATAAGTAATTTTACTTTCACAATTTTGTAAATTAATAAGGATATAATCGTTTTCGTCAGAATTACCATAAAATTTTGATAAAATGTATGGGTTTTAATGCTAAAGTTCACTAGTAGTGTATGCTCGCTAGTAGTGCATATGCTCGTGAAGTAAAAGTTCACAAAGATTTTTGTTTTTTCTTTCCTTTAATAAGGTGTGATTTCTTCAAAACAAGCCTCTGCAAAGCGTTCTCCTCGTCTTTGTAGCACTCGCCGACGTCGATCTTCACCGAACAGAGATATCCTGGCTTCATCGGAGAACAATACCCTATTCCAGTCTTCTTGAGTTCATGACTCACGATTTCAAATAAACCTATGGCTGGAAACTCTGTGCTCAAGGAGTAACTTAGGGCCGCGGGCGATGACTGTGTATATTGGCCGCGAGAAGCCTCCTCCTGACCGTCCATAGACTAATATGCACATTTCATTCTTCTTTGAGTCTTCGAGGTTGTTCTTAAGGTCCACAAACGAAGACTTGCGATTTCTCAATGCGCGACTCACAAGAAAACGATCATCCCATGGTTGGGTACATGGTTTTCTCCCGGAACCAGGACTTCTCTCGATGGAACCGGTGTCTTGATACCGCTGCCTTTATACCGTCGAGCAATTCACACTTAGCCTCTGAGCCACGAAGTATTGGCTTCAACCCTCTTCGAGCAGCGCAATAATTTTGGAAGCTTTTAACTAACTTTTGTCTAACATTATTGAGATAGCTAAACAGCAATAAATGATGCTTTGACAATTAAGAATATGAAATTAATTCATAAAAATTTACTGATAGTTATGAAAATCGATATTATTTTTCGGAACTTCGCACCAAAAATGTAGGATAAAAAGTAGTTTTCTGTAAAAATGAGCATTAAACGAAAATTTGAATTTAGAACGTACTGTTTTAAACACCGCGGCATTTTTAAAACCGGCCAGTAACTTGTACAAATGATTGAAATCATTTGTACATGTTACTGGTTTACAACCGTATTTTTTTAAAGAAGAATTAAAATCAAAACCACCCGTTTTTTTGCAAATGAGTGTATATATACATTCTACATCTACAAAAACATTTTAAACGCATGTTTTCTTTTTTGCTTGACGTTTCTGAAAACTAATGCCGTTATATGAATGCGCGTGTATACTAGAAAATATTATTAGGTTAAATAATATTATCGCATTACATTATGCCCAAGTAAAAATCGCTTTAAGAATTTTATTCTTGAACAATACAATCAAGATTGACTGGCAGACAATTTAGAAAACCTTCCATTGATTCTTTTTAACAGCATTATATTGTGTTGAATATTTCGTTTCAAACGCTCGAAATATATTTGGAGAATTTTTTCTGAATGAAAATATTGGAATAAAATATTGTGCGTTTATAAATAACACTAAAAATATGTTTAATCCCTAATCCTACAGGATAGGGAGTTTATAAGCTGTGTCATGACTTTAATTTACTTTTGAAGTACACGGATTATGAGATAATTAGTTTTTGGTCATCCATCCAAATTTAAATCATTTCGAAAGTTGCTTATCTTCAACAACTAAAATTAATGATTCGAAACCTCCTTGAAACCATTACCACAAGACCACATCGTGTCTGTCCTGTTTAATTTTGTCTAAGTTTATAAATAGTAAATACTGCAAAATCTATTGTTTGATTTCTACATTCAGATATCTGTACATAATCATCATTATCATCGTCATATAGGCAATTGGAATTGGTCTCTCCAAGAAAGGAGGTTTTTGCCCATAATTACCGCGCTGGGCAAGCGTGTTGGCAATCGCAGAGCGCAGCTTTCGCGACGGGAATGCTACTGCTCACACCCGCCCTGTACATTTGAGCTGTATAGTTTTGGATGAATATACCTTCATCTGTCGGTTCTGGTACCATAGCCGCTTCTTACGATACCTGGTGCGTTGGGAGGTACTATGCAAATCATGTGTACTTTTAATGTATGCTGCCTTAATTAGAATATTCTGCATTAAGAAACAGCAATTGGCCAGTACGTAATTTACAATAAAATAACATTTATGTCCGGCAGTAGGTTACACAGTCAAGTAATGCAATTAGGTTTTGTATTTTTTCCTGAGGTTTTTTGAATTTACTCTAGACGCTCCGTGATGATTAAGATTGAGATTGACATATAAAAACATAGGACATAGGGTGTTGTCCGTTTCTGTTAAACTTTAACACGCATTCAAAGGCTCTTTGCTAGTTTTTTATTATTCTTTTACGAGAATATATATATAAATCTCTTTTTCCATTTCTAATTGTATTTTGCGTGTACGGTTAGATGGTTTTTAGATTGACTTTTTTGGTATGATTGTTTTTTTCAGGAGAAGTGTCTTATGAATGATAAAATAATAAAAAGTCTAAAAACTTATAGACCATAATTTTCTAATGGAATTTGACTTAACTGTCAGTTGTCTGATAATTGGCGCTAAAAATAAAATTTGCGCTGTGTATATAGTTGAAAATGGATGCATCATTCGAAATTCTATATTATTTTAAAGTTGAATATTGACCTTTAAGAAAGTAAACAAATAAAGTCTGTTGTGTAAGTTTATATATATTTATCCTTTCCTAAAATATGAACAGAATGGTTTACAACGTATTTTCTTCGATCATTCAACTCGAACCAACCTTTTTGGTTGATTAAACTAATTTTTGACTTGTGATGAAGTTAGGAACAAATCCAACGTCTAAGAAAGGGGACAGTAATCTAGTTAATACCGATCAAATGCTCACTAATAGAGCGGTGGCTGAGGCCATTAGAGTTACTTGCGTTGTTTACGGAAATTCGTGGTATAAATATATTAGATATTTAAAGATAAAATTTATAATAATCAGGTTATTTTTGGAAACTATTTATAAGAAAAATAATGACCAAATAATCATTAAAGGGACCACGGACGTCTTATTAGTCTCCATTAATTTATTTTTCTACAAATATATACAACTAAACAAATAAATAGTTTTATAAGCTTGTATGAATGCACTAATGTAGCAATCCATAGACAGAGGCGAGAAGTAAGTACTTTCGAATAGAAGAGCTCAAATCTCCGTTGGAACTATATTATGCGGTTGTCATCATGGGCCACCAATTATGGACAACAATCCACAAAAAGGAGAGGTTAAGGTTCTGGAATAGAGACCACGTAACGGCAAGCGCAGCGTAGGACGTCCACCCGCAAGATGCACATACGATCTGACTAAAACCGCAGGATCGCGCTGGACACAGGCCGCATACAACCGGTCCTATTGGCGATTACTTGGGAAGGCCTGTGTCCAGCAGATGACGTCTTATGGCTCATATGACGACGATGATGATTCTCAAAAATGTCCTGATGGATATATATTTTGGATTCCATTGTTTAAAAGTTATATATAAGTATATATGGTAATGCAAAAGATAATTGCTAATCCTTCAGCGTCCGTCCGTTGTACAACAGTTTACGAGTTTCCCTTTGAAGTGGTTGGTATGGTCTGCCAACTTGCAAGTTTTCCCCAAGTTTGCCTTTCAATCAGTTAGTTCGCTTAAAATCACATCACACCACTGAAACCCACATCTACATTGGCTTAATCATCACAAATGTTTGCACAGGCTAATATTATATATATAAATTTAAAATTATACATAAAAATATATATCAAGTCCTTAATTACTTATATATGGAGGAACGATACATTTTTGTTTCAAGAACAAAGTTTCAACATATATTATTTTTAACTGACAAATATTAATAATTTTTTTAGCTGCCAGTCATGCCATCATCATCATACGCTGAATTTCATTGAATTATATTAAAAAAGTGTTCATACATGTTATTTTATTATTATTGTTAATTATAATCTCGATATTTGGTAAAGAATATATTTTTTATTTGATTATCAAATTTATTTCATATAAATCAATAAGAAAGAAATATTATATTTGAATTCATGAAACAAAAGAATGAACAAACCCAAACACTTTGTGATATAGACATTTTTCTTTTACAGACTTCTAAAGGGAATGTGAAGCGCAGTACATTTTTTTAGAAATGGCCTCGATTTATCTAAAAGTTTCGGGAATAACAAAAAAATTATCTCAGCACAGGACGAGAAATTCCCAACATTACACTTTGTGAACTCCGAGCGATAACAGAGGTCCCTGATAAAAACGGACCTTACTTAGATTTGTTGTTGCTTATTTTTGTTTAAAAATGTGTTGTCCCTGTTATTTTTTGTGTACACATGTTTTATAAAGAGAAGATATAGCTAATGTAGAAATTCGAATTACAAAATTTTAATTTGAATTTCGAATTTGTATAGTTAGTAATTATTTACTACTGATATAAAACCTGTTACTTTAAGAATGATTGCCGTAAGGTAATTGAAACTTGGCAATACGAGATATAAAGCGTTTAAAAGCTGTTGAAAGTGATTTTATTTTGTAGAATTATTTTACCAAAATAAACCGAGATGCCACTCGTATGTGTTCAGCTCGCTGTTATATTTGAGCATCGCTATTTCTGTTGGATATACCGCCATCTCGTTCGTTACCACATTCGTCTCTAACGACATCTGAAATAGAGGGAAGTGCAATTCTACTCTGTGAATACCTGTGAATACAGCAATAATACGGAGCGATGGTTCAAACCATTGTTTGCGTGATTCAGGTTTTATAAAGCGTTAGTTTAGTATGGAAATGCCATTTTAAAATATTACGAACGCTAGTGTTGCAAGTTGTAAATATACGCCTTTGCTTCTGCTATTATAGAATAAAAAAAATTTAAACACGCAATAATTATTTTTATCATATAAATCTTCCCATTATGTACATAACTAGTTCTTATAATTACAAAACAAAAGAATATATCCAATTTGGTGTAGTATTTGTAGAGGTGCGCACATAACTCTGCATGGCCGTGTGGTACCGAAGTGTAGAATAGTATCTCCCTCTGTACCAGTACCGACAGATAGCGGTATATCCACTCGAAATAGTGTAGCTCGAATGTAACAACGCTGGGATGGTCTGCAGCATTCCCGTCGTGTAGCTACGCTCTCCGATTGCCCAGCGCGGCAAATAATGGGCAATGCCCTCTTTTTTAGGAGGCCTATGTGCAGCAGATAAAATTTCTTGACTGCTATGATGATAATGATAACTCTGCATATTGACGATACATTTTTGTATAGAGAGTATCGTTTTGTATTGAACATTATAAATCAATATTATCCATGCATCACACAACCGACATTATCCTGACATAATCTCAAGTAGATGACGAGGGTGAGAGCGTTATTGGACACCTGTTTACAATTTTCACCCGGAGCCGTCCAATCTGTGTCACTTAAAGTCAGCAGCCGTGCCTTTCAAGAATACGTCTTATAAATATTTGGCATTTTGGTATTTCGAGGTAGGGCAGGTAATATTTTTGAACCTTCGAAATGTCTGCTTCTTTACTTTTTATTAAGATGAGACAAAGTTGCATGTTTATTTGAGTATAGTGATATACAATATACATAAATACATCACGCTTATGTATTGGGGTAGGATTTCCACATCCTACGATCTTCGCATAGCTCTCTTGTTTCCTTTACTCACATTCATTCATACACGCTTGTTTATTTTTGATACTTCTGACCTGGCTCGTCTTTATCTACCTCTATACAAACCGTGTTTTTGAAAGTTTTTAGAAGTCATTCTATTTTAAATATGAAGGGTGCCGGTAAAGAATTTTGAATTTTACAAGTTTATTAAGGCCTAAGATTACCATAAGTGATTTCATACTTACAAAAATGATTAATAGACAAGAAACTAATCAAATTCTAAACAAAATTTGATAGCCAATGGAGATTTCGGTGAACATTTAGTTATATTTATAAGAGAATCTAGAAAATAAAGGACGTATTATGTAATCCAAATCGTATGGACATTGAATACATTTATCATGAAAGACTTTTTTAGATTTGTGATCTATAATATGATCTTATAATTTTAATATGTCCATGTATAGTATAAAAGAATGTAATTTGTAAACTTCCCGCGGGATTCGTGATACAAATTCAAACGATCAAATTGGTTAAAGTCGCAAACGGAAATCCAGTTAATTATGGCAATTGAATATCACTGTTGTTCTATTAAATCAATTAAACCACAGGCGACCAAACGTCTAGATAAAAATATTTTCAACAGTAAATTTATTTTTAAAATGTTACTTTACCCAGCAAAAGTTCTGTCCTTTATCGCTCTGTCCTAGAAAAGCTGCCAAGTTTTTTCACAACGCAAACAATTCCGCTTTATTTAAACAGATATGCCTTAATCTCCGTTTCCAGCAACCGGGAAAAACAAAATGAGCCTTATTTGTCCTAGCTAAGGTTGAACAAGAGTTGTTCACGCATCAGTGCATTGGGCGCTTTATTCTACAGCTAGCAAATACCTACTTCAGTCAGATCGAAAAGCATAATACTTGAAGTAGATGAAACTTTTAAAAATCAAAATTTTTTTACTAATATTAAAAATGCGAATGTCGTTTATTTGTTACTGTTGTATATTTACAAATCAATAACATTAAATTTTGCACTCAATGTGTTAGGAATAAAAGTATTCTCGATACTAGACTTATTCCTGAATATATTTACACTGTGTTCTATGCGAATAAATCTACAAAATTTATTATATTTTCTTTGGAAACTGATCCTCCGATCCCAGTCCTTTCGCTATAGAGTAGTATAATTGAATTCCGGGATAAGTATAAGCTTGAATTGATTGAGCCTATGATTTTATTGTCAGTCGTTTTTCAATTGTTTTTTCCGCTAAGGAGCCAATTTAATGACGTGTTCACTTGAAAAACAAAAAAATCTGTCAATATATTTTGTTTTGTTATTTTGAATGATACAGATGTATATGTGCTTGTATAGTAAACATAAGTTTCGTTTATTCTTGTTTGTAAGTTGCATAATAATATATTCAGTTGTATGTAGTTTTTCCTAGAGACTACTGAACAAATTAAAATATGTTTTACGTCTATATAAATGAATGTATAGACACAGTGACTAGACTAGAAATGGAACAGAATGAGCGGCCCGATGGCGCATTTTGTAGTGTTCAATTGCAACCAAGGTGTCAATTTATTTGTACTAGGAACATTTTTGTTTGTTCTGTGTTTGGATGTTAAATATATATTCAAGTATGATATATGCGAATCCTCTTTGTCTGATATCCGCAATTCCAGTGCTTTAAACGACTTATATCCGAGTCAGGTTATCACTATCATCAAATCAGCCATTTAAAGTCGACTGCTGGACATAGATAGAGGGATTTATGCCCATAATTGCCGCGCTACCGTGGTGGCAATCGCGAAGCTAAAATTTGCAACGAGGATGCTGCTGCCCATCCTTTATTATTTAAACTGCGCTGTATTATATAGATATATCGCCATTTATCGATTCTGGTACCTTAGTTGTCTATTGCGACACCTGGTACAGAGGGAGGTATTATTCTACTTTGACGGTTTTTCACAGCGTATGTTATTTATTTAAAAAAATCGTGGTTTTCAGTTACACCCGCAATTCCGTCACGCGCATTACTCCATCAGTTTTGAATTGGCGGTTTGGCATTGGCACGTCAGATTTAGAGTTAATTATGAGTTTGCTATATTATTGATTAAGAGAGAAACATGCGCGCAAACATTTTGTACATGTCCCAAGGTTACGACAATGACCTGAGACTACCTCGCTATCAATATGACTAAACAATAGTTGATAACTGTAAAGGTCGAGCAAATAACCTTGTTAAACTAGACGCCCGAGGCCATGTATAGGGTAAATGTATTGAAATGAACATTGTCGATTGCTCCGAGCCCTTGGTTCCATATTTAGAATAGCTTATATCCGCGACTATGTTCGTTTGGAAGTTTTGATAGATGTTTATGATCACTTATATTTGACGGTGATCATTACTATAGTGACGAATATAAGTAAGATTATTCCACTGGAATACAAAATTTTTTGGAATAAGTATTTATGGAGGATAGTAGCGTATGTGTTATACTTTATCTTTTTGCCAATGTTCATATTAATCATTGCAACCTTTCTAGCATTAGTTTAGCATTATTTAGAAGTATTAATTTTACATTTATAATATTAGTATACTAACATTACAACGCGGCCTCACTTGTGTTATTCAAATCTTCAGAGAATTTTAAATAAATAAAAAGTACTTAATTTATAATTCATTGCCACAATATCTCATACATCGACCAGACTCCGTGGTAAGTTGCTTGTCTTACAGATGTCAGACAACAGAGGAATCAGAAATATACTACTTAAATACATAATCAATATATTTAACAACCAAACACAGAGTAAAAACAAATATGATCATATAAATATTTGCTCTAGGCGGGAATCGAGCCCAAGACTCATGGCGCACAAAATAGAATCACTCCCATCTGTGCCCTCGGGCCCGTCATTTATTTGCGTATACCTAGAGCTATATGTTCCAAGTACATAATGTGCTGGTAACTTGTCCAGCAGCGATACAAATATCATACCCATGGATATTTTTTTACGTTTTACCAGTCGATATCTGCCAATCTAGCCAATTATTTTGACTTCTTAATTGGCGAACGGCATATCCTGTGGTCTATTTTTATTTTGAAGTGGGACTCGTACAAAGGTCGTCATCATTGGTACCTTACTCTCACCTATTTTTACCGCCAAATAGTAGTGTTCGCATTGCTGTGTTGTGAGAGAGAAGGAATGAAATAATTGGGTAAAGTCACACTACACTGATACTCACTACGGTGGATTATATGCTTATATATCGACCTGGTCTATTATAAAATAAATATTACTAATACATACTTCATTTAATTACCCGCGTAATTGTAAACATTTTAATACTAACTTTCCAGCCACCATTTCCCGAAGGAAAATTTTTCGAAAAAAACTTTAAATGAAGAATTTTCATGGCGAATTTAATTCGAATAACTTGAAAAAATAATTAAAAATTTATACTAACTTTTCACCCTCATTTTACCCTTTTAGGGGGTGACTTTTAAAAAATACTTTTTAGGGCTCCAAAAAATATTACACGTATTTCATGACTTTAAATGAAGAATTTTCATGGCGAATTAAATTCGAATAACTTGAAAAAAGAAAAAAATATATACTAACTTTGCACCCTCAATTTACCCTTTTAGGGGGTGAATTTTCAAAAATACTCTCTTAGAGCTCCCCTAAGTTCTTAAAAGGGGTTCTTTAGAACTTATATAGGGGCAAATTTTGAGCAAAATTTTAAGTTTCTAACCCTTATAGATTACCTGCGTTGACATGTCAATCTGTCCGCTGATTCTTTTATATGTTCACTGTTAATAAAACAGTGAGAACAAATTGTCGTTGTACCTATATCCAGAACTGTTCATTTAATTGTCCAGTCCCACCCACGGCTAAATAAATGTCAAAGCTAAAATCTTACAAGAGTATTACATAGAGTTCATAATCAATTTAACCTGATTGAATATCGAATAGGGTCCCCGACTCACCGTAGAAATTAAATTTAGCGATCCGAACTTGTATAACTTATCTGATTATATTTTACCTCATTTGTGACTAATGAAGGGCAAATATTAATTAGGAGTCGTATTTTGTTAGTAATTGTGTTAATAGACCTTCATTAGTATAAGATGCTTAATACTGTGTTTGGGATTCATAATAAAAACATTACTTTTTCTTAATGTATTTATTGATTTATGTAATTAATTTATTTTCTCTAACTTCGTTTTCTAAAGTGCGTTTCATTGATTTTAAACTTATCTTTATTTTTTTTTTCTAATAATTTATTTTTGAGTATATAGGTACATTAACTTGCTGATTATTAGTACAGACAAGAAAAAATATTCGATTCAACCATAGACAGCAAATAAATGTACCACATACTTTAAGGCATTTATAGGCAAAGATTCGCAGGGAGGTCTATGCTTAACAGTCGACGTTTTATGGCTGATAATGATTAAAATTTAAAATGACTATTTTCTGCAATATTATATAAATATATAATAAAACATACTTAATTATGAAATGGCCATTATTTTACTATTATATAAAAAATATTTATTTTGTACATATAGACGTTTGAAACGTAGATGTAATAACATGAATATAACAAATAAATTGTAGGCAATTATATAAAAAAACAATTTATAAGGAAAACAAATATAATTTATTAATACATACACGGAGTGCCTCTTTTGCGATGAAGTGGACTGCATACAGAGTACACTGCAATAGATTCTATAGCCATGTCCACTCAAAAAAGCGCTCCTACGTCAGCGCTATCTGCCTTAATAGCAATAGAACAATTACAATCTACATTCGAATAACTCCACTAACATTATCACAAATGACAGACCGGTGTTCTTTGACCCCGCTTCTCATATCTTCTCACCAACCCCCATATCTGGTTCATAGTAAAAGCAACCTTCCGACTCATACCCTACGTCTAATTATAGCACAGCTCCATGAGCAGTTACGACGTTTAAGGGCCAAGCCTAGAGCGGTCAGTTATCAGGGTATGATAAGAGAGATACATACCAGCAATAACGCGGTCTCTTTTGTATGTTTGAACAAAGAAAGAGACTGCCATGTTATAGGAATGGACGTAATTTCGCGAGAATAGACTCACTTACGTCTTGATAAAGATGCTATTTATAGTCCGTTTATGGAGTATGGAGAAATTATCTTGTTGAAAAGTATTCGTATTATTTTGATGGCAATTATATTTATTCTACACAATGTGTAAATAAAACATGTTTGTTTAATTAATACATTGAGTAGAAGCGTTGAGCGTAAGCGTGAGCTAGCAAATTTGGCATCCGTATGAGTAAATGTATTGTGAATATTTCTGTGTTTGAATTGAATTATGTTACATAATAAGTAGAATGTTTCCTTTCTTTTCAAGATATCAGTCATCAGCATGATAGTGATAAGATGGCAGCATTATAGTGATATCCATGTGATATTACGAGCGTCTTTAAGCTGTTGGGATGCTTGTTATCACGCGTTGTGTATGCTTGCTTGTTAGCATGGTCACCTAAAAAAATCGGATTGACTATAATTAAAAGGAAGAAATGTGTCTTTCACAGTTGGTGTAATGTTAATTTTTACAAATGTTTCGTGTTTTAGCAAACAATTATCTATATTATTTTTATACTCGTATCGGTCGTGAGACGGTACTGTTGTACTGTGCTGGTACCCTTGAAATAAAATGAATGAATAAAACCTTGTTTTATCCAACAATTGCTGAGTTATTAAGCGATTCCAATTTTATTCGTCGAATTTGTTAAAAAAATATGTAATTTGCACACGGCGATATTGGAAGGGCGCCACAAAATACGGCATATATTTTCACTTGTTTACTCGAATTAACCGCGTGGGTTGAGATATGATATTTACTTATTTACTAGGCACTCCTCGTCGCGTATGTACCAGACATGCAAACAATTACAGATGCTCTTACACCGCTACTCAGAGTACGGGAAAACAAAGTGTTTTTTTAATACACCAGGTCGACAAATAAACATACGTACCACTTGATAGAAAGCGTTACCACAGCTTTTAGGCGCTTGAATTACACAAGGATATTACTAGCGCGTTCTTACCTTGTGAATTAAAGATATTATGTCAAATTATGACATCATTCCGTAATACGTTTAATAAGGCACTTGTATTAAGGATATCACACAGCCGAAGAATCATAAATACTCGTATAATAAAAAAAGTAAAATTTTTCAACACATTTTTAGTACACACTTTTCGGTTTCAATAACCTTTTTTGCCTCAACTGTAGAGGTTTCTGCCTCAACAGTTATTGTTACAATTTAACCTAATATACACAAGCTATTAATGAGGGTTCATTGGTGGAAAGTTAAACGAAAGTTGGTGATCGACAGAGGTGACCCTGAAAGCCAAGACATCTCGTCTGACTCCGAACTATCATACTTAGGTCATATATTTTTTTATAAACAAATTTACACATCGTCTTATACGTTAATCTGATTTAATAGCTGATTGATAAGAGGAGCTTTTAGCATTTATATTACGGATATCACACAACAGAGGAATTAAAAATACAATACTTAGATATAATTAAATTATATCCAGATAAAGAAGAAATATTAATATTCATTATATAAATATTTACTCTCGGCTGGGATCGAACCCATGTACGCCATCGGGCCAATATTCGAAGGATTGCGATCGTGGACAAGTACCAAACATTTCGAATTTTATGAATCTCTATGTTTAACAGTAGAAGTTTAACTACTGATATTATCATTATCATCATACCAGCCATTGTAAGTCCTCCTGGACTATAGGACGACTCCCCAAAAAAGGTGGATTTGCTTATAATTCCCGCGCTGGTCAAGCGTGTTGCAAACGCAAAACTCGCCCTGTGCATTTGAGCTCTTATACACTCTTGTGGATCGATGTACCGCCATCTGTTGGTTCTGGTACCTCAGTCGCCTCTTACGATACCTGGTTCTGGTATTCTACTCTGCTGGCAAAATCGGCTAAACTGATATAATGAATGATAATAAATATCGACCTCAGTCTTCACGTCTTATTTGAAATATTACATCAGTTATATAGTCTGCTTGCCGCAAGCGTGTGTCACTGTACAAACTATTGCTAAGTGGGGTACCTACTGTCGCGCACACAAATGTTTGAGTTTCCTGGATTTAATTACAAGTAAACAGATGCGGATTACAGCCTCGAAAATCTCGGTAAAGACATTCAGGCTTTAGGGGATTTGGAATCGGATTAATTTTTGATGGTATTGTTCGAGCGTTTTCATTAGGCTCTTGAGATGTAATTGCGCAGTCGAGAGCGGGTGATATTTTGAAAAGTAAGAATGAATATTAAAAATATGTTTCTTATCGGGTTACTGTCGGAATAGAATAGTACACATAGTTTCAATTAGTTTTGGTCAACATCAAAATGTATTTTAGTTTAAGTTACCTTTTGTTGTTGAATAAAGTTATTATTATTATTAATAAACAAGCACACCGTCCTGCAGCCTTTAGACACTATGTCAAAGTCAATACTTTGAGAGGCCCGATGGCACTCTCATATTTTTACGTCGGGTTCTCGAGAAAGACGCATGCGTATGACCCAATGGTTAAATAATATTTTAAAAAGTTAAGCAATATTTTCCTCATCTACAACAATAAAGACTCAATTCAATAGTGCACTCAGTCAAAAAAGCAACAGTAATCCTTAGTAATTATAGATTTAATTTTTAATATTGTATTTTGTTCGTTTCGCTAATAATTATAATAAATAAATAATATAATAATAAAATGACATTAAATTTAGTCTAACAAGCTGAATAGGTGTTAAAATAACTCATAGCTAGTATAATTCTAGCAAATAGACTATAGAATTGAATTTAATTAAGAAAAATAAGTAATAAAATTAGATTGTCCCAGCACACGACGCTTGAAACCAAATGTTAAATAATCACAAAACGTCTAAAGGCAAAATTTACTTTGTCATCTGTGATTTACGAACGAGAATTACGCGAGAGACCGAGTTGTTCAAACGGTTACACGGTATTAAATTTGACAAGACTAAATGAATGCGTATATCGTATTTACAATTCATAATTATTCGCGTCTTATTTAGGTAATTTATCGTATTGCTTAACATTTAGATCTATGAAATTGTAATTTCAAATGTTTTAATGAAGTAAACATCATACAAAGGTCGTCATTGTCGTTGTCACGTTATTTTCCCCCATATCTACCGCCAAATAGCTGTGTTCGCATTGCTATGCTCCAGTTTGAAAGTTGAGAGTGGCAGTGAATTTTCAGGGTAATGTGGCATAATTTCAACGTCGGCAAGGCATTAGTGATATCCTTGTACTATCACGCGGTCTGTATGCTCTGTCGACCTGGTCTGATAAAAAAAATCTTTGATATCATTGGATCTCTGTAAAGGCCTCCCAAAGAAACGAAGACATTTGCCTGTAATCGCCGCGTTGGGCAGGCGTGGTGGCAATCGCAGAGACTGATTTGAAGATCTGCGGCGTTTAAATTAAGGTGTATTGGGTGGATAAACCGCCATCTGTCGGTTCCGATGCCATAGTTGCGGCTTCGACAAAGAGCACTATTATACTATGCCGGCATCCCACGGCATTTTTAACTTTAGATACCGTCTCATCTTTGACTTTTATTTACTGATATTGAACTGATTTCTTTATCTAAACCAGTAGTTCCCAAACTTATTTTTCTCGTGGACCACTTTCAAAATGTTACTAGTTTCGATGGACCCCCTGCTGCTACATTTCTACCACATTCTTAAAGTCGCCAAAAAATTAAAAAGTGTCGCTTCTGAGTTCTGTCCCTATATTCCGATAGGTAAAATAAAAACGAAAAATGGTACATTTTATAACACTTTATTTATTAATAGAATAGAATTGCAAGAAAAAATTAAAAAGGTAAGTCACAATTTTAATTAATGGGAAGGATGTACGAGTATTTGGTGGAGTGTCAGCAAACGATCAATGTTTGGCTTTATTTTTGTGAGCAATAACCGCTACAAACCTCGATCAGCTGTTTGGTCATTTTGTATGGGAAGTCGAAAAATTTAATGTCTAGATTGGATAAGTCGTAGAACAAACATTGTTCAGGGTGACCTATAGACCACGTGGCCGAGAGGTTTTAAACGATTTACGATACACCCTGTATAATAAGTATGTATTTACAAAAAAAAAGTATTTAAGTATGTTTATGGGTTGTCTAGTACCCATAGTACACAAGCTCTGCTTAGTTTGGGACTAGTGGCTATGTGTGAATAATGTCCAAGAAAAGCAGATAAATTTTTGTGGACTCCCATTAGCATCTTATGGACCCCCATTTTTGTTCACGCCTACGTAGACCCCCAGCAAGTCTCCCGTGGACCCCTGGGGGTCCACCTGGACCACTTTGGGAATCACTGAATTCTAAACTAATATAATAAAGAGCAAAACTTTAATTTTAAGATTGTTGGCTATAATTTAATTCAAAAACTACATAAATGATTTTAATTCACCGGGTGACACATATGGCCTAAATATTATAAAATAAAAATAATAAATATCTATTCCAGAATAGAACAATGTGAGCAAGTTTTAGTTCTGTGTACGCTTACAATAAATTAGCATTAACGCCTTAACATTACCCGCTTAAGGGATGATTATCAAAAAAATATTCTACACTCTTTTTTCTGGCTTTCATTTTAATAACTTTAAAAACAACAACGTTTGATACTAACTTTTTTAACACATTATGGTTAGTGTCCTTTTTTTCTGATTTCAAAGATACTTTAATTCATGGAGAGCAACGTTATGAGTGAATAACATAAGCTTTATTTTGTTCACGTATTTTTATGGGAATAGCTAACGGGTGGATGAAACCTAAAAGACAAAATAGTTGCAATGGATACGATTTTAACTTTAAATTCTGTGTAATGAGTAAATTGTGTAGACTAAAAAGCTGAAAAGCTTTTTCCAGGTTTCGAGGTATTGTAGAGATATTTCGTATATATTTAAAGTATACAAATACATATCTTGGAAATAGAAAAATGACATAATGATTTATCTTTTACTGCTCAGACACAACGATATAATGAATCGAAAATAATATTGAAAACTAACAAAAAATATATAAAATGTAGTATTTTTTATAGATGATTAAAATATCAAAATCGGAGTATATTTAATAATGTATGAGAAACCGGTTCAAACCGGTAAAGTCCTGTTTCTTTACAATAAATCTTTAATTAATTATTATTGAATTTTTTTTGGTAATGTATTCTGCGTTTAATCTTAAAATATATATGTATAAATAAATTATAATTGTATTTTAATTTAAAAAATATGTTTTAAAATAAATTAAATTATTTTCGAAATTCTAAACATTTAGTAAATACCATAAATTGGTCACATATATTTAACAAATAATGTAAATTAAAAACATGTTATATACAATAGCTTCAAAACTATACATTTCATTTATTGTAATTCAATTGTTAAATATCTATTTAAATACTCACCGGTAAAAATATCACTCAATCACTGGTCAAATGCACTATCATTCACTCAACCCGAGCGTTATCACTCACTCACTTATCAAGCGAGTGCACTCACTCGCGCGCACGCTCTTTCAGATGCGGGGCGACTCGCGTGCCTCGTTCCCGAGCACTGACAGTGCCATCATTGTGTGTTTACTTGGACCCGAGGATGCAAGTACGGACTGCATAAAAATATTCGATCACAAAATAAATTGATTGGCTAATATAAAATATATTTTTTATGTTAAACACTAAAACGTTCTATACGAGTAAGAAGATGTTTCGGTTTACTTACTACGTTTAATATAGATTATAATTATTCAAACTAGCTACCACCACAGGCATTAATATGATGACTATTTGAATTTGTTTTGTGTCTGGGTGTTATATATGTATGTAAGTGTTATATTTGTGATTTCTCTATTGTTTGATATCCGTAACCAAAACATTTACTTTGAACTGTCAACGTATGAGATACCGTATATGATGATATTATTTACTTACAACGATTCGTTTTGGTTATCTGAAATAGTTTTTTATAGTGTTCAATTTGAACTTCTTCTGGGTTAAATGCAAAGTTAATGGAAACGTTAATAGTAATCCTAAAACTACAACCTTAAATAAATAACCAACCAAAAATACAGCAATCTAAACGTACAAAATACTAGATAGTTTCAAAGTTGATTAAATAATAGTTGTTCTGATAAGAATGAAAATAGAAGATTTATTACTATACATTGTTACAAAAAACGAACTTATATACCAAATTGTGCAGTTAATTTTTTTTTAAATAAAATCAATTCATGCTAAAATTGAACATTGTTTCAATGTCAGCAAATTCTGTGCCTTTAGATCTCAATAATTTCATACAAAACATTTATATAGATAACTAGCTAATTTTTTCCTTTTATGATATACAACTATTCGTCAACTATATAGAATTTATTTAAAGATAATTTACCTTTATTAATATGCTGACGATACTTTCTCAAACCTCTTCTAAGTAACAATGCACTTAAATTTGTGTCAAAATTATATAAACCACAACACGAACACTCGCTGTCCCGGTTTCCGAGTTTCGTATGTTTAGCGCGTACAGGACTCTATCACCTGGGTCGCTCCTTGCAACTGACACTGGAGTCATGCTGCGTGTCGAAAAACTACACAAAGGGATAAAGCGTGTACTCATTATGCCTCGTTCACGCACCTCTATGTACGTATATTTATATGACTCGCTCAAAGCATTATTACTTATGTAAAAGATCAGAGATGCGTGATTGATACTTCGGTGTTGTAAGCATCCATAGGCTGCTGTACCATAATGCAGGCCACACGCTTGTTTTCAAACTATAAAAAAGTAACAATGAAGTACCCACTAATGACGTGGTCACGCGACATCGCATCGCTTACCGAACTACACGGCTAAATTTGTATATTAATAATATAACTCCGTAATGCTAAAATAATTGTTACAGCAATTTCACAGTAAAAATACTGAAAAGAGTTTTAAAGTTGTTTTACTTGTAGTTGTTTGGATAACAACGAAAAGGAGAAGATTTATTACCGTATTCCTAAAAAATCCTCACATGTAAACCAAATGTTTTTTTTAATTTCTTCATCAAAAAAGCCGTTAACCATCCACTGCTGGGCCTTCCCAAATTAAGAAGAAGAAAATTCTAATGCCCATTCTCGCCATTGGGCTATACTGAGCTGAGGGAAAATTTACCACTCTCTGCCGGTTCTGATACCTCAGCCGCCTCTTACGACACCTGGTACAGAGCAAGGTTCTATACCGCGACGGCGACAACGCGTTTAGCTACGGTGTACGGTAATCCCCTGCAGAGTTCATAGGATCTGATTAAGACTGATGGCCATCACCCGAGGGCGCTTCTGTGGCTCGACCTAGTTTCAGATGGCCTTCTTTGGGGATATCGGTTAGTTTTGCAAAAGAAGACCGAGTGAGCACGGCCGCACTAGTAACCGGCCGGTTATCGCTGGAGACTATCATAATTATGTTGATTGAATACCGACGAACGTAAAGTCCATAAAGGAATGTGTTATCTTCCATAATCACCTTCGCAGCCATTAAGATATCTGCACCCGTTAATGTCTTATTTTTAAATGCAAGCACTTTCGGATATAAAAAAAAACAATAAGCAGTATTAACTGCTATTGCTACTCAGCAATATATTGATGATAAACAGCGCCCCGCATTGCTAGCACATTATCCCGTGGGAACAATAAATAATTAAAATTGATTAAGTTACAGGAAACATTAACTATACGTCGTTCTGTTGAAATCGGTTTAGTCGATCAGAATTGATAAGTCAGAACAGATAGATATTCTTTTTTGTCCAAATACCGTATATACTTTCATATGAATATAGTGACAAGCTTTTAATTTGAAATTACAAATAGACAATTCAATTTTAATTACATGTACGTATTTATTAAAATAAGTGTTACCGAGATTATTGAGAAACCCTCTTGGTAGAGAAACGTTGAATTGAACAGAACAAAAGTAATAAAAGCATTTAATTCGAGTCAATTGTATAATCCGTTGCAGTTAAATGTAAACGAGGCACGACCGTCGCATTAGTGTATTCACTAAACAGTAGTAAGGTCACGCGGACACTTCCAAGTGCGAGTGAGGAGGGACCCATGAATGATGTGCGATAAATCAAACATTTCAATGAGAGCTTCGTATTTTTGTCGTGTAACATATTATATGTGATTTGGACCTTGCTTCCGTTTGTGCTTTTCCTTAGATCTCATGGGGACACATGCACAGATTATAATCTAACCTAACGTAGTTTATCTATTATTATCGGTAACAAATGACAAACTTCAAATATTTTACTCTTTGTAATGATAATTATAAATATACTTTATTATACAGAAATAAGAATATCAAATGGGCCCATCAATGTTAATGCTACTTAAATTTTAAAAGTGATTTATTATTTTATATTTGTTTATTTTTGTGTTGTCATAAAATGTTTCATATCTTTTCTTTTTAATTTTTCATGTAATATATTGCTTGCGGTGTTTGACTGTAAAACTGTACATCTAATATTTTAAGAATTATAGTCATTTAGTAATAGTGTAATAATTGTTGGTGAACCTCTAAAAAATTAAAAAAAAATAACAGTACGGTAAGCAGCATATCGAGCTACCCAAATCTGTCGAATTTTGAACAGTCAATATTGAACTCAATGGCTCGCTTTTATTGATTAATATCGATTGCGAAGTTTTAACAGATTTTGGTAGGTTGATCTGTTGCTGTATGTACAATGCGGTCTTATTGCATATCCAGCACTTTCTTCCAGGCTATTTTTGGACAGAAAAATATAGTTAATTAGACTTTTTTTTGTTTAATATGCCGTGACTTTCTGTTTTTTGGTTTTTGTTGATATCAACTTAATATTTCGATTCATTTAATTATAAATGAACCTTTTTTCTTTAATTTTGATATTTAATGTACATCCCGCCCATGTGACGGCACATTAGCCACAACAAACTGGTATCGTCTGTTACACAATCGAGATGTACCTGCCATAATTCGTTACATAAATTATCCCATTTACCCACTCGCTGATGAAAATGACCGGACCTTGGGCTGATGTCACTCATTGATGAAGTGCTCACGTAGGCTTGCTAATAGAGACATTCTATTTCCTGACGTCATTAATGAAAATATCTACTTTATAAACCTCTAAGGTTAACAGTACAATTTTAAAACTTACTTTGCACCCCACGTTTTACCCTTTTAGGAGGTGGTCCCGATATAAGGAAACCCTCTGCAAAATTTCATATCTCTACCCCTTATAGGCCCTGGCATAGGCCTTAGGCTTATGTGGCCCTGTGTTAATATGTCAGTCAGTCAGCTTCTCCTTTTCTATATATGGAAATATTAGCAAAAATATATAACGGCTGGTGAAAAAGATTACCTTATAACTTGCATTTTAGTCATTATCATCATACCAGCCACTGAAAGCCCACTGCTGGACAAAGGCCTCTCCAAGAAAGGAGTAAGATTGCCCATAATTACTGCGCTGGGCAAGCGTGTTGGCAATCGCAGAGCGCAGATATTCGCTTTCGCGACTTGGATGCTGCTGCCCACCCTGCGTATTTGAGCTGCAATGTTTTGGATGGATATACCGCCATCTGTCGGTTTGGGTACCTTAGTCACCAATTACCTCACCTGGTACAGGGGTAGGTACTATTCTATTCTGCCGTTACCTCACGGTACAGAATGTGCTGTTCCATCAAGACAATGTGTGTGTACACATGTTTAGTCAGGTTGGCCAAAATCTACGAATTGAGATACGAACTGTTATCCCATCTAGCATATTCTCCAAATTTAGCTCCCTGCGACTATTATCTATTTCAAAACCTAAAGAAATGACTGACTGGTAAGAGATTTGAGTCTAATGAATAAGTCATTACCAAAACAAACGCGTATTTTGAGAGATTTGAGAAAACCTATTATTTGGAAGGAGTAAAAAAAATTAGAAATACGCTGGACTAAATGTATTGAGCTAAAAGGTGATTATGTAAAAAATTAAATGTATATTTGCCGCAAAAAAAAATGTTTTATTCAAAAAGTCACGGAATTATCAAACCACCTCGTATGTACATTCATATGCCTATTTTAAAAAGCTGTTATTTTTGTATTACAATCAAATACTTCAACTATATTCATATATGAACATATATTATATTTATTCAGGGATATATAATAAATAGATAAACGCGAAAGTGTGTTTTATGTTAACCTTGTGACTAAACAACTTGACGGATCTTATAGAAATTTATCATGTAAATGGCTTACTTCTTAAAGTGGTAATAAATTGCCGTGGTATAGGACGTCCACGCGGAAGAAATCAACTTAATTTAAATTAAAAAAAATGATTTGTATGCTGACGCTACACACATTAAGTATATACGTACGTTGTTTATGTGTCTGTCAAAACTGTGCACAAACAGGTCATCCGCCATTAAGTTAAAGTTTATCTCGTTCGGTAAACAAGTCGCCATTACCGGGTGGAGTATGCTTAATTAAATCTAACCAACAAACGTTTAAATAGCAACATTATACTGAAAATTGACTAAATGTAAACTTGCATATATGCTATTTGTACTTAAGACATTATCATATTCATACCAGCCATAGGAAGTCTGCTGCTGAACATAAGCCTCTCCAAGAAATGAGGTTTTTTGCCCATAATTGCCGCGCTGGGCAAACTGTTGGCAACAGCATAGCGCAGCTATCGCGACGGAAATGCTGCTGCCCATCCCCACCCTGCGCATTTGAGCTGCTCTGTTTTGGATATATATACCGCAATCTGTCGGTTCTGGTACCTAAGTCGCCTCTTACGACACCTGGTGCAATAGGAGGTACTATTCTATTCTGCCGGTACCTCACGGCACCCTTCTAATTAAGTAATACCGAAGTATCAATGCCGATACCGCTTTGGGTTCCAAAAAGACCTACCATTGTGTTATTGGAACTCTTATTACCATTAGGCTTACCTCCAGGTTCCTTTCTGGTGGCTCTCGTAATGAACATGATGAAAACTTAGTTTTAAGACCCACCTGGTCTCGGCAGACTGGAATTTAAGCAGGACATTCAGTGACCTATTTGTTTTCTAACGACGGCCACCCGAGCCTCAGAGGCGCCCTCGGGTGATCGCCACCGATCCCGCTCAGATCCCGCAAGCCTAGCGGATGAGATTGTAGCTAAATGCGCGGTCATCGCCGCGGGATACTCGCGGGTTATTACTAGTTTATTTGGGCACAGGGTCGCTCATAAATGAGCAACGTCGCCCTTTCTTTCGGTGGCGCTGAAATCAACGGCTGAATAGTCCAGTAATAGGTACGAAAAAAGAGCCTATTTCTTTAAATTATTGTAATAAGCTTATTTTAATGAAGATATATTTGATATATATATTTACATTGAAGCCCTTAGTCATGGAATCACGCACGTGAATGATTTGTATTTTTCCTATTATATTTGTGATGTCTGTGTTGCCTGATGTCCGTAACACAAGTGCTTTTTATTTGAAATCATTATTTTATTTTTCTAACTTAGAGTTTGGTTGGGTTATTTAAACTAAAACTCGAATATGGTAAACATAAAAAGTTAAATAAACGTATTTTATAATCCATTACAAAACAAGTTTAATGTAGACAACATTAAATTAATTTTGACGCGATAGGCCTCCCCAAGAAAGGGGGACTTTTGCTTCTGATTGCCACACTGCCCAAGAGTATGTTGCTGCTTTGCTGATTGGATGTACCGTCATCTGGCGGTTCCGGTACCTTAGTCGCCTCTTACGAAACCTGGTACAGAGGAAAGTACTAGTCTATTCCGCAGGTACCCGACGGCTCATATACCCGTGTTTAATTTATCCCAATAAATCCCAATATTTAACCTCGATCCCTAATAAAAATCAAACACAAATTACACTTGATGTTTAAATAATTATAAATAATTCAACAGTACAGCATTTGAAAGGCCATTGCGTTTTATCTCGACTGATACGACTTTTGACCCTTCGTTCCAATATAACGCGTTTGTGAGAATAAAATTGTTTTCACAACATTCATGCGACCTTAACGACATATTACATTTTTTGTGGCATCATTTATCTTCAGTGATCATAGTGATATGTCAAACGACGTGTAGTTCAACGAATTCATGTAATATTGAAGTAAGCCGGCGGCGGTCAGTGTTTAAGGTATTTCTTTAACTTTATCGATGTTCTTGCATAAAAGTAGATTATGTTCATATCGGTTTTTTGTTGCATTTGTATTGTCAGAGTGTAAGATGTTTTGTCACAGTTAAGGTCAATATAACGGCCTAATTAACTTTTCAAATTTAATCATTTTTGATATAATTGTCAGTTGTTCGACACGATTGGCAGAATATAGTTAAAACAGATATATTGGACAGAATTATATATTTTTTTATACTAATAACCATACCAATTCAAATTCAATCTGTTAGGTCAGCGAGTAATAATATAAATTATTGACTTAATTTTAATTTCTTTACACTAATTCTACGAACATGCATATGGTCCACGTAATAGTTAGTGTCACCGCAGTCTATATACTGTCGTATTATCACAGGGATATTACTAACCTGGTCAGATGAAGGTAAATGGGCTCGATAGCGCAGATGTTAGTGATCTTATATTGCGCGCCAAAGGTCGTGGGCTTAATCCCCTCCCAGGACAAATATTTATATAATGCTATTTTTGTTTGTTCTGTGTATAGATGTTGAATTTATTTACTTATTTATTAACATAACCATACAGGTTATCCCAATTACATAATTATGAAGTTCTAAGAAAAATTAAATTATTGTACATCGAGCTTAATTATTAATGATTTGACGTTGTCGACAAATACGTTAAAGTCCGGATGAGACATAAGGAGTGCGTTAAGTGCCTGCTGCATGTGGCATAAAGGTGATTGCGCACATGCTACATGACGACATGGCAGAGGCGCAAACAGTCGATGTCTTCGTCCGGATCGAATGCGCAGATGGTTGTAGGTACAAAGATGCGTGAATTGTCACGCATCTGCATGCTTTACACATTCAGGCGGGTCCACATCTCCACGCAATATTGCTATAGCGGTTGACAGCTCTGCACGAGTTCTCTTGGTTACCAGAGAATTCATCCCCAACATTCCCAGCAAGAACTTAAAGCCTAAATATATGTATTTAATTATTTCCCAGTAATTTCACTGCAACTCTTACCCTTCAAATTTGAACACAGTAATTCGGACATGATGCAAGCATATGGGAGTGAAGTACCAATGACGACTTTTGTTTCAGGTATGCCAACCGCTTTCTTCGCAACTCAAAGTAATAACAAAGAAACAATTCATGTGTCGACAAAGTTTTTGTCTGTCTGTCAGGGGATTGTCAATTTGTGTGACTGTTAACGATAAATGGCTGGAGGCGAGGATATACACTTTAATAAAGATGTATCCGTTTCTATCTATTACCGCGAAAATCAAAACGTTATTGTGAAAAACAGATATACAATGTTTGTATACTTCTTTGTTTCACGAAATAACTTGTATACTTTTTGTTGCTGTAATAAATAAACGTCAAAGCTCGGGAATCAGGTCCCTGTGGTCCCGGTGTGAATTGCGGGAACAATGGGGATAGTCCATCACAATGCCTGTCACTGGGGACACTGAAATATTGACTTCTGAAGTCAAAATGAACAAACTTCAAATTGTTCTCTCAAATTTCGTCTACATAATTATTTGCGTTACAAAATGTCTACTTATATTTTATGTCAGTAAAAAAAAACACCTGCGGTAGACAATGATTGTATGCATTGTTACCTCACTCTCATCTATTTCTACCACCAAATAGTAGTGTTTTCATTGCTTTATTCCATTTTAAAGGGTGAGCGAGGCAAAGGAATTACTGAGCTGTTGGGATACTAATGTAACATAAATCTTCAAGTCACACCCTAGTTATATCCTTGTGATAATACAAGCGTCTATAGTCTGTGGTGACGCTCGCTATCATGTAGACCGCATGCTTATTTGTACTCATAGTTATATAAAACAAGAAAATAAAATTATACACTATTTTTTTCTATTAAACAAAGACTACGAAGACCTCAATTTGCGTCTTGAATATTAAAATCTATTGACTTACATTCTCCACAATTTTATTGTTTATTAAATCTTACATAATCCATGATAATTTGATTGTGTGAATAATAAATCTAAACAGCAGGCTTATTCCACCAACGTTTCTATTTAGGTAGTCTTTCAATTGCTAAAATGGCGAAAGCGGCTAAACCAACGTCATTTGGGAATCCTTAGTTCAAACGATTTAATAAATAAATAAAATGTATTTCTTACTACAAATAACAATTACAATAAACATTATCTAAAATGTTATTACAGGTCGTATTACAGTTCATAAGGCTCCTTACACGTCTCAAACTTCTCTATCTGTACCGTGCTTATTCTAAAATAGTATAAAAATTATTTGTTTTAAAAAAAATTGTTACATTAATGCTCGAAATAAAAATAAAGTTTGACAAAAAGCACTAAAAGAATAAAATAAAAATTAGAATAATTAATTGGATATTTTGAATTCGAATAAAATGTGTATTTCAAATAAAAGCCCTATAAGGTATTAATCTCAATTTCTAACTCTTTCAGAAATTATTTGTTTTACTAGACAATGATGGCATTATTTTGCATTACCAAACCGGCTTTTTTATTTAGTCTTCCTTGCCAAAAACAATTGTCTTTTTTGATGAACTATAAATATTAACCAGCCGTATCGAGATTAAGGAAAATGAATAGGCATTTTCTTTAGTGCATTTCCTTTGAAATTAGTTTCGAAGTGATAGATTACACTTAAGCATAGCAAAACTAGAAAGGGGGAATTGGGGTCAGGGAGGAATGCGATTTTGAGTTATAGATGCCATGTTGCATTTAAGCTATATAAGCTGCCATCTACACTAGGTAGAAGGGGAGGTACTATTCTATTCTGCCGCACCTCTGCGGTACCTCACCGCGAATGTTGTTACTAATATGTAATATGCTAACCAGTTTCGATCTTGTCTGAATAATATAGATACTGGATCTAAATAATATGTAAAAAGAAACAGTGGCTTAAAAACATACTTTATGTATATATAAAAGTACCACCATGATTGAAAAAAGCAGCCACCATCTCAACCAATTAAAACTTGAACAGTTCCTATTTAATAACCACAATCAGAAATCGTCGATACATAACTTTCGATATTAAACTCCAGTAATTGATTGGACAACTTCCCCACCCGTCAAAAGGGTGTAAAAGCCTGTTTCCACTTGTTTGGTGATAGGTCTGTCGCAATGCCGGGTTATTCAATTTAGCTTATAATTTTATAATACTCGTATTTTAAGGCATAATTATTCTATGTATTCTTTTATTTTACTTTGTGATAGTAACGCGTATGTATTAATTAACATAATACTTTATACATATTGTTGTAAATCATGATCACAACTTTAATAATTATCATTCAAAAATGTATTTACTGACCAATGATTGCGCATGTGCGTCGACAATTAAATACAAGAGTAATTATATATATAAAGTTACACAAATCAAAATTATTATTTTGTTTTTCGTAGGCATAGTAATATTTTAGTACGAATCATGCCTAAGTATTGTTAGGGATTAGTAGTATTGTTACTGCCGTGAGGTACCGGCAGAGTAGAATAGTACCTCCCACTGCGCCAGGAGTTGTAAGAGGCGACTAAACTACTAGAACCAACAGATACCCATGGCAGGGATGGGCAGAAGCATAGCGGTTCTGGCACCTTAATCGCTTCTTCGGACACCTGGTACAGGCGGAGGTACTATTCTGCTCTGCCGGTACCGCACGGCTTTATAAATGAAGGTTATTATATTCAATGAATAAAAAAACGGATCCAACACTACAGTGGAAACCGGCTCTAAGTCAAACTTTTCCGACATTAATGTCGCCGAATATGGCGCGAACTTCGTTCTTCATTGTTTTCTCCGATTTCTCTAAATTTCTTACATTTACTCGAATTTCCCGAGAATTATACGAAATGTCTGGTGGAAAAATACCAAGACTTCTCCTGTCAGAGTTAGAAAGTTTTTCGCTGAAGTTCGCTTAAACGTTTGACGATTCCTTTAATAATATATTATGTATTATACGAATCGTTTTTATGCGAATAATTTAGACTATATTTCTTTATTTATGTGTAAACATAATAATGTTTGGCTGCCAAATTGTTTTTTATCTAATTGAACCTTAAATGGTGGTATAACCATCGGAAACAGCCCAGCTCAAATACTACAGGGTGGGGATGAGCAGCAGCATCCCTGTCGCGAAAGTTGCGCTCTGAGATTGCCACCACGCTTGCCCAGCGCGGCAACTATGGGCAAAATTCCTCCTATACTGGGGAGGCGTATGTCCTACAGTGGACTTTCTTTGGCTGATATGATGAACCTTAAATCCAGTAGATTTTTAAATTATAAACACTGAAAAACGTCATAGAAAGTAAAACAAAATATATCCCGACTTTAACACTATATATATGTTACCGGCCAAACCCGATTTCAGGACAAACCAGTTTTGCCTAGGTGAAACTAGTTGTTCCTATACACGATAGGATTAACTAGTATAGCCTAGTCCAAACTAATTTGTACTAAGCCCGATAGGATAAACCAGTTTAGGCTAGGCCAAACTAGTTGGTCCTGATATAAATACGCACACTTTAGGATAAACTGGTATGGTTACTGGTACTGGTATGGTTGGTTAGGTTAGGTTAGGTTAGGTTAGGTTAGGTTAGGTTAGGTTATTTATTTTAACTTTCTAGATATACTATAATGTTCAGACTAGACCATACAAGTTTATCCTGGAGTGTGCGTATTTATATCAGGATCAACTAGTTTGGCCTAGCCTAAACTGGTTATTCCTATCGGGCTTAGTACAAATTAATTTGGACTAGCCTAAACTGGTTTATCCTATCGGGTTTAGGACAAATTAGTTTGAACTAGGCTATACTAGTTAATCCTATCGCGTATAGGAATAACTGGTTTCGCCTAGGCAAAACTGGTTTGTCCTGAAATCGGGTTTGTCCGGTAACATATATAACAATAACATTATATATAAAGCTTTTCTTGCTGTGAGGTACCGGTAGAGTAGAATAGTACCTCCCTTTATACTAGGGGTTGTAAGAAGCGACTAAGGTACCAGAACCGACAGATGACAGTATACCCATCCGAAACAGTGTAGCTCAAATTCACAACGTGGGGATGGTCGCAGTAAAACCGTCGTGAAATCAGCACTCTGCGATTACCAACACGCTTGCTTAGATCGGCAAATATGGGCAAATTCACTTTTTCTTAGGGAGGCTTATGTGTACAGATAAATAAGAAATTAAAGACTATATGTGAAGGTATACAAAGAAAGTATCAATATAAGCCTATCTTATTAGTTGTAGGTTATTTGAATAGTGGGCGTGTCAAATAGCTTCGTGTAGTTATAAAAACGAAATCCACCCTAACATGTTTATTTAAGTTTATTTAAAGGTATTATTATATACGTTATCCCATTACGTCTTATTTCAGCAATCTCAGAAGCAACGGTATGGTACGATTGCATTCCAAATATTATTTACATTTATTAACAAATAAATTATATCGTAAATGAATGTTGAATTAGAAATGTGTGAATTCGTTTCAAGTGTGTTTCTACGGTAAAGCCGGCGCTCGGGGCCCGCGTCCCGCGGCCTTGAGTCGCGGTTAGGGTTAGCACCTATCAACAGCACCTGATTGTTCCAAACAAATTAATGGCACGTCCCAAACAGGGCTGCCACCGAAATTGCCGATTTCTCTACAGATTGAATTTGCCGAAAATATGGCAACGACATTGATGAATTATTTTTAATTTGTATACGGGTTGCCAGGTTTAAAAATATTTTGCACGGTCCATTTGGTAGATATTTGGCAGTTTGATTGTTATTAGCATGCTACTTAAAAAAAAATTTGTCACATTATCATCTATGGTGGCCAACAATTAGAAACGGCAAAATAGTCGGGGGACATTTTCCAAAAATTGGGGCACAAACATATTTTCGCTTATTTGAATGAAAACTCCAATCAATGTGTTTTTATTTTGCGAATCTTTATCAAAATCTGTTCTTAAGTTTACAATGAAAGCTAGTTAATTTTTTCAACCATCTAGAAATCCAAATATTAGTTGAGTTTTATGCCAAATACAGTACATATAAGTAAGCCCGGGGAAAGGTAAAATTTTTTTTTAATTCTATATATGTGTAAAGCTACATTGAACATTCACCCGAATGTACCTTCTGCAAAATATTCTGGACCCGCAATAAAATGATCATTGAATAAATCAAAAAATAAACCAAACCCAAGAATCGTACCCGGGAGCACTCCCACTGGGTGCGGGAGGGGTTTACAAACATCCTTAAAACGTCGCAATTCAGCCCGATGTGTTTCAACGAAAGTAAATAATAACAAATGGAATGGGACTTTTATAAAGCGGTGCGCAAACGTGCCTGCTGTAATTAATAATGTGTACTTGTAGACTTGGAGGTACGCAGAATTTTGTACTCGACGCACCAGGTCTCGCTAGAGTTAAGCTACCCGTAAATAATGTTACGTGTCTATGTTCTTAACCCCACTTTATAGATGTCCACTGCTGGGCTAAGCCCTCAACAAATTTACGCCTCAGCGTGCGGATCTGTTGCGCCTGGAACCAATGACTTTCCGAAAATACCAGGTCGTCCCGCGCTGCACTCTAGCCGCCACTCTAGAATCTTTCTCCCCATTTACCATCAGTTCATTGAGTTATCTTCGTCCACTGCTAACTCAGCGTTGCGATTCGATGAGCTTTGCACATAACTTTCGTTCTCTTACGGATCTTCTGATTTTGGAATCGACCACGTAGGGAAACCCCGAACATAGATCCCGAAGATTGATCAATGGAATGAATTAATAATGCTTAGGCTATGGAGTGGATAATTCAATTTTATATATTTTTGTATACTTTAATGATAATTAAATGTGTAAACTACCGTCAAGTACAATACAAATAAAATTATAATTCACAAAAGTTATTTAGTAGTAAAGTCACATCTTGTATTTTTCTTCTTAAAAATATACGATATCATATGCCATGCAGAGGAATAAAAGTTAAAAACATATATTGTAGATTAACATCAAACATCGCCGTTATGAAATGTTAAAATAATAAATACTAAATTCACACCACATCTCATACATTGCCTACATAATACATAAACACAAATTTTATCATTTTAATGTGGTTTCTGAGTTTGGATGGAATTAACGACTTTTGGCGCATTAAATAGGATGATACCATCTGCGACATTGGGCCCGTCAAAATCCAAAAGTAATAATACATAATTTCAAAGTGTTTAGATTTTTTTTAATATATATATTATATTCAGGAACAAACAGCAACTCTGTGCCAAATTGTATATATGCGAAACGTATGAACATAAAATATAAGTATATAGACATTGGGCATACTCTATTCTCGTGTACTCAGCATACGCTTCATTCATCTCGAAGCCACCTTTTGTCCTCTTTTATCTCGGTCGATGGACTCTCCAGAAAAATTGAAGATGAAACAGGAACGGGTGCTTCACAATAGCAAAAGCTGGTTACATTTTACAATCTTATCGACTCGGTATCATAGGAATTTCTATTTGAAAGTTTCTATATACCGATATTGTACCGATTTTGTAATAATAATTGTTATAACATGTACAAATAAGGAACAGGAAAAAAAATGTTAGGTTAAAAAAACTAATAATATTATTATTTTTTTATTTTTTAGACTAAGTCAGCAAACAAGTTTACGATCCGCGTGTTAGTTAGCGTTACCAAAGCCTATAGACGCTCGTATCATTACAAGGATATCAATATCATATCACATTAACCAGTAATTTTACTGCCTCTCTTACTTACTCTGCAATTTTCATCATTTTTATTTAATTTCTTTTTTAATAAAAATGGTACTTCTACTTTATGTAAAAGAAATTTAGCCTAAACTATTAAGCCTTATAACATCAACACGCTTCCTAAAGTTTCATGGAGTCAGGCTCATCTGATAGGAATATTACTAGATACGGACTGATCAACGTACTGGCTAATAAAATTTTGTCAAAATCTCTCAATAGATGATCATCATTATTATCATATTAGCCATAGAAAGTCCACTGTTGGACATAAGCCTTTCCATGATAAGGGGAACTCAGTCCATAATTGCCGCGCTAGGCAGGCGTGGTGGCAATTGCGTGGTGGCAATTGCGTGGTGTAACTTTGTGACAAGGGTGATGATGTCAATTCTCAACCTGTAGTATTTAAGCTCCTCCTAATTCGGATAGATATGCTGCCATCTGTCGGTTCCGGTGCCATTAACGCCTATTATGACACCGGGTACTGAGAGAGGGGGTTATTATTTTATTCCGCCGGCACCCAGCGGCTACTATAGTAGTCTCTAATTTTATACATAGAGATTAAAACCGATTAAAGCTCTCGCTAATGACATTCGAACAGAAAAGATATTTATGTGTGAAGGAATCCGCATGAGAAAAATAGAAGGAGCACAAGTTACATCTTATTACATTTGCCAGTAAAAGTTCTGTTAAAATCGATACTTTCGTTTCAGAGCTTAGCGGAAACAAACAGACAGATTTTTTTTATGTATGTACCGTGCTTTGTGCTGAATTTCATAAAAAACTGTTTATTTTTTTTTTATTTTTTTTATAATAAATTCCCACAACATCTCATACATTGACATACATACCTGACTCCGAGGTAAGTCGCTTAAAGCACTTGTGTTACGAATGCCAGACAACAGAGGAATCACAAATATACTACTTAAATACATATATTTTACACCCATACACAGAGCAAACACAAATATCATCATATAAATATTTGCTCTGGGTGGGAATCGAACCCACGACCCCTGGTGCACAAGACAGGATCACTACCATCTGCGCCATCGGGCCCGTCATTGGAATCACAAACAGACAATGTCACAAATTAATGTTATTTATGTATGACCAGCGAACCGTCCTGGCTTCGCTCGGGTGCAGTGAGGTTGAAAATAGTTATTGTAGGTTTTACCCAAGATATATATATATTGAAGAATTTTTTGGTGCACAATAATATAGAATATTATTATGATCTATCTCGTCAGATTCAGCCAGTGATTGCAATGTAATCGCAAAAGAAGTGTTCATTTAAGACACCACATATGAAATTTATGAACTTCTAGTGTTATATTTCATTAACCATCCATTATTCATTGTTTTAAATCATTGTATCAATTAACAAAAAACGCATTAAAATCCGTTGCGTTGTTTTAATGATCTAAGAATATACAGGGACAGATATATAACGTGAAGTGACTCTGTTTTTATTATATAGTGAAGATGGTGTAATGCACACTTTTCTAAAACAATTCTATTCTTTAAAAAATGCAACACAAGATAATAGCAGAGTCAAGTCGAACTGTCTACTACATCCCAACTACATAGTATAATGTACACTTTTCTAAAACAATAATTTTCTTCAAAAAATGCAATATGTTATAATAATAGAGGTAAGGCGAACTTGTTCTGTACTTGAAAAATACGATATGAAATTCAGCAGTCACTATTCCCGCCGCTCAGGCCCTCAGAGGATTGAACTTATTGCGTGCATGCATCACACGAAGTTATATGAATACTCGACACGAATAAGGCACGGGTATAAGTTTAATATCAACATTAAGTAATTCTCTTTTGAAACGAGTAAATGTGACGCCGTTAAAAGATTCTTGACATCTAAGTAGTGACTAGAGACTGCGTATGAATTTCGAAAAGTATTTCTATAAAAGTATGGAGGTAAAATATAGCACAGCCGTGAGGTACCGGCAGAGTAGAATACTCCCTCCCCATGTACCAGTTGTCGTATGAGGCGCCTTAGGTACCGGAACCGGTAGTTGGCGGTATATCCATCCGAAACAGTACAGCTCAAATGCACATGGCGGGAATAGGCAGCAGCATCCCCGTCGCGAAAGCTCCGCTCTGCGGTTGCCGACACGCTTGCCCAGCGCGGCAATTATGGGCAAAAAATCTCCTTTCTTGGAGAGGCTTATGTCCAGCAGTTTCTACCGCTAAATAGTTCGCATTACTGAGTTCCGGTTTAAAGTGTGAAAGAGGCAGTAACATTACTGGGTAAATTTTACATTGTCAATGTAAATGTTATTGTCAATGTAATTGTAATGTGTCAATTTTACATCTTTAGTTCACAGGGTTGGCGACACGATTGTGAAGACACGAGCGTCTAAACAGCGGTCACATTTATCACCAAGTGGACCGTATTCTTGTGTGCTGATTTCATTTAATAAGAAAAATGAAAAAAGATCCCGAGAATTACAAATCCTGCTGGATGCTGCTGCCCATCTTTGCCCTGTGCATTTGAGCTGCACTGTTTCGGATTGATATACCGCTATCTGTCCATTCTGGTACCTTAATCGCTCTTTTTAAACACCTGGTGCAGTGGGAGGTACTATTATAATATGCCGGTACCTCACACTGTTGTCTGATATCCATAACAGAATGCTTTTAACTAGGGCTAGCAAGCTTACTTATCTTAGAATCAGGTCAACATATGAGCAGTGTACATATATTTATTATCAAAAAAAAGGTTTCATTACTGTAAGGGTATAGTTAAAGTACATAATGTAAGATAGTGAACTAGTTCTAACAAAAACCCAAGAGGTCCGCCTACATCCTATCAAGATTTGATCTACGTCAAAGTGTGACGCGACTCAGCTCGCTCGAATTTCTTTTAACGCGAGGTGCGTTTACTTTATCGTTCAGCGAGTAATCAAGGAAATGAAATGAGCTCTCTGAAGACGTATTTACTCTCTACATGGAGCAGATTGAAATGGACCTGTGGACCTTTTGATTTTGTACATGTTTTGTCAAATATCTTCAACATATATATCTGTTTGTTTGGACGATGACGGGCCCGATGGTGGAGATGGTAGTGATCCTATCTTGTGCGCCAAAGGCCGTGGGTTCGATCTTCATTCAGGACAAATATTTATGTATTGATATTTGAGTTTTTCTGTGTCTCGGTGTTGAATTTAAATATGTATTTTAAGTATTGTGAATTGTGTTTCCTCTGTTTTCTGATGTCCGTAATACAAGTCTTATCCTTATATCATTTTTTTATTTGATTTCAGGTTATGTTGGCAAATATACATACTTCGTTGGTTAGTTTTTGAAAAATAATAATAAATAAAATAACACAACTCTCATACAATGACCTGACTCCGTGATAAGTAGCTTAAAAAATAAAACTTAAATACATAATTTATATCACCAATTTTTGTCCTGGGAATATAACCTACGGCCCTTAGCGCATAGGTGAGGCACACCACTGAATGCACCATCAAATCTAAATGGCATTCCGTGTTGTTTTTAAATAATCTGAGCGTTATTCTTTTCTGACTCATACAGTCTTCTTCCCTACTAATTTCCTAAATGCAAAATAATATGTTTGCCTATTACGCTTTTAATTTTAATTAAATATGAAATTTTGATAGCTTCAACCATAGAGAACCCTATTAAACATTTTATCCCGTCTTAAACAAGTGTTCTTGATTGCTATATCAAGTTAAAATAATATATTGCTTTTGGATTAAAAAAAACAAATAAACACAAAATCTGTTGTTTAAAAATTCGATACGTATATAATTGATTGATGACGCTTGATATGATAAAATTAAATATATATAAACGAGGTCAATGAACATGCGTTTTAACGATACACAAAAACAGGTGGCTTAAAAACTTATATTGAAAGAAATCAAAGTGATAATTAAAATTTGTTTGGATAAAGAATATGCAGTGAAAATTGAGAACAGGTCGGCCTAATTTTGCTTTATATGACTACAATATTGCACCCGCATTTCAAAAATCCTCTCTAAACACTCCTCTACGTTATTAAAAAAACCTCTGTGCATAATTTTAAGTTTGTTACAGTTTAGGCACTGCGTTGATATGTCATTCAGTCAGTTTCTCCTTTTATAGATATTATTGGATGCAGTCTTGACTGGAATAAAGACAACTTTTCATGCAATTGTATTGTATGAAATCAGACAAATGTATTGCTTGACTATTCTAACAAACTTATATACATTAAAACCAAGGTAGCGAACGTTAGAGAACAAAATGTCATAATTATTTCTCCATTTGAATAGTTGTATTTGCAAAAGTTTTCAAATGGTGTTAAAATAAAATACGGTAAAACGACTAAAAACATGTCCACTAGGACACTGGTCTTCTTATGATATTTGATGGTGTTTTGCCCATATTGCCCATGCTGGGCAAGCGTGATGACAATCTTTCGTAAACCCACGCGTCTCATACTATACTGTATATGAAACAAGTCTACTATCAGTAATACTTCCTGATTACAAATTTTGATAATGAACTCTGTACTAATTACGAGTATAAAGAGAAACGATTTAGTTGTTTGTTTGTTACGAATTAAAAAAAAAATAGTCGATCGATTTAAATAATTCTTTCACCAATAGAAGCAACATCACATCATCTCTCACTGGGTGATATAGGCTATATTATAGTATTGGAAATCCTTCTTTTTAAATGGAACTACGTAAATAATATTAGTACTTTTATAAATAAAGCAGTTTTAAAAACCCTTTCATTAAAGAGAATTTACGTCATAAGAGATAAATCATATTCTTTCGGGAAGTGGGCGTACTTGTGAAATTGGTCTGCTAGTATTAAACAAACCAAAAGCAAAGTTTGAGCCGCTATGTGGGAGCAGAAGACAAAATTTCGCCAATCAATTAACGAAAGTGCCGACTATAGTTCTGTTTGTTGATAACTTCATCCCATTTAGATCCCAACTTTCCATATGTTACGTCAGAATCAGTACTCATATTAACGCAAGTTAGTTGAAATGGAGATTTTTAATAGAGCTTAAACGAGGCAACTAAGTTTCATATAATTAATTAACTTTTGCGGCTTTGCTTGTGTGAATTTCTAATGGAAACTACTCTTTTAGGGATTAAAAGTACTATAAACTCTTGCTTGTAAAATTTTAGGAAGATCTAACCGGACCAAGATGTATATAGTAGTCATCTTATCTTGTATAATTATTGTGTGATTTATTTATATAAAATATGTTTATTTGAGACGCCACATGGCGATTTCGGTAGTGTGTCTTCTTGTGGGCTACAAATCGTGGTTCTATATACCTACGATGTTGTTTGGCAAGATTAACTTCTAAACAACTGATTTGATACATAGAACAAACTCAAATAAAGGGAACTATACTCTTGGCATCTAAGATAGCACCATCGGGTCCGTCAAAAAGCTAGCGCGGCTATCTAGTAACCATAGCATACGACGACAAATTGCTAAAAAGTACGGCTACTTTTGTTTTAACTTTTTTCTTTGCCTAAGACGATAGATAAGCATTCAGTCTACGTGTTATCACGCATTTTACATGGGGTAGACGCCATACAAAAGGTCGCTTGTATTGAACATTCACTCTCACCTATTTCTACCGCTAAATAGCAGTGTTTGCATTGCTGTGTTCCGGTCTGAAGGGTGAGAGAGGAAGTGAAATTACTGAGTAATGTGGCATCATATTCTAGGCACAAGGTTGGCTACGCGTTAGTATCTTTGTAATATGACGAGTGTCTATAGGCTGCAGTAACGCTTACTATCACACGGACTGTAGGGTTGTTTGTCTAAATCGTGCGTTGTTATGCATATTACTCGGTAATTTCATTCTATTTTTCATCACTCTGACCGAAACGTAGCGAGCCGTAGCGAACACAACTGTTTGACCAACTTATGTAGGTAAATATAGCCTATACCTTAGTGTTCTCGCTAGATAAGTATTCCCGATAAGCATTTGCTATCGGACATTATATTAGACGTCTTGAGATTCATTATATTAGAAATTTAGAGTAAGGGTAGGATGACTCATCCTATCGTTTGAGTAATACTGTCTGCCTTTGGTATTTTATCTGAAAGTGTATGTTAGACTTTTCACAATTGGTAGTGAGATTTATTGTTATTGTAAATTATATCATAGATACATTAGGCTTGATCAAAATCAAACATTTCCTAAACTCTTTTTATAGATATGGCGTAGGTTCTATATTTACCTAAAAAAATATATTTTGCTATAATACATGAGTTACAAAAATAAAATAAAAAATAATTAAATATTGACTTTATTAACCATACAGTTAAATAAAAAAAATGAAGTTTTATTTGTACATACAATCACGTAAGTTCTTCTTCTTAGAATATGTAATTAATATATATTAATAAATAAAATAATAAATACATTGGTTCTCTCAACACATATAATATTAAATACATTAACCGGACTCTATGTTGTGGCGCATAATGCATTTATTTTACGGATACCAGAAAACAGAAGAATCACAAACACAATACTTAAACACTTACGCAGACGCAGATAAAACATTGCTATTAATTATATAAATATTGGTCCTGAGATCGAATCCACGATCCTTAGGTTAAAGATAGTGTTGTATGCGCCATAGGGCCCGTCAATTATATGTTTGTAAATTTTAAAAACATCAAAAATTAAATATTTTCATTGAAAATTCCATCACATTTTTGTAGAGCCCCGTTGCAAAGCGGTCAATTGTCATCTTATGAGGACAAGGTAACACACGTGACAAAACACGTCATCATACCGGTAATATGATTCAATTTGAGGCATTCACGAAAAACGTCACAGGCACGTCATGTCGAAATTAATTTTGCTGTCAGCAAAATTGCGGATTTCGTGATAACGGTGGTGTATATAAATTATTTAGCGGTGAGCAAATGAGAAAACGCCATTTGGGAATTACCTCTCGTGTCGTTAGAGTTTTAAAAAGGTTTTTTTTTGCCGCTGTGCATATATTTTTAACGCTCAATTACGTGAGTTGGGACACAGATAAAGTTGAATGTATTTATTATATTAAATAGTATATATATATACATTTGAATTATGTTATTATAAAATTCTAAAATATCTGGTAAGCAACCAAGTATTAACTTCTCAAGAATATTTTTGCAATTCATTACCTCTCGTGACGTCATAATCTTTAAATGGTTTTTTCAGTTATGCTTTTTTTACGCTCAATTACATAAGTCGGAGTAGTTAATGAATTACCTTTGTATTTTTTAATTCTAGAATAACTGGACAAAAATCAGGAATTAAACATTTTTATAATATTTATGCAATTAATTAGGTAGTAACAAACTCAGACGTAATGTTTCTGTATGATGACTTCGTTATAGTTTAAGATTTTATTAAATTAAGTGAACCCTAATAAGTTTATTGCAAAACCTTCAAGTAAAAGTAAAAAATGAATAAAATTTTTTAATATTATATAGTCATAAGAATTTCTGATAAGGTAAATTTTAAGATCAATACACAGTTAAACTATTCTTTAAACGGATTTAACAGACGGTTTATTTGACATCTTATGTCAATCTTGCTAACAGTTGCGGCTTCGTAACCGAAATTTTGAACAAAAATGAAAAAAGTTAAGAGTAATTTTATTACATGTAACAGACGCGTAAATGTTAGAAAATATTATATCAACACATAATTACGGTTTATTGTAATTAAAAAAACGATTCTGACACAAATTAAATTCCATCCTCACAGTGTTGAGCAAAATTAAATTTAAGCGTATTAAACCAAACCAAACCAAACACTTCGTTTATCGAGTAGAGACAGCAGACAAAGGTAAAAATAAAAAAAAGTTAAAAAACTGTAGCTTTATCAATCATATACATATAAATTAATTAAATACAGGAAATATGATAACTGATATGTACTAAGCATTCTTAACTTTTATCTATAAAATAATAGATTTTTTTTCTGTTCGCAGCCGCTTTCGTTGACATACTGAGTCTTTGGAAGTCCACTGCCGGACGTAGGCCTCCTCAAGAAATGGGGAATTTCATCTATAATTGCTACGTTGGGCAAGCGTGTTGGCTATCGCAGAGGGCAGCTTTCGCGAAGAGGATGCCGCTGCCGACTGTCGGAACTACACGAGTAATAATAAATTTATATATATATTTTTCTATTTATTAGACCAGGTCGACAAACAAGCATACAGCCCGCGTGATAATAAGCGTCACTACAGCCTATAGATGTTCGTAATATCAAAAGGATATCACTAACGCATTGCCAAACAAGTGATGACGTGAAGATATTATGCCCCACCCAGCAATTGCCATTGCCTCTCTCACCCTTCATGCAGACAATCTTCTGTATGAGGTCTACGTCAGTCAAAACAGAATACCATAACTGATATGTACAAATAATCAGTTTGTAGTTTTATTACTATATACACTAGAATTTTAGTCTGTTTGCCGCCGCTTTTGCCGACATAATGAAAGACATAAAGATATTTCATTTCATTATATACCAGATGCTAAAAAAGCATTTTTATAACATATCCTATTTGTCTTCACCCACGTATTTAAGGTACCTTTTTAGCGAAGATGACGAGACTAATAAGTACGACCTAATATATCGTATTTTACCTCGAGGTGAATAGTTCGAGAGCTGGGTGCTATTTTAGGAAGGTATACGAGACACCGAGGAAACTTGTTGTATATTTTTTTCTTAAACTTTAAATATATATATATACTCGTATATGTCTTTTTCAATCATAATAGCAGCCGTAAAAGGTTCACTGCTGGATGTAGCCTCCCCAAGAAAGGGGGAATTTGCCCATAATTGCTGCGCTGGGTGAGCGCGGTGACAATCGTAAAGTTTAGCTTTGCGACAGGAATGCTCCTTATCATTCCCATCCTGTTGCATTTTAGCTAAACTGCTTTGGGTTGGCTGAATATACCGCCATCTGTCGGTTCCGGTACCACAGTCGCCAATATAATTATATAATTATATATATATCAGTTCAGGTTTCATCCGTGAGCACAGAACAAATAGTTCAGGTAAGTCTCCACTTTCAAGAAAGAGGAAAACCGCCTTATCTTGCTTGGCTGATCAGGAAGCGGAAACTGTAAAACGTCTTTGCATCCGATATTAGTTCATTGTTGCAATTCTTAAAAAAATAATGCGTGTTACCAGCGTGGTTTTACTATACAAGGTATTCGTCAGTAAGTAGGTCGTTTAAGCAAAGTAAGCGACGAGAAAAATGCGCGATGCTGTCCGAACAATAAAGGGATGAGGCACATAGCCTAATCAAAAAAAAAATTTAATGGGGCAATGGGTAGGGCATATACTGACAGTCGATTAAGCCGCAAGGTTCTGAATTGGAAACCATGCACTAGCAAAGACGACGCAGCGTAGGACATCCGCCTACAAGCTAGATATACAATCTGAGTTGAGTAGCAGCATCACATAAAGCTACCTCTACCTCTTTGTTTCATTCACTATTCCATCCAAAGGTTGCCTGGAAGAAATCGCTATTTGCGATAAGGTCGCCCATTGTACTTTATAATTGCTGTTTTTTTTTCATGTATTTTTATGTTTAGTGTAAAATAAAGTATTTATTATTATTATTATAAGGTTACTTACAACTGGTATAAAGAAACGTTCATCAGTCATATCTGCATTTTTGAGCTCACTTTAAGATGAAAGAAGTATTGCACAAGTTTTCCCGGACCTACATTATTTACCCAAATTTGCCTACTCAGGCTCTCGGGCTATTAGTCGACTGGCAGATGACCTTGAAATTAAGTTATACCTTCATGTATTTCTATATAAAACAGTTAAATTAAATAAGTCTAGGGACCTTAAATGTAGAACAATAAATTCTATTCATAATGTATATGAGATTTGGTAGCTGTTTAATGCCTAGTAACACGCGTTTACTTTTACTTTCTGAATAATTATTTTAATGCCTATTGTTTATATTTTATAAATGTTAATTTCAATTTAAGAGTGTATTATGTTATAGCATTTACTCGCTCACTGGTCATAATAAACATCTAATAATTAATTAACTCACTCTTTAAAACTGTAGTAAAGTAGCTGAAACGTGGAAAAAATTTAAAAATAATATAAGCTGCGTTTTAAAGCTGTCTATAAAAATAGATTTATATTACAATTTAATTTTTTAACTTCAATTTTCATTATGTCTGTATTTTTATCTGCTATCTAATAATCATTCATCAATGTTAATTAATAAGTGATTCAATTACTTATTTAATTGCCTTTTGTAAATCTTTATTTTTATTTCGGGCATTATATTTTTTTTGTTTGTTGTCTTTTCTCATCATTATCATCATATAAGCTATAAAAATTCCACTGTTAGGCAAAGGCCTCCCAAAAGCAGGATCTTTTCACCCATGATTGCTACGCCGGGCAGGCGTGGTGGCAATCGCAGAGCGCAACTATGCGACGTGGATGCTGCTGCCCATGCTCACCCTGTAGTATTTAAACAGCGCTGTTTCGGATGGGTATACTGCTATCTATCGGTTTGGTACTTAATCGGCTCTTACGACACCAAGTACAGAGAGAGGTACTATTTTATGCGCCGGTACCACACCGTAACTTTTCCAAAATTAAAATAATTGTATCTATCTACCTACCTATCACTTTTTTGCTAACTGTACAAACACCCGCCCTGTCAAAGTTCAAAATCAAGAAATTGAATTGCGCTGTAGCAACCGTCAACGGCACCTTGACGCCGCATTAATCAGCCCGGTAAATTGCTCATTTACTTAGCAATCACTGGATTTATAGAGAAATTCCTCGGGATAGGGAATGAGAGGGCGACAGCGGTGTCATTGAATAATTGACTTTTTTAAAACCAATGGGCAAACTTTGGGGCGTCGTCGCGGACGTGATAAATAATTGCTAGCCTTTGTTTAGTATTTTGGAGGTGGGTGGTAAAAAAGGGTTTTATAGTCTGTTCTGATTTTATTTTTAATTTATTTATTAATGAAATAGTAATATGCCGTGTGATACCTGGAGGGTAGAAGCCCAAAGTGTTGTGAGACGCGACTAAGATACCGGAACCGACAGATGGCGGTATGATGGCGGATGGCGGGAATAATCGGATTTAAAGCACTTGCCTTCTTCTACGAATAGATTAAAAGTGAAGATGTCATGTCAAATGTACAGACACCCGAATCCAAAAATAATTTACGACTTGATTTAAATGTATGAATGCTTTAATCTCACGAACCATTCAGACTTAAAATATTTTTATAATTCAAAGTCAGATTAATTATTAATGTATAGACTTAGAAACACTAACACTATCGGTACCTAGAAACTTAGTAATGAATTTACGTTACCATACGATCGAATACACGCACAGCTGGATTTACTAGCATGCAGGAGAGTGGAGCTTGCAATGTGAATAAAAGTAATTAATCATCATCATAGAAGCTGTAAAATGTCCCCTGCTGGACATGGCCTGTCTTTAAGAAAGGGGACTTTGCCCATAATTGCCACGCTGGGCAAGCGTAGTGGCAATGCGACGAGAATGCTGATGGCCATCCCCGACGTAGCATTTGAGCTACAATGCTTCGCTAGTTTAGATTAGCTATACCGCTATCTGTCAGTTCCGGCACCTCAGTCACCTTTAGCGAAACTTGGTACACGAGGCAGAGGAGAATAGTACCATTCTATTCTGCTGGTACAACACGGTTAAAGTATAGTCATATTAATCGTAAATGCTCTAGCTGTCTATTCAGTCTATCCTCGGTCCGTTCCTTTAGTTTATTTAATTAAAAATGCCCGTGCAATCGTGCGCTCTGTGCGCCTGCCGCATTGTGCAACCCCTTTATTATCCTCTAATTAATAAACATCAGCCGACATTTATTCTTAAATTAAATTTAGCGTCAGCGAAGGTATTTAATAAAGGTCTATTATGCTGTGCGAGTATAAACCCTTAAATATGTGCTGTCGCTTTCATTTGTTTTTACGCTGTGACAGAATGACGTTTGAGAGGCAATGACGTGTCTTATGGTTCTTTGTGAATGTAATTTAAATCTTTTAATATTATTAATTCAGCAAATGAATTGTCGGTCCGTGTCATAGTAAGCGTCACCGTAGGATATTTACGCTCTTGTCATCACAAAGATGTCAGTAGCCGCGGCTACCTTGTAAACTGAAAATAGTATATCATATTTACCTTATTCTATTTCCTCTTTGACTTTTCAAACTGAACAACTTCTGTTTGGCGGTAGAAATAGATGAGAGTGAGTATCAAATGAGCCGAGCTAGCAAGCACTATATACCTCTTTAAATATATCTTTACTATATTTCCGTTCGTGGCTACGGTCGTGTGGTCTTTGTTTTATATCGAGTCTCTAGGGAACTTTTGCCATTTCCAAGATCTAAAGTATCTTATCTCCCTTTCCTGGTGTTTAAACTATCCACCTGCAAAATTTCTTAAAATTCGTTTAACAAGTTCTGCCATTTTTTTATTAGACCTAGTCGTCAAACAAGCCTACAATTCGCACGATTATAATGGTTACTGCAGCTTATAGACGCCCGTAATATCACAAGGATATATTCGTCATTTGAAGATATTATGTCACATTAATCAGTATAAACTGCCTCTCTCACCGTGCTATTTGGCGGTAGAAATAGGTAGACTAGGATTAAGTACTTATGGCAGCGAAACATGGTCTCTAACTATTAGGCCTTTTTAGCTAATTCAAAATAGGCCAACGAACTATGTAGATGACAATGCTCGGAGTCACATTGCGCGATCGAATCAGAAATGAAGAGATCCATAAAAGAATAAAATTTATCGATAGTACTCTCTTAAGACTAAATGTTATTAAATACAAAATTTAAAACAATCATTTTCGCTAAACCTGATGGGAAAAAGGTATGATTGATATGAAAGCCTGTTAGTTGTGGGGTAACGGCGGAATAGAATATTACCTCTACTTATACCATGTGTCGTAAGAGGTAAATACCACAGGGCGGGGATGAGCAGCAGCATCCTTGTCGCGAAGTTGCGCTATGCGATTGCTACCATGCCTACCCAGCGCGGCAGTTATGGGCAAAAATCCCCAATCTTGGAGAAGCCTATGCCCAACAGTGGACTTTAGATGGCTGATATGGCGATATAAAATTGATATTTGAAGATAATATGGTGCCTCGTGAAAATTGATTTGTTTCGAGGTAATCTAGAAGGATGCAAACAATAGAGAAATTACTTAGGACCATCTGTAAATTTTCTGAATGGCACTTGAGGCATGTGTTGGTATACGTTGTTGTTTAGATCTCCCAACTTGTGTCTACGAAACATCCACTCAATTTATTAAACAGATTCCAATAAAAAACGTCAATTGATAAATTTAATGAAATGCTTGCTCTCAACGGGAAAAAACTCAACGGGAATTTCACATTCAAGATGTCAGAGCTGCTTTTTTCTGACATAGCAGATGTAGCTTCTCTTTATTTTTTTAGGTGGTGGTAGTTATTGTATCATCAAAATCACAATATCTGTAGTCAATCTAAAGTATGGTAGCCGTAAGGTATCGTAAACGTTGAATGAAAGAATATTAAAAGTCAAATAAACTTAAGAGAGTTGTTTTCGGACTAATCGCTTATTATAAACTATATCAGTCCCTATTCATACCCAAAAGAATTATCGTTCCAGCTTTAGAACGCATTAAAAACTTATTACTTAGGTATATTGTCGCTATAAAGACGTCGCATAGCCCTATAATGGTCGAGAAATTTTTAATATGTTCCAGGCATCCCCGTCGGCAGAATTTACGAGGAGTGAACTTGATCATATCAAGTATAACAAACATTTTTGTACTTACTTCAAAGACGCGCGCAATTTTGTTTTTGTGTTTCAGACACAATTCGAAAGTTTTATCGGCCTGTTTTTAAAACTTTATTTTATTTTTTGTTATATTCTTATATTGTGGTCTATATTGGTAGTGAATGTTGGGTATGGCAAAAGAAGCACGCGAGTAGAAAAATGCTATAGAAATGAGAGCATTCCGGAGTATTTATGTTATGAGTTTGAGAAATAAGGAATAAAATAATATAAAATAAAGAGTGTGATAAGATATCAATGTGGTATAAAATATGAAGTTGTAACGACAATAGAAAAAGTAATGTTGAGATAGTTTAGACACGTAGAAAGAATGGAAGATAGTAGAAATAAAATGTAGAAGAAATAATAGAATAGAAAGTAGTAGTACATAGAATGTACTACTACTTTCTATTCTATTTTGACTAACACATCTTAACCAGATAGAAGAGATATTAAAGTAGGGCCACGTCAGAAGTTCCAAGTTCTAAGAATAAACAAGCGTGCATGAAAGCGAGAGAAGTATACCAAGATCGTAGCAAGTGGAAATATGGACCTTGGCACGACTATGGAGTCTCTGTCTACTCTGACAGGATACAGGCGTAATGTATGTCTCTGTTTATATAACCTTAATGCGACTTCGCAGAGGTTGTGGTATCAGATGCATTCTCCGCATTAGTAGCGGTCGACTTGTGGTCGATATTCGACCATAATTATGTTATGCACTCTGTATTCCATTCATAAATAATATTACTATCTGAAGCATAAATATAAATTAAAACCAGTACAAACATTGCAAATTGGCTGAAAGTACATATATGCTTTCTGAAAACACATTACGTGAAAATACCGTCAAGGGCTAGAAGTAAGTAAAAAAAGATTAGAAATGCCATGATTCGCACAATATTGATTCACAATGCTGCGAGCATTTATGAGAATGGCAGACACACATCAATCACTCCTCGCGTCAATCAACGCTGTATCAATCAACTAGCGGACATGTATCGTTCCTAAGAGTGATCCAGTATTTTGCTTTAGCGCAATATTTTGAAACTATCATTGGGCACCTGGCTACATCCTTTATCGGATAAATTTGTATAGTTATCGTTAAAAGAAAACAAGTGCTTGGTATAAAGTTTACCTAAGAACTAGTATTCCTTAAAAACTTATTATCCGTGGCTTGAAAACATAAGTTTTCATCTTTCTTCTTCTAATATATAAAAATCTCGAGTAGGTTTAGGTTTGAGAATATGTTGTTATTGATCTTTTATACCTTTAAGTGATAATTCAAATTTGTTTTTTTAATATATTATTATTTATAATATGGCAATAAATAATACATACAACCGTTAATGTTTACTGTTTGTCACCGACCCCTATGGTTTAGCAGCGACGTAAGTAATTTAATTTTATGTGGCAGTACAACGTATACCCGGTCAGTTAGTATGTAATATATTTAAGCGACACTTTATGTCGCAAAAGGCATATTATGGGATTGTAAGTATTTCTGCCTTCCTAGGACTCAATTAACCCATATAACTTAATAATAATAACTTTATTCATCCACAAAAGGTAACTTAAACTAAAATACATTTTGATACTTAGGTACCTAAACTAGGTCTAGCCTGTTCTTATAGGCACCTATGCTCTAGTGTGCATGTAGGTGTGGATGTGTGTCTATATGGTCTAGTGTAATACAAAGCTTGTAAATGCAACACATTATTTACGCACACATTACATAAATACACAGAATATAATGCTAAGCCAGTACATACAGTATACACAAACAATAATAGTAACAATAAATATAGTCCATAATATTGTTAGCAATTCCTCTGTCTTGTTGTAGTCCAATGTCAAAATCCATTCCCTTACTGTTGTTTTGCAAGTGTATTTATTCATGTCATGAATATCTATTTCTTGGTTAATTTTATTATAAATAAATGGTCCTGTAAAATTTAGAAATCGCTGTGCGAACCGTGTACGACATGGCTGATGTATATTTTGGAAATCCACATACTTTCGTCTACTATGAGTTAGTTTATTTTCAGCTTTTATTAACCCATATGTTACCTGACATTCGGTTTACATGTGTACAATATTATTATAGAATTGTTTAGACTAAACGTAGTTCAATGCAATCTTAAATTAACAACAAGTAAAACTTCAGGGTCCTGATTTCATTATTATGTTTCATAGTTTGCCCAGATTGGCATACAGATTATTTTTTTATTAAGGTTCAAGTTTCTACAAAGAATAAATGAGGGCGCATTAAAAAAAATTTTTCAATTTAATAATAGACGAAACTGAAATAAAATTAAATTGCGACCCTCAGCATGATTCATGCCCCGGGATTTCCTCGCAAGATTTGCTTCGGAAGGGTCCGGATTCGATACCACTTTTTATCTATAACAATAAGATGCGACCCCTCGTCTCGACCGAGGTTAGGACCGCCTCACATTGTGAAATTCACGTAAAACTTGCTTTGAGAGAATAATATCATACTTCTAGATGAAGACTGCATTAACTCAAAATAATATGTTTTCCATAGTGCTAGAAATATTCGCTATTTATTCGCAAATTTAAGGAAAAAATCCAATTCTTTCAGGAGGATTTAAACAGACAACAAGTTTAGTAAAGTTTTATTTCCGGATAAGTATGCGAGTCATAAACCTTGGTGCATTTACGTCAATTTCGCAAGGTCTACATAAAATACAGTTCTGAGTTATTGCAGTCTTAATCTAGTGGTACGATCGAGAATCAAGTTTCACTTAACATACGTACTTATAAAATTTTGATGTCTTCTTGCAATATTAAATTAATAGTACATCCTCATATCAGTCTTTAGAAATCCACTGCTGCTAAGATAAGATCAAAATTCTTGTCAATCTTGTAAATTATCAAACAAACTTGTAAAATATTAAATAAACTGCATTTTACAGTTGTTTAAAAAAGGTTTAAAAGGATTTAGATGTTATATTGAGGCTTAATAAAAAAAATCTCCAAGTTTAAGATGTGCCTTATTACGCGTCTTGTAAAATAGCTATAAAACACATTACTTCAGACTCGTCATGTCCTTTTCTAGTGACGAGGGTCTTGTAGTCTCAGACTCCATGGTGTTATTATTCATTTTTGATTCATGATAATTATACCAAAGGTATAATTTTAATAATAAAAGAAAACATTTACATTTCACTAGCACTCTTTTTGCAATTATGAATATCTTTTTCTTATCTATATATGTACATAAATGTATCCTTATTTTTGATTCCGCCAATAATTTTTTTGTTATTGTCAAAAGAAAGTTCTTTTGTAAAGAAAATTGAATGAAACTTATTGACCAAATAAACTTCTAAATAAATCTTATGACATAAGACATACCTGTCAGTTATTTGACAGTTGACGTGAAGTATACGTTGTTAATTAATTTTATCAGGTCGAATTAAGTATTCATAGTCTCTCCGGGAAAATAGTTTCAATTAATAGGCGATTCAGAAATAAGTCCATCGAAATTATATTGTATTTTTGTAAAATCAAATGTTAGTTATTATATTAAGTATGAACAAAATTTTGGAAACAATTTAATATTTATTGAGGAAATTTTGTGGTTTCAGGTAGAGGTATAGCTACAGTTACTTCAATTCTTGGTTAATTTAATCTTTACATAGATACCAGACTTAGTAGTACTCAGGTTCAGAGATTTAATTGGTAGGTACAGTCTGACTAAGTCTGAAGCACATTTAAGTTACTTTTCAAGTCAAATATATAAATAAAGGAATACAAAAAAAGCGGAGATTTCGTGATAAATTATTGCCAATATGGAATGAACCTTTTTGCAAGTGTGAATTTCAATATATCCTTTGGTGCGCGGGCACAATAAATTCTGCTAATAGTCGGTCGGAAGGTTCGAGGTATCGGGGATATTAACGCAGCTATCCTCGCTTTTGCTTCTCAATAAATTTTTGTCGTTTCAAGCGATTTTGTTACGACCTGTGAAATAAAGGTGCTTTTTAGTTTCCCTTTTGGAACCGGATTTTGCATACGATTATTTGAGTTTGAAAAATTATCATACATTTTTGCAACACTTTTCTATACATTTTCTATCTAATGCATCGAAGCGTTCAATACTGCCTCAGGACAAACATTTATATGATGAAAATGTGTGATTGTACTGTGTCTGGACGTCGGTGATAAATAGTTTGCAGGTAAACGTGGGTAAAGTATATCAAACAACAGAAGAGTTACAACTATAACACTTAAATACATATATTTGTACATGTGACCAGAACAACAACTTATTTCAAATTCATCATATAAATGTTTATTGATAAGGATCGAACCACAACCCCTAGCGCAATACAGGAACACTATTTGTACTGAGTCAACAACATTTCTGGAAGAAAACGCCAAATACATTCAAAGTGCTTTTAAATTCCTTTATAACATAGAAAAAGGAACTAAAAAGTTATGACATCTTTGAGAACGAAAGTTGTGTAATATCTTCAGGATTACTCTGAATACCTACTTGTGCCAGGGTGCTGATTGACAGCCGGATTTGTTCGAAGCTTTCTTACAATTAAAAAAGATTTTCTGGATTAAGCCTGTCTTTTGCGCGAAAGAAAAAGCCTCTTTTCGGGTATTTATCACTAAAATATTGGCAGAGTTTCTAAGAGGAAAACATTTCTTGTTAAATTATCTCTCTAGCTTTTATATTTATATAATGTGATTCGTATTTACAGTTTTCATATGAAATTATTATGAAAAAGAAAAATATGAATGTATGTTTTTACTTTACCGATTGTATAATTACTTAACAAAAAGCTACGTCTTCACCGAGTATCCTAGACATATTACATTTTTTGTGCCAGGTGTCGTAAGAGGCGATTAAAGTACCAGATCTGACAGTTTGCGGTATATCCATCAAAAAGAGCGCAGCTTAATGCACAGGGCGGAAATGCGTAGAAGCATCCCCGTCTCAAAAGCAGCACTCTGCAATTGCCAACACGATGGCCCAGTGCGGTACAAAAAATTAACTTTATCCCCATCATCATCATCATCACATATCAGCATTAGAAGTCATCTGTTGGACAAAGGCCTCTCAAAGGAGGGAAGAATTTTGGCAAACATTCTCACGGTGGGAAAGCGTGTTGGCAATCGCAGAGCGTAGGTTTAGCGACGGGGATGATACTGCACAATCCCTCCCTGTCCATTTGAGCTACACTGTTTCGGATGGATATACCGCCATCTTGGTCCTCAGTCGCCTTTTATGGATTTTGGTACAGGGGGAGATACTATTCTACTCTGCCGGTATCCCACAACAAACAACAATCATACCCATATTCTTACGGGAAAGAGAACTACCCTGAAGTGACCAGAAAAAAGTAGCAGGGACGAACTATAGCACGTGTCGTAAGAGTGACTGTGTTCCCGTAACTAGCACATAGTGCTGCTAGCAATCAATGGCACAGCGATTAGCAATCAACGGCATATCGATTACCACCTTTTTTTAACACCAGGTCGATACACAAGCAAGCCGTCCGCGTGAAAGTAAGCGTCCCTGCCGCCTATATACGTCCGTAATATTACATGGATGTCACATTAGCGCATTGCCAACCTTGTGACTTGAAGACATTATGACAAATTTGACGAGCCCGATGGCGCAGATGGTTGTGATCTTATTTTGTGCGCCAAAGGTTCGATCCCCGCCCAGGACAGATATTTATATGATGATATTGAGCTTAAAATGTTTATTTAAAAGGAAACTCTTTTCTTAGATGAAACTTACTAATTTTTATTCCTTATTTACGAATTTCTTATTATTATGGCAACATAACCCCATAATCAGTGTAAATATCTGTTCTTTTCAAAATATATTTGAAGTGTAGTATCCATTTTATGAGCGAAATATACTGAGTTATGTAGGTTCTGATCTTACCAGCTTAATTATAATTACTAATTTACAATGTAAACCAATACAGATTTTTTTGTAGTAACTATTCTGACAGCCCAGTGGGGCCACTTTATTGGCCATTTGTTTGGTCTGTTTCCATTTCTTCATCCTCCTCTTGTTGACCATTAGCAGGTGTTGGGGGCTGTAAAGGTTTTTGACCAGGAATTTGTCCTGATTGCAGCATTCTTGTTAACCTTTCCACTTCTTGTAATGAAGAAGCATTTTTAATGGCCTCTATGATCTTATGGATCTCTTGAGGAGTAAGATTTGTAGTTTTAGGACCAGGTGCATTTCCTCCAGATACAAATGTCGTAGATTTTTTAGTAATTTCCTTTTGCAGTTCCTTTCCTTTTTTACTTTTGAATAAAGCAATAGCATCTTCCCTTTCCTTCTTCTTAATTTTTCTGAAGTCTAATAACTTTATTCTTACTTAACTTTATTCTTTAAGTCTAATATATTATGTATATATATTAAAGAATTCTGTTGGTAATTCCTCTTTTGCCCGATGTCCGTAACACCAGTGTTTTGAGCGACTTATTAGGGTGTTAAGTCAATGTATGAGTCGAAATAGAACAAAAAATAACATTACCCAGAAAAATCATTGCCTTTCTCACTTCGTTCGTCTCACTTCGTTCGTCTCACTTCGTTCGTCTCACTTCTTTCACTCGTTCAATAACATTTTGTGGACAAACTTTAATCACCAACATAAAATCTTTACATAATACTATCGGCTTTTTGTTGTCAACAAATAAATAAATGATAAAACTCACAATTGAAAAAGTAAATTATAGCCTATTCACTATAACCACGTATACAATACGAAATTATACTTCTTAGAGTTCTTTGTGGCAGCGCAACTTGAGTGTTTGCAGAATGTCCAGAGACAATGGGCTGCCACTTTCTTTGCTTCAAAGCCGAAAGAAAAAGCTGCTCTCGGCAGCTCGCTATGCATTCTCGGCAAATATTTAATATAAAAGTATAGATTGAATCGGTATTTAATCATTCATTACTTGCACTTATTAATACATACTTTAATCGGTATTGATATAGCTTCTCGATTGATTTATCATTTGAATAATTCTTAATGTATTTATATATTTTAGGATCGTTTTATTAAAAAGAAAATGAATATCACGAACTATTTTCTATTTTTAATTAAAGAAAAATATGTTACTTTAACGTTTCTTAAATCTAATTATATATCTATATATATCTAACGTTTCTATAATCTAAAGGAAAAGCTGACTGACTGACTGACTGCTTATCAATGCAGGGTCTTAGCTACGGGGATAAGAAACTTGAAATTTGCCCAGGGTTTCTTTTGTAAAGATAGGGAGCACTGAGAAGGGATCTTTGAAAATTCCCCTCTTGAAGGGATAAAACGAGGGTACAAAGTTAGTATGAATTCTTGCTATTTTTGAAGTTATTTAAATAAAATCCCGTTTAAAGGTTTATCATTCAAAGTCATGAAATACGTATAAAATATTTTTCCAAAAAACATTCTCTTAGGGGGTTAAATGAGGGATTTAAAGTTAGTATGAAAGTTCTACAGATTAACGCAGGTAAAACCGCGAAGCGCTGCTAGTGAGTTCTAATGTAAGTAGCAATTTACATCATTAATATCAAAATGGAACTTTTACTTTGGGACGTAAGCCTCCCCAAGAAAGGTGGAATTTTACCCTGTTGCCAGTTTTTATATACATAAATATTATAAGATTAACTAAATATTGTTGTTTTGAAAAAAAAAGTTATTCAAAGATTTGTTATTCGAAATATTAAACAAATCACTATATCTGATGTCAAACGACCAACATTTCATTTATTGTGAGGTTTTATCACGAAAAAGGATTTATTGAGCGCCCCATTCATCATTCAAGAATCAAGTGTGCAGTTGACAGTTGTATTTGTTACTAGATTTATATATATGTGTCCATCTGGCATTTTTGTAAATAGCAATGTATAGCAGCTCTATATGCTTGTATTTATTTATGTATAAATCATATTTATTTGCTTAGTTTAACTGAAGTTTTTCAGAAAGAGTGAGGTAAAAAATTTGCATTTCTCCAAACCAATTTTAACCATGAATTCTTCAAGCTCTTTACAAAGTTTCTGGTACTTATATTAGACATTCCGACTGTCTGGACAACACTTTATATTTCATTTTGGGTACTTTCCGTGCATAAAAGGGAAGTCGGGTTGAACCCAAGAAGGGATTCAAACATCTGAAAGGTCAATTTTGTCGATTTAATAATAAATTCGCACAATACATTGATCGGACTCCGAGAAGTCGTATAAAGCACTTGTAGTACGGGCATCAGACAATATAATTATAATAATTAAAAACATACTAAACATCCAGATGCAGAACAAATACAAATATTTGTCCTGGGTGAGGATAAAACCTAGGCGCACAAGATAATATCACTGCAAAATCCGCTTTTGATGCCAACATCGGGACCGTCAAAACGGTTCCCCAATGAAATCGTAAAAGCGCTGGAAAATGGCAGACACTTTTGAATTTATGATATCAAAATAAATCTTGTTATTATTTATTACCGATAAATTTCAAGCTTAAATATCTTGAATAGGACATCCACAAACAAACGCTCAAAGGCGCAAGATTGCGGTAAGTGCAAATCGCAATAATCGTGTGCCAACTTCGGCGCAATCAAAAAAATTGTACTGTAACGTAACGTGTTTCGTTACGTTACATTTAAGTAAACATTAATAATGAGGTCGTTGTACAGCTCCTGCCTAGCTTTAATGTATCAGGGGAATGTATCGAATGTGAACAGGATAAGAACGAGTACCCAAATTAATGGCGCGTCATAGACAGACCCCGCTGGTCCGTTGTGGTACTCAGCACATGTGGGCAAACGATAATTTACCGATAAAGGTCTTTAACGATTATCGGCTTTAACCCTAACGGTTCGTGGTAGCCTCGAATATGACCAACTTATAAAATATCTCGATAATATTGTTTTTGGGTTGTTGAATTAATGTTGCGCGTTTATTCGATGGGCTCGGCGCAGATAGTAGGGATCCTATCTTATATACCAAGAGTCGTTAATTTGTTCTCCACCCAGGACAAATGTTTCCATGATGATAGTCGTGTTTTTCCTGTGTCTGGGTGTTAAAATATGTATTTACGTATTATATTTGTGATTCCTCCGTTGTCTAATGTCCGTTTCTAAGTGCTTTAAGCGACTTACCACAGAGGCAGATTAATGTATATGATGTGTTAATATTATTATTATTTGTTCAGCTTAATTCACCGACGGATTTTAGTGAGGTATTGTGTGGTGCCGTTGGAGTGCCGTATGATACCGGCAGAATAGAATAATACCTCCCCGTAGTACGTCCACTGTTGGACATAGGCAATAGTTGATGCCGCTTAGGAGGTGGCAAACGCAGGCCGTTACTATGCGACAAGAAAGCAGCTGTTCATCCTCATTCTATCATATTTGCGGAAGGCCGATTCGTGATATACCGTATCTATCGGCTCCGGTAACTTTGTCGCCTCTTACACGTCTGGTACAGAGGAAGCTACTCTGTCAATACCTCGCGGCATATAATTAAGTTGTTAATGTTGCTAACTAAACTTTTCTTGTAATATTAGATTATTATTAATTATTATTTCCACAGTACGAAGATACCACAAATGTCCACAGATTGTTTTTACTGCGATAACGGTACTGTTGTCGATTGATATTTTTAACCACTGCGATAAGCGGGTAGTGGAATTGAACCAGAAATATGTTAAACAAAGAACTGTGGCTGGTTGCCTAAACCACTTGTGTTACGTACAGGTAACAGAGGAATTACAAACATAATACCTTAATACTCTATAATTAAACTAAAATTAAACACCTAGCCACCGAGCAAATGCAAATTTCACCATAAAAATACTTGTATTGGGTATGGATCCAAGCTATTACCATAATCTGCGCCATCAGGCAGATCTTACAGAATCCCTTGACTTTATTATGTGTTATTCCATTTAACGATTAGAATTATTACCGGCATTATTCAGAATTACGAATAAACTATATATAGCCGTGCTTTACCCCCAGCCTTCATATAGCGCATTCTCCTGTTTGGTTAAAGCGATTTATTTATAGAAGTCACTAAACAAACCAACTGGACCCCCGGGATGTTATGGTTCGTGTGGCGTGACTGACAGACGAATTGACTCAGCCGCTTATTGCTTCCCTTCACCAATTCGTATGAGTAAATTTTGTATTATTAGATGCCTTGGCCGAGTAGAATACTGCCTTCCCTTTGTAACACGGGGTAGACCTCATACAAAGGTTATATGCAATGGTACCTCACTCACACCTATTTTACCAATGAAAATACTGCTATTTAGCAGTGTTCTCATTGCTGTATTCCGGTTGTTAGGGTGACAGGAGCGAAATTACTGGTTTCAATTCAAGTCACGAGGTGCCAAGAAAGGCGCAAGCACAACATGTTAGTGATATTCTTTGTTATATCACGAGCGTCTGTAGTAGTCCGCGGTGACGCTTACTATCACGCGGATCGAATGTCTGCCTGTCAAATAATAATAAGTAACTTAATATTTTAGAGCATAAATATTGCATATTTTAACCATGAAGTAAAACAGCAATACATTAATTTATGTTTATGTTTTTCTATAAAATAACGATGCTTTAGTCGCTGAGACCAAACAATCAATGGTCAATGACGTCTTTCCGTGATTACGGCGCATTTGACCATGCAAATTCATTAAACTAACAAAAAGACTGTCACTAACGCGCTCTAACAGCCTCTTTGAGTTTTAACAAAACGTTTTGAATTGTGTCTTAATTAGCTGAACCAAAAATGTGAATAGTCAGAACAAATATATTAAATGTCATGCCCAAATAGAGTCACAAATCAAACCTGTCATGGAGCAGCAAGCCTCTTTTAAAACTAGACTGTCATTACTGTACAACTTGCAAAATTTAACTTGCAGTAAAAGTTCATTACTTAAGAAAAGGGTCTGCAAGTAAAATGGATTTATTTTATACTATTACAGGCAACTTGCCAACTATTAATATATATATATGTCGTGAAGGTATGTGGCCGACTTGTGCCGGTAGAGTAGATTAGTTTTTCTATGTATATCAGGTACCGTAGGCCGTGATTGAGGTACCGGATCTGATAGATGTCGGTATGACCATGCAGGCGGGTATGGGCAGCAGTATTCCCATTACAAAGTTAGGCAGCCTGTATACAGCAACGGATGAGGAGCAACGTCGTCGTCGTTTCCGTTCATGTGATCCAGTCTTTTCGTTCAGAACTGGGAAAGCCCAATACCAGGAGCAGTGTGCTGTTACTTCCGCATCAGATAATAAATGTCACAGATAAGCTATTTTTTCATCCTACCTGCTTGGACTGCTGACCCAGGGAAATAATTTATACAGCCTTTGAAGTCTATGCAATTTGTTTGAAATAAATATCTATAGTTTTAATGCTGGCAATATTTAAGAGGTCTCAAATACCCCACTATACACTTATAGTGCATAGTTACATCATACATATTTTTACTCATAAGAGCATCTAACATTAGAAACTATAACTTAATTTTAACGCCCAATGGGAAAACTCTCAAGTTAGCAAAAATAAAACTAATTCAATTTGAATTACAGCCGACGAGTGGGCTGCCTGCATCCAGAATGGCGATGTCATCAAAGTGGAAATTTTTAATTAATCCAGGATTAAGTTGAAGCAGAGGTTTTTATTACTAAGCCGATTTTCTAGGTACAAATCGCAGTTGGCTACTCGAAGTTAGGTTCTCTTTTACACTATTTTGTTTACACTACTGAAAACCTTTCAGAACAGTAATAAAAATGCTAAACATTGTTTTAGACCTGTCTTTTGCAGTAAGGGTCATGTGTTCGATCTTTAACCAAGACAAACATTGTATTTAAGTTTTTTCATTATAATTCACAACTATACTTCAATACATGTGTATTTAAGTATATTTGTGATTCTTCTGTTGTCTGATATTTGCAACACAGGTGATTTCGGAGCCAGGTATGAGATGGTCTGTGAAGTACTTCCAATGGCTGACAATGAATGTCTCATGATGATGAGCCATTCATTGTCAGCCATTGGAAGTCCACTGCTGGGCCTCCCCAAGAAAGGGAAAATTTAGCCCATACTTGCTATGCTGGATAAGTTTGTTGGCGATCGCAGTCAGATCGTCTGTCCATCTTGCGGATGCACGCCCTATGCTGCGCTTGCCGGTACGTGGTCTCCATTCCAAAACCTTACAACTCCATCGGTCATCAGTTCTGCGTGTAAAGTGCCCTGCCCACCGCTACTTCAACTTACTGATCCGCCGGGCTATGTCGTTTTTGGTTTGGTTCTTTTACGAATCTCCTGATTCTTGATTCGGTCGCGCTTAGATAATTAATAATACATTCCCACAACATCTCATACAATTACCTAACCCCGTGGTAAGTCGTTTAAAACACTTGTATTGCAGACGTCAGACAACAGAGGAATCACAAATATACAACTTAAATAAATACATTCAACACCCAGACACAGAGAAAACACAAGTATAATGATATAAATATTTGCTCTTAGTGGGAATCGAACCTACCCAAAGATACTCCAAGCATTGCCCTCTCTATAGCTTGTTGATCTATTTTGAGTTGGCTAATAAGGCCAAATGGTAAGTGACCACATTTTGCTGCCTTAGGTCATCGCTGGTAACACACATTGGTCGAAAACAGTATTAACGTCTATCAATTCTAGAGCATTAATCACTTAAAGCACTTCATGCAAATTACTATAGTGCATTACATCATACGTTTTTATGATTAATGAAAAACTACGCGCGGGAAAATAAATTTAATACAAACCAAAGTTGCAACCACAGGAGCTTAATCTAGTACCTCTATGAAGCAAGGACGGATCACTCTTTATTAATATATTTAATGGCACTGCGGTTCCATAGCCTCTAGCACAAAATATGTAAGAAGCATGCCTAACAATTTGTTTTAGGTAATTTTGTTTACGTTCTGCGTGGTCACGTCAAAGGGTGTGTAATTTAAGCCCTTGGACCCATGCCCAGAAGAATTAAGAGCCATAACACGGTCACCGCAATTACTGATATTTATTAGGGATGCGACCTCATCTACCCAAAAGTGTCAGATTTTTTTGATTTAATCGGTAAATGGGTACAATGGCTTATAACTAGTACTTACTGAAGTAAGTTAACACTATTAATTTAATTTCAATTATTTTATTATATACTTTGCGCCAAGCGTCGTAGATTCGATTCCTGCCCAGAACAAACATTTATATAATTAATATTTGTATTTATTCAGTGTCTGGATGTGAAATATGTATTTAAGTTTAAGTTTAAGTTATTTATTTAATATTTGTGATTCCACATTTGCCTGGTGTCCGTCACATAAATGCTTCAGTGTCTTATCTTGAATACGGTCGATGTATAAGTTGTGGTGTGAAATTGGTTATTTTTCCGATCCCGGCCTACTTAACTTGCTCCCTCGATATTCACAATTCTCTAAACATATCAGCTCTGCTTGAACATGGAACGCATTTAACCTTTTCTATACCAATTTGTACTAGTATATGTCTTACGTACTCCATTACTAGATGCTCCTTAGATACGGAGAGACAGTTCACATAAGGCAGACCTTATACAAAAGTTGGTTTGCATATATACCTCACTTTTAGCTATATCTACCGCCAAATAGCCGTGAATAGTGAGAGGCAGTGAAATTACTAGGACATAACATCTTAGCGTCTATAGGCTGCTGTGACGCCTACCATCACGTGGAGTGTACGCATGTTTGTCGACCTAGTCTGATAAAATAAAAACTATGTTTATAATGGTTAATATTTGAAAAGTATCTAAAAAGCTCAATATTTGAAATCCTCATAATCCAACTCAGATTGGTCAAACATACATTGACTTATATATACATATACATAATGCAAGAACACTAACACGCAAACCGAATCTCCTTAAAACTGTATTTTATTTAATGGTACAATTCCAAAACAGTGCGTGGAGGAAGACAAATATTTAAAAGTGGAACACGCGAAAAGGTTGCAGCTTAAATTAATGTTGCGTAGAACCTTCAGGTACCCAACACAAAGCCCCTATGAAGAATCTAAGTTCCTGTCAGAAAATTATTTATCTAAAAACTAACACTACGCTAGCATAGACAACCGCCCTACGACGCAAAGCCTTAGTATTCCCGGAGCCAAAATAAAACTTGCAAAACAATAAAACACAAAACTGTATATTTCCAAAGCCAGGCAGGCATGCTTTCTCGAACCTTATGTATACATAAAACTGAATTCATTATTAAATATCTACTCTAAAACAATATACGAATGTAAACACTATTATAATTAACTTATTAAATCTGTGTCATATTGGAACAGAAGGCCGTGAGGTACCGGCAGAGTAAAATAGTACCTCCCCTATAACAGGTGTCACAAGAGGCGACTAAGGTACCAGAACTGATGATGATGAGATGGCGGTAAAAAAGTTAGCTCAAATAGGCGGGGATGGGCAGCAGATTCCCCTTATCCAAAGCTGCGCTCTGCGATTGCCAACACGCTTGCCCAGCGCGGCAATTGCGGGCTACATACCCCTTTCCTGGGGATGCCTATGGCTGGTATGATGAATCAATACATATAAATAAAATTGAAGTGTCTGTTTGTAATATTAAAATAACCGCTTTTTACTGCATGCGTATTAATGTATATACGGTACAATAACTAAAATATTTTTTATTTACAATTTTTGTCTGTTTGTCTGATTGTTTACTGGCAATAGACTAGACTATATAATAAGGAGTAACTAAGGCTATATAACATCTTGCTACGAGTATTAGAAGTAGTGCATCAATCAAAAATGTTGCAAAAACAGGCGAAAATATACGTTTTGAGTAGAATATGCTGCCTAAAGTCACTATTCCAAGCCTACGAAGTCGCGGGCACAGCTAGTTACTTATATTTTTAAATTATAGTTTAAATAACATATGCCTTTGAATTCTAAATAAAAATAACAGTAATATATTTTATTCAGTTAAATGTAAGGAAGTCACGAATACCAGCTAGTTAATATTATACATAAGCTAACGGCATAGCATAATCCAGCCAAACAAATTCATGCAGCGGTGCGCAGTTTTTCCAAAAAATCCAACCTAAAATTAGTCGCTCGGTTGGTGCAATGCGGCTTGTTTAACCAAGAGTCTTTTAACAAAACTTTTGACACCCAATTTTCCGGAATAGTTCATTAGAACGGGCATTCAAAAAGTCTCGTCCAATGGATTTTTTAATTAGAAAGGTCAATGACAATTTTGTGCTAATTTCACTTTTTTTATGCTTTCTCCTTTCATATTTTAAACGCTTCATAATTATTTAGTTAGCAATATTCCGAATGAACGAATTTACAATGGCATACTTACAGCATGACAGAGTTTTTTTGCCATAAATTACTAGGCAACATTTTAATTTCGCCTATTTACATTTAGCATTACGTTTGTTTAGTTGAAGTATTATTTGGTAGGCCTTTGGCATAGGAAGGAGAAAATTTCATTTGGAATTATTTAACATGACATATATATATATATATATATATATATATAAATATACTATATTCGAAATAAAATGGAAGTCTCTATGTACCAATAAATTATATAAAAGTAATATTTTAAGTTAACATATAAAGGCAGGTCGCTTTTTTATGTTATTAGCCTTTACTCATAGTAATACTAAATGTATGCTTTAAGTTTATTTTGAATGCAATATTTATAATTTAAGATAGTTTTGTTTTTTAAATTAAAGATAAGAAATGTTTGCCTAAGAATTCTAAGCGTGAAACTTCTGCTTATGACAGTTTTGCCCTCTGATTATTACGTAAATTAATATTTAATTATGTGAACTAGGCATAACCAAATTGAGTTTTTATTAATGAATCTGGCTTGTATTTATTAGGCAACAGTAAATAAGTAAATGCCAAAAGATTTTTAGCGAAATTTAGTTTCTGCCATACGGTGCTGTGCATTTTAGTATTACGACATTGAAAGTTCGGAAATTTTAGATTGACCCATTAAAGATCTAGGTGAAGGCCAGTATCTAGAGATTCCACCATAATCATTATTATATCAGCTATAAAAATCCACTCTGGGACATAGTTGATTGTCCATAGCCAAGATAGAGGGAGTTTTGACTATAATTGCCGCGTTGGGCATACGTAGTTGGGAATCGCAGAGCGCAGCATCGCGACGAGGATGCTGGTGCCCATCTCTACCCTGCAGTATTTCAGCTGTACGGTTTCAGATGGATACACCGCCATCTAGCAGTTCCGGTAAGAATCCGATATCCATTCGATCAATTTAAAATTATAATATATTTTTTAATCCTACAGCATATGTCTCTTTACTAAAATGTAAGCTGAACAGATGAATAGATTAATATAGATTCAATAAATCGTTCATGTGTCTAAGTCTAATAACTTACACACAATAATAACCATTTAAACGATATCACCCTTTGGAGGCGTTAAATTGCTTATTCATCGTAAAATTAAACGATCAAACTATTCAATTCTGAATAATTAACAAAGTAAAACAATGAAACTATAAACTATTGGGCACCGTAAGCGTATATTATTGAGCGGTTAATAATTACGTTGCAATAACCTACAATAGACACCATTGGATACAATGTAAAGTTTGAAAGGAGTTTGCCGAGTTCTCGTCGAACACTGGTATTGAGCCTCCTGAAATTGTTTAAGTTATACTTACTTACTAAGTTAAATGTAATTGTGTTAAAGCACGAATTAACAAATAGATTAAAATATATACTTGACACATGTTTCATGACTTTTATTACGGAATCCTTGTACTGAATTTCATTCGAATAACTTAAATAAATAGCAAAGTCTTAAACTAACTTTGCATCCACTTTTTAGGGGCCGAATTTGAAAAATTCTGTCTTAGTGGTCGCCTACGTTATATAAGAAACTTCTGCAAAATTTCAAGTTTCTAACTCCAGTAGTATAGGCCCTGCGTTGATATGTCAGATAGCCAGTCAGACACTCAGTCAGCATCTTATATATTTATAAATTTAATGTAACTTAAAGTATCAAGTTTACATTCTTCTTCGTAGAATATTGTGATTACATAGTTATAAAACCTTTTATACAATGTAATTCTTCTTACTATTTTTTAACCCTTTTATATTTTACATTGCGAACAGTTGTAGCAATAACTAGAATCAACATCAATCACCCTCATAATTATTTAGATGGAGTTAATTGGTCCGGCCCCTAATATTTCATGCCCATAACTTTGTTTGAAATTTTGATATACAGCCGGAGGATTCTTCGGTGACGAGCCTTAAATGTCGTCATTATTAATGAAATAAGTGCTTCATTTATTAAAGCATGATGAATTTTGACAATGATGTTGACACTTTTTCACCAGGAAATGAAAACTTGCAGGATAGCTTATTAATTTTACTGTGCCGTTATGTTGCGCTTGTTGTACCAGGTGTCCTAAGAGGCGACTAAAGTGCTTGAACCGACAGATGTCGGTATATCCATCTAAATCAGCGCAGCACAAATGCACAGGGTGGGGATGTGCAGCAGCATCCGTTGCGAGAGCTGCGCTCTGCGATTGTCAATACGCTTGCCCAGTGCGGCAATTATGGGCAAAGTTCCACTTTCTTGAGGAGGCCTATGTCCAGCAGTGGATTTTAAATAGCTAGTGTGATGATAATGACGATGAATCTTTCACCTCTATATGAGATTGCATAAAGAAAATGACACTATGCCGGAACATCACTTACGCCGATGTCTGACGTTAACTTTGCTCTAAAGTTAATGTTAAATGCGAAGAGATCGTATTGTTTTATTTCCATCTGATGGGTGAGTCAGGCCGTCAAACTACTGAATTATGTAATTTACTGGATTTGAGTAGACACTTTAGGGTATCCTGCTAATAGCGGACTTAAACAAGCATTCTAACAATATACAGGTAGTTGAATTGACAGTGGGGATAGCCCCGACTGGAGAAAATGAATAAATCATGGAAGTAAATTAAGATAATTTAAATATATTAAATATATTAAATATTTATATATCATTACAAACTTGAAATTTTATTTTATTGAAAAAGTCCCATTACAAGCGCATCGCATTATCAATAAAATTACAACAATAAGTATAATAACTTCAAGGTACTATAAAGTTAACGACCGCAAGATATCTCATAAGTCACACAAATAGAGCATTCATCAGACAAGTATCAAATTTAATAAAATAATAAATAAACAATTAAAATATTTATTTATTTTTTATATCTGGTGTATATATATTTAATTATATTTGGTGGTGATGAAGGTTCCATTAGCACCAATATGTACATCTAAATAACGTAATTTATTTACAAAAATACAAACAGTTGTCTCTGTACCACAAAATTTACAAGCAAAACACAGTGCCTACGAACAATTGCCAATACCGTAGACAAAGGCAAGAAGCCCACATTCGGAATGACAAAGGGTAGAGAATTCAGTATGCACACATAAAACAGGCAGGCCGCTATTACAGCGGAATCTGGCCGGCGTCAAGCCCCGGATTATCTGCAGGCGGAATTCCAATAATATTTTACTTTTCGTCGGCTGAATTAAATTTGGTGCAAGTTATTGGAACACGGCTATCAGTTGATGCGCGGCAAGTCTTTGCTTTGGTGGTCAGAGAAACGTACTTTATAGTTAGCCGTTTCGCCCACGCAGATCTCAATTTACATCGCGCCTTCAATCAATCGTTTTCCGGAATTTCTCCAAAGGACAAATAACATTCTTGCTTGTAATTGTGAAACTATTTTGCATCCTTTGTGTCCTTCCTTTAGGTTTATTTATTAGTTATCCACATGCCAAATATCATCGACATCGATTTATGGCAAAGCCATGAAAGTATAACAATCAAACCAGTCTGACAGTCGGACTCGCCTTTGTGATATTAGTACGTAGGTAATACGCAGACTTCTATTGCCGACAAAAACAATTGCGCTTATATTCAAAAGACTTATATAACGAAGTAGAATCATCTATTAGAATTATGCAAATAACTGCGAAGTTTGTATTGTATTTGTAAGTTTGTATATATATATATATATAAGTTCCATTTCAAGTCCATTCAGTTGATTTTGCGAGACAATATCGCACCGCTAGGTGAAGACTGCAACAACTCATAACTGTAATTTTATTTAGACATTACGAAGTTGACTATACTATACTTATTACTACACTAGACAAATCTGATTTGAAAAGGAAACTCTTCCGACCATGTTGTTTGTTGAAATCTTCTTAAAGGAATTTCGTCAATGAATAGCGATGCTTCTAGAATTCATTGAATCAGCCATTGGAAGTCCACAGCTGGACATAGGCCTTCCAAAAACAGGGGGAACTTCGCCCGTGATATCCGCGTTGGGCAAGCCAGTTTGCAGTCGCAGAGTGTAGCTTTCACAATGAGGATGCTACTGTCCATCCCCGCCCAGTGCATTTAAACGTTTGTATGGATATACCGCCATCTATCTCCTCATCACCTGGTACAAGAGAAGGTACTATTCTTCTCTGTCGATACCTCCACATATTTATTTGTTGCAGTCTTAATCTGCGTGTGCGATATGACTGACGTCTAAACATTAAAAACCTCGCACTTATAATATTTTTAGTATATAGAAAGCGATGGGAGGTTTGCATTCCCTATGTTTTTTAAATTTGAATACACGACACCCATTTTGTTTCCAAAATGACATGGGGAAAAGCAATCATCATGTAAACACAAAACATCCAACCCATTCCGTGATTACGGAGGAATGTGGCCATTGAGACAAGTCCAGAATCACGGAACCGGATTTCCAACATTCTATTTTATTTTATAATTATATTTAAATAAGTATTTGACTAGATAAAAATCAATCTGTGTTCTTTCTTTCTAAAGCTGCAGGTAGGACTTGAAAGCACTTGCACCCTACCCTCCCATGGAATCTAGCACACATTATGTTAGCGAGACTTTATTAGACTCGTCTGACTTTTTCCATTGTCCTGTTTATGCCATGATGCAACATCGAGGTTAGATTTTGTAGGAAAATGTAAAATGATGATGATTTTATTTTATTTATACAATATTAAAATAAATAATAATAATAAGCCGTGAGGTACCGGCAGAGTAGAAAAGTACCTTCTCTTGTACCAGAGCCGACAGATATCGGTGTAATCTAAGTCAGTGTAGCTTAAATGTATAAGGTGGGGATGGGTAGCAGCATCCCGATCGCGAAGTTACGCTCTGCGATCTCCAACACGCTTGCCCAGCGCGGCAATTATGGGCGAAATTCTCTCTTTCTTGAGGAGGCTTATGACAGTGGATTTTCAATGGCTGACATGATGATGATGAAATAAAAAATAATAAATTCACACAACAATGCATACATTGACCTGATTTATAAACAATTCATACACATAATTAAATTTTTAATAATAATATAAAATCATTACACACGATTACATTATTACATTAACAGTAAATAAAGATGACGATGGTTTAAGAAAAAAAATTAACTCAAAATAAAAAATAGACAATCATTTAATTAATTACTATAAAATTCAAATAGTTCGATCGATCGATGATTTTCTACATATCTGGACAAATAATTCTAAAAATGAAAATAAGGTTTTAAATTTGGATCAGTTGTTAACCTTAAATGTGACGTTTGTTCTAAAATACTGTTTAGACCCTAACGGGTTCGTTGGGGAAGATAAAGACGGGACCGTAAAATGGGTACATTGTCGATGGGGCGAGCCCAATGCTGCAGATGGTAGTGATCCTATCTTATGCGCTACGTGTCGTGGGTTCGATCTCGACCCAGGATAAACATTTATTTGATGTTAATATTTGTGTTGTGTCTGGGTGTTAAAAAGTGCTTTCAGCGATTTACTTTAGAGTCAAGTCAATGTCAATAATGTTGTGTGAATATTGTTATTATTATTGAACCGTTTTAAAGATCGCCCGGTGCGGTCGCTGCTGGTGAGTAGAGTGAGGCTGGACCCTGCCGTGAGTGCAGCCGAGTACTCTCGACCGCCGTAGAAACGTCGTGCCGTACTAAAAACTTCCGCCAAGAAAGATACAACCATACAAACTTTAAAAGACCCTAAAAAATAGCTCAGCTAATCTACCAATTAGCTGCCAGCTAGCAGTTAGTATCAATCAGCAAACATGACCAAACTAATACGTACTAAGTCTGCCATGAGGTACCAGCAGAGAAAAAGAGTGCCAGAGGTGCCAGAATCGACAGATGGCGGTATATCCATCCAAAATGTTGCGACTCAAATGCGCGGGGTGGAGGTGGGCAGCATATTCCCCGTCGCGAAAGCTGCGCTCTGCGATTGCTAACACACTTGCCCAGCGCGGCAATTATAGGCAACATTCCTAATCCAGATAATCAACTTGACCGCGTTAATACAGCGTAAAAATCAACAAATGCCTAAACTTCTGCAATACTACACGTAAGTAATCCTCTTGCATAATATATGTCTGGTGTACCGGCAGAGCAGAATAGTACCTCCCTTTGTGCCAGGTCGTAAGAGGTGACTGTGGTACCGGAACCGACATATGGCGGTATATCAGTTCGAAACAGTGTATCTCAAATGCTCAGGGCAGCATCCAAGCCGCGAAGCTACGCTTTTGGGGATTTACGATTTAGGGTGGCCTATGTCCATCAGTAGACGTGCAACGGCTGATATGAAGATATATGACTATAGAGTCTATCAATATAATAGAAAAAGTTCAATAAATAAAGATACTGCATAGCATAACGCACCCAAACATATAATATAAAACAACCCGTTATGACGGAGGAATCTGTCCACAGACAAGCTGCCGGATTATCTTCAAACCAAATTCCAAACATATTTTGCTGGTCATTGGATTGGTGAGATTGGGTGCAAGGAATTGGACCATTTATACTGTGAAAAATTATGGATTTTTTGAATGCATTTCCCGCATAGCATGATTCTAACCTCTCTATTTAAGAATATGCTGATAAGAATAATATATAACTTATTTAATTTTATTAATTGCTTAAAAACTCAATTAGTTCTACATCAAAGGCTAGATTTTTGAATGGTATTAAAAATACTCTAGATGACCTGACTAATATTTTTCATGAGTAGTTCACATCTTTCGAGTCCAGCGAATTTAGCGTTAGAATGCTGCTTCAATAATTGTCGTCATTCTAGTACATTCCAATACTTCACTTAAATAAAAAAGACTTTGTCAGGAACTGAATTGAGCTATAATAATGAAGTCTGTGCAAGACTTCCATTATCACTCATCTATTTTCTGGTGTTTCACTAATATCAACTCTGGAAGAGCTTTCTTTCAATTGACTGTTAGGTTTGAAAAATGTTCCGTTCTCCAAAAATAATGTATCAGACCAACGTCTATAGAACGTTTTATTTTTATTTTTTACTAAACGAGGTCGATAAACAAGCATACAATCCGCGTGATAGGAAGCGTCACAGCAGCCTATTGACGCTTGAAATATCACAAGGATATAACTAACGCATTGCCAGCCTTGGAACTTCAGAATATTTTACCACATTACCCAGTAATTTTACTGCCTCTGTCACCCTTTAGACCGGAACATAGCAATGCGAATACAGCTATTTGGTGGTAGAAACAAGTTAGAGTGAGGACCAATGTAGACGACCTTTTGTATAAGATCTACCTCATGTGCAAGAGGTCTAATAAAATTTGATGTTCACAAGAATATATACACATAGATTAAACGTATTCAAGAATATATATTAAGGAATAAGAATTAGATTATAGTTTTGTTGTTGTATGCGATTTTTTTTTGCTTACTCAAAAAGATCTTATCTGATTGATCTTAGAAAAAAGTTATGTATAGTTGTTACATTTGAATACGTACTTCTTTACTTCTTAAGACTAAACAAAGTGTACTAAACTCAATTAAAACCAATTTCTTGAACTTATAGTCACCCGGCTATTTTTGTTTTGCAAATTAAATATCTGTGTAACGACTCAAACCAATCCGACTAGCTTAAGTAGTGTATTCAGTGAATAAAATGTATTTATTTTAAACACGTCTTCCAAATAGGCTATATAATAGATAGATAAATCAAATTATGGTTATATATAAACATAGTTTTATGTATATATAAAATATTAGAAAAAGCAAAATAAATATCGAAGCGACATTAAAAAAAAATCATATTGAAAACCTTTGTCCTGTCCATTTTATAGAATAAATAATTAATATATTTATTCTATAAAATGGACAGGTCAAAGTTACCCGGATAGTTCAATGTTACCCGGTTTGACTGTATACTCGAGATTACGAAAGGTTTAATAGCTTACAATAGTGGTAAGAATAGATCGGTAAAGCCTATAAAATAACCACTTCATTACGATTGCTGGCTGGACCTTTGCGTTTGGAAACCTGCCTCTGACGTACCATTAATTTGTGTGCAACTTTCGCCCTCCGTGCCCCCGACTGGGTCGCCGATTAGGATCCGTGTTCGATTCTGACCGTGTTAAATTAATTTACGCTTTGTAAGAGAATCGAGGAATATTGTTTGTGTTCTACCTACAGTGATTGTACGTGACATATATTTATAGCTGTTTGGTTATATAATAATAATTATTCACTCAACATCTCATACCATGATCTGGCTTCGTGAAAATGGGCTTAAAGGACCTGTTTTGCACATGTCAGATAACAGAGAAATAACAAACATAATGTATAACTTATTAGACATAGAATAACTACAAATATTTATTTTAAAAATGTTTGTCCTGGGTGAGAAACGAACCTATGAGTTTGCCATGCGTAGTTAATTCAGTACACTGAAAAAACTACACGTGAGGTTTGATATACATACTTTCTTTGCTTCCTTTATATTACAACTAGCGACCTTCGCATGGTGCAATGAGAATAAAAATGGTTATACATAGTGGATTATCCCTAAGAGACTGAGATATGCCACTGCGCTATAGACTATTTAAGATGTACAATACTATAGTCAATTATGATCGATCTCGTCAGATCAGCCAGCGTTTGCAGTGTATTCGCAAAAAAAGATCAGTGTTTTTCAGATTTTGATCAGTGTCTATTTATCATGCATGTTTATTATAATCTTCTTTTTGCATAACCAAAATCCGTTGCGGAGTTTTAAACATCTAAGCATACATCCCTATGTATGTCCATGACAAACAGACAGCGAAAAGCGAATGGTTTTATACTATGAAGTGATTTATAAAATAGAAATACTTCATCACAACTTGGAGATCAATAGGTCTGTTAATACCACCACCACCACCAGTCCCTTCGTGATTCTCCAATGGTAGTAAACTTTAAGTACAAGGGATTGGTGCTTTCTTGATTGTACATTTGATTTGGATTCAGGTTTAAATGTTTTAAAAGCATGCCGATTAAGATCTAATACCAAAACATAAGTCCTGATAAATCGCCCTAAAAACAAGCTGAAATATAGAATTACTCTTATTGCATTTGCTCTGTCCTCGTTGACTTTTTCTTATATTTCTTATGCCTAGAGTTTTTCCAAGGTTATAAGTTCTCTAGTTTAGTTAGTTAGCTCAGTTCTCTTCGTTTTACAACTTCCGGCACAGTGAACAGACTAGCAACGCTTTTAAGCGGCCGATTAGAATAGTATCTTCCACTATACCAAGTGTCATCAGAGGTGACTAAGACTGAGACCGTAGATGGTGGTATGTCCACTCGCAAAAAATAGCATAGCTTTAATGTATCAGGGCGGGGAAAGGCAGCAGCATTCCCGTCGGAAAACCACGCTCTGCGATTATCACTATGCCTGCCCAGCGCGGTAATTATAGGCATAAGGCACTCCCCTACTTCTTTGACTACTGTGATAAGGATAAAGGGGTTAACAGGACTTTAATAATAATTTTATTTATATTGTTTTACCCCGGCCAAGTATCATTAAACTCTGGTGTCATTAAATTGTGGTCTATTTTAATATTTATGTAAACTACTTATAACGAAAGTACTTTTTCACGTTTTAAAACTTGAGAATTTTTACTGCAAGGTAAACGATAAGTTGAACAAAAATGATAAAAGTTAAAAAAAAACGCGTTTTAAGGCTGTTAAGTAGTTTTAATGTACAATGCTTTTTTATGAATTGTATACTTTTTTCTAAGAAATCTTTGGGCCAAGAGAGAAGTTTACTAGATACAAGAAGCCGTGTTTCTTTTGGACTACTTAACTAGGTAAATTACGGCAGCCTTCAAGCTCCAAAGACTGCAACAAATTAGACCTGAAGCAATAATGTTAAGCCTTTAGTTTCAGGATTCTCAGGAATAACGGAGTTAGACCAAAGAAAATTTAACTGCAGCAATTGGTGCATGCGTTTTAACGTAATAAATTTAAACTGGATAGGTTAAATTAGACAATGTATCCGCTATATTTGTTGGAAACATATGCTGATTTAAGCGGAGCGGTTTTATTTGTATTATTATTTCACATTCATGCAGTCCCTATCATTCTAGTCACAGGAGTTTGGCTTTTAAACATAGAGCTCTCGAAGAAAAGGGAATTTACTTTTCATAATTGCCGCACCGCAAGCCGTGGGGTACCGGCATACTAGAATAGTACCTCCCTCTGTACCAGGTGTCGTAAAAGGCGACTAATGTACCAAAACCAATGACGCTATAGCTACCCAAGATAGCGTAGCTCAAATTCACTAGGTGGAGATTTTTCAATAGATTCATTCAATAGGAGGGGATGGACAGCAGCATCCCCGGTTGCGAAAACTGCGCTTTGCGATTACCAACACGCTTCCCAGCGCGGCAGTTATGAGCAAAATACCACCTTTCCTTTTGGAGGCCTATGCTATCCATCCAAAACAGTGTATCTTAAATGCACAGAAAATCCCCCCTTTCTGGAGAGGCTCCAGCAGTGGACTTACAATGGCTGGTATGAAAAATAATGTGAAGATCAATGTGGTATATTTAAGGAAATCACGAAGATAGGTTTTACATGAGTTTGACCTCATACAAACGTTGTATGTATTGGTATCTCACTTTCCACCATTTATACCGCTAAACAGAAGTGTTCGCATTGCTGTGTTCCTGTTTGGAGGGTGAGAAATGCGGTGAAACTGCTGGGTAACATAATATCTTCAAGTTACAAAGCTGTCAATGGACTAATGATATTACTGTGATATTACGAGTGTCTAAAGGCTGCGGTAACGTCACTACCAAGCGGAGCGTGTGCTTGTTAATCGATTTAGTAGTATACAAAAAAGGTAGATCCATAGTTTAAACTATACCTTCAGCCCATTATTCAACTTAATCTGATTAAACGCTATTATGCCTACAATTCGCCCTTGAACAATTGGAGGAAGTGAAAAATATCCCGGCTTTTCGGTGAGAGCGTTAAATTAAGTACAAGGTTGCTGGGCAAAAACGGCCAGTACTTAAAACGTAATGACATTAGTCTTTAAAAGATTTCAATCTTTTTATGATTTATTACTTTTATCGCCGTTGACGTAAAAGTTTTATGTGAACGTTTTTCTTGACCTTTGATTAGATATATTTCTTTTTTGGCTCGGATTTATATAACGGTATAGTCGTTACGGATTTAGTTCATTTACCTATTTGTAATCATTTATAGTTACATTTTCTTTATTAACTCGAACACTCTATATATACATGGTGTCTTAATAATTTAAATCTATGTAGCTGTACACGATGTCACACACGATGTCGATGGACAGATGATCTGACTAAAAACGCTGCATGAAGGCCGCATGCAACAGAGTAACACAAATATTAATTCATATAAATTTTTGTGCTGTGTGGATCGAAACCACGACCCTTAGCGCACACATATGGTCGTAGTGATTTAAAATATTTTTTATTATGGTTTAAGTTAATTATATTAGAGGTCGACCGCATAAAAAGGTCCTCTGCATTCATACCTCGCCCTCTCTTTCAGCCGTTTCTTCCGCCAAACAGCTGTGCTTGCATTGCTGTGTTCCAGTTTGGAGTTTGTCAGAGAGCCAGTGGAAATCCTGGATAATGTGACATATTATTTTAAAGTCACAAGGTTGGTAACGCGGTAGTGGTATCCTTGAAATATTACGATCGTCTATACGTTTATCGACTTAATCATATAAATAATATATAGATGATAGATCTTATTATTTGTTGGTTATAATTAAAATAAAAAACGGCATTTTTTTTAATTCTATCACCATTACAAAGCTGTAACTTTATTGAAAAGTATAGGATATATTGGATGTATGACAAAAATAGATATCTCAGCTTAAAATGAAACTATACATACAAGATCTGTATTTTTGTACGTTTATAACAAGTAAACTTTTAAACGCGACCAATTTTAAAGCTAATTTACTAATAGAATGTAACATTGTCAGCAAGTAATGTAACATATATTTCATACATATTTATAAAATTAATTAATTAAAATGATCTAAAACACGGTTTATTTAACAATTTGTTTATTGTTCGACGCTTTGATGACTTCGTGGCATCTGTCTTTAAGCGAAAGGGTTTTTGAACAATTGCAGGCAATAGACACTAATTTTTATTAAAAAATATGAGCATTCCCATTGACGCAAGTGTTGACAGTGTCTAGTCTGTGCTGCGTTACAATCAGTATTTTTATAGTTATGAACTGAAATATATACGCGATCATCGGCTGACGCTAGAAATAGGTGAAAATAAAATACCTTCTGGAAGACCTTGCCTAAGAGTTCTACCTCAGGTATAAATTTATTATACCAGTTCAAAAAGTACTATAGCGGAATCCGGTTTGATCCTACATCTGTAAATTGTTGCGCGTAGTTAACTTTTTGAACTCGTTTGTTAATATGGTAATCAACTTAAGAAATTGATCATTTTCATTTTCAGCCATTGGGAGTCCACTTATGGAGATATGTCTCCCCAAGAAAGGGGGAATTTTAATGCTGCAGCCCATCTCTGCCCTGTATATGAAGCTACACTGTTACGAATGTATATACCGCCATCTGTTAAATCTTGTGACTTTACATTTTAAGTTTATATAAATGGCGATATTTTTACATTTAGGCGATAATTACTCATTATCAAACTATTTTTGAAGTTAAATAAACTGCATTTTACTAGATGCAGTAAAATTTGAAATCCAATTTAAAATAAAATTCGATTACCTAAAAATAAATGAGTATCGCAAAGGAACGGTGACAGATTTACAAGTTGAGCAGTACGATTGGCGAAACAGAAAGGGTCCTATATTGATTTTCTTTGGCCCCGGAGGCAGAACAAAACATTCGATTTGAAATCAAGTGGTTTTATTAAACCAATCAAGACTAAAGCACTTTTTAAAAGATCTCATTTTGGAGGTCCGTGTTGATTGGTTTCTCTTAAGTAAATTATGTTTTCAAGTTGGCTACTTACAGATGTTCAGATTTGTGAATTTGTACAAACATAAAATGTATTTAAAAACAGGTTTTTCAATAAGTATTACTACAAATAGACAAGACTGTATGTTTTTTTTTTTGCTGGAATACTTTTACGTTTTATTAGCAAGTTGATATTTTCAAATATTTTAAGATAAAGATGTTTTGTTATCTCCAAGAAAACATTTGTAAAATAGTCCAAATGTTCGCGGTTAAAAGCCTGATATAAATAATATTTGTTATATAAATGAAGTACAGTGTTAGTAAAAAAAAAATATCTACGAATTATAATACTTTTTTTAGTATAAAATATGCAAATCGTGGAATTTGGATTACTTATTCTTGTCATCGTGTATATAATAAATGGGCCAGTGAGAATGGATTTTAATATTTTTATTGTAAAATAAATTAAATACCTATTTTGTTTATTATATTTTTTTCCAAAATATTTTTTATTGAATGATGACTACTTGCAGAATATCAATATTGCAGAAGAATAAGTGGACATTTTCCTGACTAATGAGAAGGAATTGATGTAAAACTATAGTAAATAATACAAAATATACATATATTTTTTTTAATTTTTAAATTATTTTATATTTTAAAATGAATGACCACAGAATATTGCTAATGAATTATTGAGTTGGATTATGTCTGCTGTTACTTTTGTTATGACTTGATAAAAAAATTTAATGATATGACGGGCTCAGGGGCCCGATGGTATTTAATAAATTAATAAAAAATAAACAATACATTCACTTGAACTCTCATACGTTGACTAAACTTCGATATAAATAGTTTTAAGCACTTGAAACCACCTCATTAAGAAAGGGGGAATTTTCCCCACCCAAAGCAGTGCTTTTACGATAAAGAGACTTTCACACTATTTCAGAGTTATATACCGCCATTTATGGGTTCTGGACATCTGGTAGAGAGGGGTACTATTCTATTTTGCCTTACGGCGTTGATACAAACTATCGCGTTTATTATATTATCAAGATATAGGAAAGTCTCGGCAAACACAGTTTAAGTGAACTTAGTGAACTTGCCCAAGTCATTTAGGGCTTTATATACGAGATCGCTAACTTTCAATGAAACAAGAGCATTCAAGGCTTTAAAAAGTTTCTAGTAACCAGCCAGCACAAACTGGTTTTATATTTTAAAACAACCGCTAGAAACCTTTTCCGTAGCGCTAAAAAAGCGACCTCAATTATTTGACCCGAGGACTAGGGGTTTACTGGACAGTATTAATTCCTTACTCTTGGAAATTGAATCAGTGGGAAGAGATCGTTTTTTTTTTCATTACAAAGTGGTGACCGCGTCTGAGATTTCCCGATTATGTTCTAAGGGTGCCGATTTAATTTTTAGACAAGAGGTACTTGGGTATATCCTATTTTCGGCGCAATTTCAATTTGGTTAGCGGTATCGTTTCGGCGCTATTTTTTTGAAGCTCCATATGTGTCACTGCTGTTAAATAAGTTAAGGCTTACAAATTAGCATTTATAGCGATAATGAAAATAACTAGTTAATATCAGTTGTGTGAATACCTACTACCTCCCTTTGTACTGAGTGTCATAATAAAATAAATCCACACCACGTCACATACGTTGACCTGATTACTAGATAAGAAATTTAAAGCATTTGTGTTACGGCTATCATAGAACAAAGTTACAAATACAATACTTTAATACATATAAATAGCACCCAGACACAGAACAAACACAAATATTTATCATATAAAAATTTGCTTTAGGTGGGGATCAAACCGAAAACGACCTTCAGCGTAAAAAATAGGATCACTACTCTCTGCACTATCGGGCCGTCAAATTATGGGTAAATCTAAATGTAATTCGTGGGGGATAGTTCAAAACCGCATATTTAGCATTAGTAAACAAGGTCCTAATTTCCCGTTTTGCAGTTCAACTTTAAACTTTATTAACAAACTAGCTTTCCACTTGTGTCTTAGTCTGCGAGAGCTGTACTTTGTATCTCATGATTGAGGATCCATAGGATTTCATAGAGAAAAATTAAAAGTCAGATCTATCCCACGGTCTATCTATGTTTTCGAAATAAAAAGTTGCCTATGGGTTACTACAGAGTTAAAAATTTCATCCAGATTGTTCTAACTGTTCCAACGTGAAAGAGAAACAAACATACATCTAGATAAGATGATCTTAAACTACCCCCGACAATATTTTATTGGACATCTCGTGAGGAGATTTATGTCGAATAGTGGACGTTCTACGGCTGATTACTATTTGTACGTTCAATTGTAAGCGATGGCGCAGATGGTAGAGATCTGTCTTGTGTGGATCTGTGGGTGGATCTTGTCGTGGATTCAATTCCCGCCCAGGATAAATATTTTTATGATGATATTTCTGTTTGTGCTGTGTCTAGATGTTAAATATATGTATTTATCTTATTTATATGATTCAGGTCAATGTATGAGATGTTGTTTGAATTCATTTATTTATTTTAGTTCTGTAACTTTTTTTTACTAGACGATTCATCTACCAAGCGTATACTTTTGTCTAAAATTTGATAAATTGATAATATTTTTAATACACTTCAGTAATTTTACGAGCACCATTTAATTTTAACCTTTTCTAATCCATTGGAAAGGATAAGTAAAGAAGGGATAGAAATTTCAACAATGACATCACCTTTGTAAAGAAACGCGTGTGTGAGTGAAATGACGGTCCCAACATCAAACCAACTTGTTTTTCTCCTGATTTTATATTTGGATTGTTATTGTTATTTCAAATGTATGTTTGGCAACGGATACTTGTCTACCTACAAAACAAGTACCTGCTATTACCATCTTCTCTCTATTTAATTAGACTAGCTCCTAGAGTCTCCCGACGGTTATTCTGTGTATATATGTTGACACTAATTTGCACACTGTGCAGGAAATTTCCCAACAGCGGCATTTGTGTAAATATCTTTATCGTAGACAATTTTCGATAAATATAATTTTCATTGAGTGCTCTATTTTTGATTGTATATTTGACCGTTAATGTAAGAGGTATACAATGACACTTACCCCAATTTAAAAACGGTAGTTTTCAGAACCCTTTCATGATGTTACAGCAAAAAGTTATTTAAATGTTTATGATACCTACTAGTACCTACTACGTTTTAAGGTAAATTAGTTTTCGCACACTACTTTTATATCAATCCAGCAGTAAATTCCTAATACATTTATTATTTTTTTTATTTTTATGCAAAAAGAATAAAAACAATACGCAAAAGTATAAACGAGATTTAAAACCAAATTTTCACATATTTTTGTCTGTTATAGTGGTGTTTGCATAAGTTTGACTGAAAATTCTCTAACATTTTAATACTATATACTTAATGAAGAATAGTTTTTAGCCTACAATTTTATTATAAAAAAGAGTACCGCGCGATATTTAATAAAACTTTTGTAAAGAATATTTTCTTCGGATTACGTGTTAATAAATTTATGGATTTTTATGGATATCACCGGTATAATCAATTGAATAGATTCATAATAGACAAATCAAACATGTAGAATTACAGAAAAAATCCTTTCCAACACTGTCAGACAAAGATGAAGGTCGAAATTGAATCCTCGTGACGATCCATCGCTTTCGAAACTCCGAACATAGAAAAGCTTTCAAATGGACATTTTTGCTTGCTTTATCCTTTGTTTTGTATTCTCTTTATTTCTCTGTAAAATGTTCATCTGGGTCCAATTAATGAGTGCACGTAATAAAATTGTCTTATTTGAAATGAAATAACACTGAATTGCGCGTTAATTTTTCAGGATATAAAAAATATATAAACATAATAAATTCCCACATCATCTCCTACATTGACCAGATTCTGTGATAAGTCACTTGAAGTACTTGTGTTACTACTTAAATACATACATACAAATTTACTATTTTAATATATATATTTAATACCCAGACACAGATCAAACATAAATATTATCATATAAATATTTTTCCTGAGTGGAGATCGAACCCATTACCTTTGGCGCTCAAGACAGGATTACTACCATCTGCGCCATCGGGCCCGTCACATTTGATTTGCGATAACACCAAAACGACTCTGACACAATAATATTTAAAATAAGGACACTTAACTAATTACTATTCAATTTAGAATTGTGGTTTATTTTGTATTGTTTCGTAGTTCTAGCTTACTTGCTTGTTTACTTCAGAGTTGTGTCGATCTTAATGCAAACCAGACAATGGGGGTAAGAGTTTATTTTAGCGTATGTATCTTTAAAATAGAGTATTATTCTAGCCCATTTAAAAATTAACGTCACTACATTAATTCGTTAATTTATAAAATCAAATAGAAAAATTATAAATTAAATTAAAATAAACATGTTATTCCTTCACCAAGAATATAAATGTGTTTTCTATAAGCCGGAAAAAAATATTAATTGTCTTGTATAAATGAAAATTACACGTTAGACATGAATTCATACTTTATCGCATTACACATTGCGATATATGTAATTACTGCAGTTTATAATGCTGAGATGCATAAATGAAATTAAATAACACAGTACGTATAAATAAAATAATAAACGTAGGATTTGTATTGATTACGTGAACTACTAACCCGTATAACACAACATTCTAGTCAAATAATGCACACTTCTAGCTTCGTTGTACTTTCCTATTTTTAGGCATATTGAACTCCATTATTCGACCTATTTTATCATTATTTCTAAACAATTAAAACGATGTAACAATTATATACCAATCAATTAAATAATAGTCAAACAGTATTTAACTACTGCACAAAATGTCAACTCCTCAATTCCCAATATCTACAGAAAAACATAAACACGCAAATACAAGCCGGTCGCAAGTAAATCATTTATTTGTAATCTGTGGCAAATCCTAAAACAAAGTAACAACAAACAACTCACCGGCGACTCGATCGCAGCACACGCGTGAACTAAGTTCGAGCGGTCGAGCGAGCGGAGGCGCCCGTCGCGGTCGGCTGTTGGGGACCGTCTGCCGCCCGCCCTACGATACGGGTAGGTCGGATAGATATGGAAATATGAATTAGCATTGGGTGGTAGTTTATTTCACTATCTGCTTTATGCGGGATAGGGATACTGAATTCGAGCATTCAAAATATGAATGGTGAAGAAGCAAGCACGAAAGTAATTATATATATATATTATAAGAGTAGGTAAAAAAAATAAAGCATACAGTCCGTGGCAGTGGCTTGATTTATCACAAAGATCATAAGCGCGTTGCCAATCTTTTGACTTGAAGATATTATGTCACATTACCCAGTAATTTTAGCCTCTCAGGATGAGTTGTCAAATCTAAACACAGTGAACACTGCTATTTGGCGTTAAAAATAGGTAATTATGAGGCACGAATGCAACCGACATTTGTATGAGGACTATCTTACGTTATAAAAATTAATTTATGATTATTATGGATAAATTAATTTATTACATAAGTAAAAATTAGAAAGGGGTTTTTTTTGAGTAGGCTCTCTAGTCTTGCTCGGTAAGCCACGACTATGCGAATGTGAGAGCATTAGCATAACAGTAATATTTGTGTTGCCATCGTTGGCAAGCTGGCTCAAGTTTTTATTGAATACCTTAACTCGACGGTTCAAAGGACCTGGCAGCGGTATCAAGACACCGGTTCCGTCGAGAGAAGGCCTGGTTCTGGAAGAAAACCATGTACCCAACCACGAGATGATTGTTTTCTTGTGAGTCGCGCATTGAGAAATCGCAAGTCTTCGTATGTGAACTTTAAGAACAACCTCGAAGAAGTAAGAAATGTGCATATTAGTCTATGGACGGTCAGAAGGAGGCTTCTCGCGGCCAATATACGCAGTCATGGCCCGGCCCGCGGCCCTAAGTTACTCCGTGAGTAGAGTTGCCAGGCTTAGGTTTGCTCGAAATTGTGAGTCATAAACTCAAGAGGACTGGAATAGGGTATTGTTCTCCGATGAAGCCAGGATATCTCTGTTCGGTGAAGATTGACGTCGGCGAGTGCTACGAAAACGCTTTGCAGATATATATATGCATATGCACTACTAGCGAGCATACTAGGACCAATTCCCGGTCCACCAAACGTATTCCTAATACTTATACTTTGTATTGTATAATATATTTATGTATATAATATTATTTAAATAAATTTGTAACGAAAATATTGTATATGTATGTAACAAAAATACTGTAATTTAGTTGACTTAATTTGCTCATTTTCATTATATTATGAAATCAATAAACGAGCATACGGTACACTTGATAAACGTGACCGCTGCCTAGAGATACTCGTCTCATCACAAAGGTGATGTCTTTCTTTAGCATGTCGCTTACCTTAAAAACTGAAGTTTCAGTCACATTTGCCCCATAGTTTACTGGTCTCTATCACTCTACAAACCGAGACTATGATAAAAACATTTTTGAAGACGACATAGAGGAGTACAATAGAAAAGTATTTTGTAAGGAAGCGAAAAGATATAAGTATTCCGGCAAAATTGAATTGAGAGCTTAATGCGTAATTTTGAAACATAATCATATTTACGTAATCCAAATATAAATCTAATATAAAAAAAATATTTTTCTTAATTTCCGTTTTTTAATAAGGTCGTTACTTGGCATATTTTTTACATTAGTCAAATATAACGAGCGCTCATTTCTAACTTTTGCTTTCAGTTGCTTGGTTGAGAGGTAGTTTAAGTTTACGAGAGATGGATCTCTAACAAAAGTCATCTGCGTTTTTACCGCCAAATAGCATTGTTGTGTTCCGGCTTGAAGGGTGTGAGAGGCAGTGAAATTACTGGGTAAATATGACACGGTATCATCCATTCATAAGGTTGGCGACACGCTAGTGATATCTTTGTGATGGTACGAGCGTCTATAAGCTTCCGTTTCGTTTATCATAGGCGGGCCGTATGCTTGTTTGCTGATTTCGTAATATAAAAAAAAGATGACCATCAGTTTATCGATCCATACCCACTTCATACATTATTGTAGGCTCGTATATTTATAGCCTAATTTATTTTGATCTCATCCTGTTATTATTTTGGATCATTTACATTTTGTATCTGCATCTGTTTATTTGTATTTTCTTGAATAATTCTTATTTTCTTTAATAGGCCCAAATCCCACAATTGGGGCTACACTTCAACACCTATTCGTAATGTCAGCTAATAGTTCATATGTGTAGAAGATTTAGAAGGAATGCGTTTCATTTAAAAACAATACAGAAGCTTAGATAGAAAGAAAAATTGGAATTACCAGGAAAATATAAGTGCGTTGTAGTCTTAATAGCTGCCAATGGGCGTAAAGCACCGCAACGGTCACTACGAAATCAATGAAGTGAAGGTTGAGGATAATCAGTTCTTTGCTTATTAATTTTACAAAATAAAAATTTTAATAAGACTATTGTACTAGGGATACATAGGATGATATGCGGTGTGCCTTACTACGGCAAATCAGGGCAGTCCGTAGCGCGGTCCGTAGTCAGGCGGATACGGCTACGGCACCAACAGTGTGGTGAAAGGGAAAAATTTCTGTCCGATTATGCACTCTTAATGTTTTACATCATATTTATTATAATGATACACTGCTGATAGCACTCTTGAAAGGCAATGTAAAAACCATCTGCGATCTTTTTCACTTTCGAACACCAAAAGCAAATCTTCTTTACACCCCTGTGGCAGATTTAATTTTGTTTTTCGTGAGTTATATCACTCCGGGATAAAAAGTAGACATCATACTATTCAAGGTTATAACCTATCTTTGCACCCGGCTCCGTTCAGAGTAGATTGAATAAAACCCTCTACTAATCAAGATTATAATTTTATTTTATTACATTATTTCTATTTCAAATCGCCCATTACTGAAACGAAGGAATCGCTAGAGTCAGTATGGAGGTTATTATTATTATCTCAGGTATTGTTACATCTATCCCAAACTGTCAGATAGCATATAAAAATGTTGGTTTAAAAATATTCTACCGTCATCGTAATCAAGAGACAATTCCCCTCCTGAAAGGCTAGCAATATAAAGGTTCTTTTATCCCCCCCCTCGCCTCTCTTATCCTCCGGTCCCCCTCTTTACCTCTAAAGGGTGTATTATCTCGATATTATTGTCACGCCGCAAAATTTTGTAGAGATTGTGAACATTTTTATTTCTTGATTGTAAATGGAGCGTTTAAGGGATACAAAGAGTAATGTAAATATTTATATTACTCTTTGTATCACGTCATTCATATAACGTCAAAAGCTGTTTTGAAATGTTGATACACTAATATCGCTTGATATAGGCAAAATATTGTGTGAATCAATGTTAATTAAGGATGTGCGCGGGGGGAACTGGCAGATCTGAATAGTCCCCCCCTCTGTACCAGGTGTCGTAAGAGTTGACTAAGGGACCAGAACCGACAGATGGCGGTAAATTGATTCGAAACATTGTAACTCAGGTGGGCAGCAGCATTCACGTCGCAAAAGATGCGCACCGCAATTGCCAACACGCTTGCCCAGCACGCCGAATATGAGCAAAACTAGGGATGCCTGTCAAATAGGAAGGCCTGTCATGATGAATATGAAAACGTAGCACTATCAAGTGCATTACCTACAAGGTGGACAAACCATGTCCTTAGACACGGAAGAAAGCAGGTTTCTTAATTTCTAAAACTCTAAAACCGCTTAGAACCGGAATTATTAGAAATCTTTCAGATATCCCGAGAGGTAATGATAATAATGATCATTGGTCGCTTAGTCGCCCAGCGTCCCTTATAGATTAAACCGCTCATTATAGAGCTTCTTCAAAGCAACCACGTGAAGCGTGGCACGGACCACAGAAAGAGTGACTGTTTTTTTGGGATCACCACACACCACCGAACGATGCTGTAGTGGTCACAGCATTCACAAAATGTATTAAGAAAAAATAATTGTAGGCAAATATATTCTAAGGATCACGCGTTTTCTACTTAAAATAAAATTACGTTTGAACGGCGTTTTACATACTATAATAAATGCAATTAGCAGTTGATACATTTCAAACAAAATTATTAAAGTTATACTGTTAATATTGAATTATTTGAGTTAGTGAGGGTAAAGTTTAAATATTTATTTATTTATACTTACCAACATCTAATTACAATGACACTTTGTCTAATTACAATACGCTTAAATTCATACTATTTGTAACAAATACCTAATCAATCCAATTATTATAAGATTAAAGTACGATGGAGATATTTTGAAAAATGATGTTGAAACGTTTTTATGTATCAAAGGTAAATGAGACAGTATAAAATTATAAATGTATTAAGCGACGTAAAATTGGGTTTTATGGTTTATATGAAAGTAACATAATACGAACTCTTTCTGTACAAAGAACCGTAGCTTAAAAGAAGGATTAAGTAAATGAACAAAAAAAAAGAATTTTACTTTTTAGTTTAGTTACTTTGTGATAACGGTTTTCAACAATCTCTTGAAGTCTAGTTAAATTTATTAAGGCTAAGTGAAGTTTCGAAATAATATTTTACAAAGGCATGTGAAGTTTATTAATCAGAAATGTTTTTATATCATAGCTTTTTATTATAACAAAACTACCGTTGAGCGGCGTTTTGCATACTTTAATAAAATAAATTACCAGTTAATAAATTTCAAACAGAATTATTAAAGTTATATAATTTATATTTATTATTTGAGTTAAAGAGGGTAATTACTACCCACCCTTACATTATACATTTGTACAACTTCAATATTTATTTATTGAGGCAAACTAAATTCATACTATTTGTAACAAATACTTAAACGCATTCAATTAGAAAACATAATTTGAAAATAAAATATGTGTATAGCTGCTACATATAAAACTCAATTAATAAGATATATTGCACTTTTAACTTAAGACTGCAACAAATCAAAGCTGTTATTTTATGTCGATCTTTCGTAATTGAAGTAAATGATCGTATAAAGTCAATGATTCGCACGCTTACTTTAAGATAAAACAAACTAAACATGTTGTTTGAAATCAACCTGTATTTCGACATAACGTTTAAATTTGCGAATAAATGGCGATGTTTCTAGAGTTGTGATAAATATTTCATTTTGCGTTGAGTCTTCATATATAAAAATTACTGAAAATCCCTCCCATCTCATACATTAACCTGACTCCGTGGTAACTCACTTAAAATATTATGTTAAGACATGAGAAAATACAGGAATCACAAATATAGTACTTAATGCATGCATATTTTTGATACCTAGATAGTGCAAATAGATATATTATCATATAAATATTTGTTCTGGTGCATAATATAGGATGACTAACATCTGTGCCATCGGGTCAATTAAAAACTAACAGGATTCCGAATATTTATAACAGTCTTTTAAAATGTTGTGTATGTGTCAAAGTGTACAGCTATGCTTCCTCCTCCCTATGTCTATGAACTATTCTTTTAACGGCTTTGAAACACGGTTTATTTAAAATTTTAATCCTAATTTTATGTTCGACGTTTCGGTTGCCTTGCGACAACCGTTCTCAAGATTAACAAAAAAAAAAAAAATAAAATTAAAAATTATGCAGCAACATTTTGTTGCTGCATAATTTTTACTTTAAACCCGCATTTTAATGCCGTTCATCATCAATCCACTGCTGAACATAGGCCTCCCAAAGAAAGGGGGAAACTGCCCGTAATTGCCGCGCTGGGTAAGCAATATTGGCAAATCGAAAAACGTAACTTTTGCGACGGGAATGCTGCTGCCCGTCTATAAGCTTCGTCAATAAAACGACAAATACAAACTTAAGAAAAATGATCGTACATCAAAGATTTCTTTACATAAATATAATATCTTATTCCTTCCATTTTTAGAGCACGAAACTTCGGTCAGTCATTCCTTAATCTCCCAGAGCTCGATGCATTTAGATAATCTGGACAAATTAACGGACTCGACAAACGGCTCCGACAGTATTAAGAATCCTGGGAATTCCCGAAAATGACCGGGATTAGGAAAAGAAGAAAGTGGACTATAAATATCGCTAAGCCTCTCCGATTATACTGTTGAGTACACAAATTGTCCTTTTTTATCTTTGCTTAGGTTAAATTTTTTTATTTAGACGATACTAAGAAATAAATTAAGTAAATAAATTAAGATTTTTCTTTCTAATTAACTGAGATCTATTAAATAAAATGAAAAAATAATTATTCTCATTGAATCAGGTATGTCCATGTGCCTTAATTCAATACTCTTGAAACAATGTGGGTTAGTGATAGTGCGTATTAACCAAATCAAAGCAACTGGAATTTACATGAGGTAGTCACTCTCACCTATCTCTACCTAAAATTAGCAGTGTTCGCATTACTGCGTTCCTGGTGCTTAATATCTTCAAGTCACAAGGTTGGCAACGCGTTAGTGATTTTCTTGTGATATTACAAACATCTAGAGGATACCATGACGCTTACCACCACGCGGACTGTATGCGTGTTTATCGACCTGGTAAAATAAAAAAAAAACCTCACAATATCTAAAATGAGTTTAGAATCCCTTTGCGCGATTGGATTAGGAAATAGTAGATCCGCTAAACAATATTACCGTTGTCGCATAGCGGAGAAACCATTAGAATCTAATAAAACTTGTAGTTGATTTGATATACCGCCATATATCACCAGTGCCGGTACCTCAGTATAATTTTACGACTCCTATTACAGAGGGAGGTACTACTCTACTATGCCTGTATCTCACGGCTTCTATTCTGATTATATACTACACTGAAAGTATTAATCCAAGGACTAATAGTTGTCTTATTGTAGCATGTAGCAATTGTCACCTGAATAATTTTAGGCTATAGAGAATGATTTAACATTACTCTCACTTAATTCATGTCAGTCAGACTAATTAACGTCTAACTCTAAAGGTTATCTCAGTGTGACAGTGTTGCCTATATATTATTAGACTTACGTATTACAGCGAATGACCTATCTATAACGTACTCGTTACACTTTGTACTAATTGATATCTACAGCACTGAAGTTCAATCCAATGGACTGTATATTAATTTAATTTGGCGATATTTAGAAATAAATTTAATAAATTATAGACATCAGCTCGTCCCGGTCAATAGTCTTCTGAAGTTTCGAATTCATTACTCGTGACAGTAGCTTAGGTGTCAATTAGTAGTAGAAAATCAGTGTTTCGTATTAATCAATCCAATTATAAGAAGTTTAAAGTACTATTGAAATAGAGCTATATAAAAAAATGGTAAGTTATTATGTATCAAAACACAATAAGACAGTATAAATTTATTAAACGACGTAAAATTGACGTTTTACGGTTACTATGAAAATAAAATTATACGAGCTCCTGTATAATTTTATTTTAAGGATTAAGGTAATGAACAAAAGTAAAAGATTTTTAGTTTTAGAAGTAAAAAAGTTACCTAGTGAGAACTGTTTTCAAGAATCTCTTGTAACTTATAATTTAATAAACAGCTAAGTCAAGTTTAAAAATAGTACTTTGTGAAGTTTTGTAAATGTGTGGTCTGGCTGGCTAAAATATTTTATTACTCATATTTATTTTTTTATATTCTATCCCAATTGACAATATTATCTATGGCCGGAATATTTTGGAGCGAACCGTTTCCGTACTTCTCGGTAATACGCCGGAAAATTAGCGCGCCCATTGACATTCAAGAATTGTACAAACGAAATAATAATATATACAATGTTACAAAGGTATCACTTTTACTTATTTTATAGGAACATTTATTAATTTAACCATTATTTTTATATTTCCGCTATTCATTACATTGGCGCATACATATCCTGTGAATGTAAAATAGATACTTAAGTCGAGTAAGCTGTAGCGTTTTCCTGAATCTATAACCTCGTAGGTAATAATAATGTAAGCTGAAAACTTTTACTACCATATTTTGTATTTCTATTTCATTTCACCATTTCGTATTTCGCTGTATCATTGTTGAATTTTCGCTGTTAAATAGAAAAAATGATGCGCTTTTAGACTACAGAGTGATACTGTACGCTTACCTACTATATAGTATCACTCTATCCCCTATCACCATTACTGCTGAGTTATGTAACTAGAAATTCATGTTCGTTTAATCCAGTTCAAAATAGCTTTAAATTAATTTGGTCGTTTCAATAAGCATTTATTTTACATTGTATCAATATTTATAATTTAATTACATTTACAGACATTTACGACAAGTGTGTTATTTTAATCACACTGTCTTGTGTCGTTGTTTGATTTTATTAATTCAATTATTTGTTTTTTTTTACTTTTTGACTTTAGCAGTAGGAAGGCTGCAAGTATAGATAAACATCATGCTTATACATGATGTTTATCTATACTTGCAGCCTACCTACTCTTATTACCAAGATTATATCTTTACATGAATTGGATCTGCTGTAAATCTGTTTTGTCTATCACTCTTTGCAGCTTACATTTAAAGATATCTATTCAATTTAAAATATCAGTGATAATGTTGAAATAACAAGTCGTACTGAGTCTGAATAGTTCAGCAAGATTGTCTCATTAGAGAAAACATTTGCCTAGTTTAACAGGATTCTCGAAAGTTTATTCAACTTAAATGCTGTTGTGCTGAGTGTGTGGTAGGTAAGACATCAACAACAGTTAACAAAAAGTTTTTAATTAAGTTTTCCTAGCTTATACTGTGATCTAGTTATAAAATATATATTTATAAGTCATTGCAAAATTTGTTAAGAGCCGTAATGAAACTACTTTCATTTTTTCTTATTTAAGTAGGTACTGGCGGAGTAGAATAGAACTTCTCCCTGTGTCGTAAGAGGCAACTAAGGCACCAGAACCGACAGATAGCGGTATATCTCAAAAAGTAAAGGTAGTGTAGCTCAAATGCACAGGGCGGGGATGGGATGGGAAGTGGTTAAACACTCAAGACACTAAAATAATATATATATAGCTATACGACTCTGGAACGAGCTTCCGTTGAATATTAAGCAATCCCCAAACAAATTTAACCTGAAACGCTGTCTCCGTACTTTATTTACTGATGCTGCTTCTCTAACTTTATAACCCTATTTCTGATGTACGTTATTTTATGTATATATATATATATATATATATATTTATATCATATGCATTTATTGCGTTTATTTATACAAATATGTATGCCACGTTTATTTATTTTGTATATATACTGCCTGCACCACTATATATATACATATACATATATATATATTTTTCAGTTTTGTGTAATGGTTGACTGGGAGATAATGCCATGCATTAGAGAGCTCATTAATATATGTATTAGGTAATGTTTAGGACATTTTCAGTAATAGTAATATTAATAGTTTAATATTATTATTATATATCAATAAATTAAGTAGGTACCTACTGTTTACTTACACGAAATAAGCATAAACTCAATACAATGTACGTTGTACGTGTCTGTTGGTTGTTAAATAATGCTTAATTTATAGCACACTTGCGAACCGCCCCGGACTTTTGCGATTACGATAAAAAATACTTAGTTATTTTGTCGGGCCCCATGGCGCAGTTAGAAATGATTCTATCTGATTTGTTAAGGATCGTGGGTTTAACCCCACCCAGGATAAATATTTATATGATGATATTTGTGATTGTTCTGTGTCCCGGTTTTAAAAATATGTATTTAAGTATTATAATTTTAATTACTTTATTGTCCGATGTCTGTAACACAAGTGCTTTAAAAGACTTACCACGAAATCAGTTGAATGTATGAGATTTGTCAATTTACCTCACCTACTTTTTTGTAGACTTTTTCAGGTGTGCAATACATACATAGGTACATTTTTATTATCTATCTCAACGGACCTAGCATTTGCTATGTAATTGCAAAAATATGAGTTTATTTACGGCATCTTATTAAAAACTTCCTTGACTAAAAGTGTTCCTTGACTATATTATGCATGTATTATATATATGAACCTTTCTCTTGAATCACTCTATCTTTAATAAAAAAATACCTGCACCGAAATCAGTTGCGTAGTGTCAAATCTAAGCATACATAGGGACAGACAGACAGCAGCAAGCGACTTAGTTTTATAATGTGTTGTGATGAGTTTTTTCTCGCAAAAGTTCAATAGTCAAATAAAAATAAAATGTACTCGTGATTACGATTGTGGAGCTGGCTGGATACTGCTGGAATAAACAACAAAAATAGAACGACGCCAACTAAAAATATGAAACGTCAGTCAAACAGCGGGGATCTTTGAAATATGTTAGCTACTGTTAGTTTATTAAATTTAAAGTTTTATTAGATGATACAGTGAGTGAAATGAGCAGTGATTTATTGTTGTCGTGTCATTATTTGTATATGTTGACGAGGAATTCTTTGATTCGAGCTTGGGACAACCAACACGGTTGGCTAGCTAATTTTAAAATTATATTTAGTGAGTATTAAATCTAAGCCCAATACTTAATCATTTTTTGTTGACAGAACCTTTACAGTACGCCTACAGGTATGACTTCATAAAATGAACGATGATTGGATTTATATTGATATATTAATATAATAAAAAATTTAATTCAGTGCGATTTTCAACAAATTTTTATACATAAAGTCGTTTAGATTTAATAATAATTATCAATCATTTGGGATTCGTTACAATTTATGTTACTATTATCCACTTTCTTTAATTGTCATCTTTGGAGGTTAATAATGCCAGAAAATCATTAGCTTTAAGTTGACTTAATATGTTATGAATTTTCCAGAATAAAAATATTATTAAAAGAAGAACAATGGTTGACGTGGCTCACGATATTGGGGAATTAAAATCCAAATACATAGGATTTGGTACGATTTCTATTTGTATTCTTGTAAAACTGTAATATTATTACCGATATAGGATTTCTTCTTTTGAAATAATATAAAAAAAGGAATGGATAAGAGAGTATGTCTAATACTGGCAATGAATACCATTTACGATTCTTGCTTATGGTTTTTTCATAACATTTGACAATGACGTTTCCGTGACATTTACAAAAATGGCGGCGATTGGAATGTGTGAAACACCCGGCTGCAAATCTATTGCACAATTACAATGTCCAACATGTATAAAACTTGGTATCCAGGGGTCCTTCTTTTGCACCCAAGAATGCTTCAAGAAATCTTGGAAATCGCACAAAATTATCCACTCGTTGGCGAGTAAGTCAACGACAATGTTTTAGGTTATGTTTCGGTATTGAGTTACAGTGTCGTAATATTCGGATATCTTTTGTTTTAGAGGGTGAAAGCACTGATGGATCAAACGTGGAATATAATCCATGGCCGTCCTACAATTACACAGGAAAGTTGAGGCCTTTCCCAGCTGGGCCGAAGCGAACTGTTCCGCCACATATAGGCCGTCCTGATTATGCCGATCATCCCACTGGTTTCCCAGCTTCAGAGAATGCAGCCAAAGGATCAGCCCAGATAAAGGTTCTAGATGATGAGGAAATCGAAGGAATGCGTGTGGCATGTAGGCTAGGGCGTGAGGTGTTGGACGAAGCAGCTAAGTATGTATTAATCATCTTTGAATATGTAATTTTATTCACGTTTTCCTGTACTTTGATTTTAACATAAAACAATCTTTTTTCTTTTGAAGTTAGATAAATACTATTTAAACATTAACAGTTCTTAGGGGCAATGACTTTCTAACATGTTTACAGTTGTTTATGGTCTTACTGGAATATTTTTGTATTCTAGTCTCAGATATGAAATTGTACCTGGCATAACTTAAATTTTAACAACTAATACTGCTATTATTTAATAATTAATGTTATATATTTCCCTAAATATTTCTATTCTTACAGAGTGTGTGATGTTGGTGTTACTACAGAAGAAATTGACCGTGTTGTGCATGAAGCATGCATTGAAAGAGAATGTTACCCAAGCCCATTGAACTATCACAATTTTCCGAACAGTTGTTGTACTTCAGTGAATGAGGTGATATGCCATGGTATCCCAGATTTGCGTCCGTTACAGGTATGCACTTTGTAAATGTAGAATATTTAAAACTACCTTTATTACAGCTATATTGAATTTGTTCTTATTCACTTCTGTTTATTCTTTTTTAAGATTATAAAATTAATATTTGCAAAATAGTTTAAAGCACTTGTGTTCCTAGCATCAGATGTCACTAATCTTTGTGATAACACATACACACAGAACAAACACAAATATTCATTATTAATATCAAATCCAAACTACATCTCATATATTGTCCTGACTCTAATATAAGTTGCCAAAAGGACTTGTTATGGACATCATACAACTGAGGTATCACAAATGTTATACTTTACTATATATTTAGCTGAATGATTGAGTTCTCCTGAGAGACCTCTTTAATATAATATAAGCTCTATAGTTTTGTTAGATTGAAGCAATTCAATATTAAAGTATTATAAACAGCTAAGAAACAATGTAATATCCTTATTATCATGATTATTGATGGTCTGTTTATTTTTATTTTACAGGATGGTGATGTCTGCAATGTTGATGTAACAGTATACCATCGAGGTTTCCATGGTGATCTTAATGAAACCTTCTTTGTTGGTAATGTTCCTGAGACCAGCCGCAAACTTGTACAAGTTACTTATGAATGCTTACAGAAAGCTATAGAGATTGTTAAACCTGGAGAAAAGTACCGTGAAATTGGTAATGTGATACAGAAGCATGCTCAAGCTAATGGTTTCAGTGTGGTGAGATCGTATTGTGGACATGGTATACATAGACTATTTCACACTGCACCAAATGTACCTCACTATGCCAGTAAGTTATATGAAATTCTATACTACTAGGGACCATGTCATTTGGTTATAGCTCCTACATAGCAAGTTAATATTCTGATGTTAATTATCTTTATATTTTTGCTAATTGTTCTTGACAATTAATTATACACCCTAAATGTTTCTAAAATATCGAATGGAATCTGTTTTATACTTAGTCATGAACAAAGAAATAGGCAGATAGGAAATGGAGTAAGTAGCTTTAGTTTTCGGAATTAAATAATGTTATATGAAATAGCTACCTTTAAAAAGCGTTGCCTTGTTGTGAATCTGGCACTACAACACAATTGACAATACATTTAACTATATTTTTCTGAGTTCTTGAAAGAGTCATGCTGTAGCTATTTGACGGTCCAATCATACTAATTCCTTTTTAAGCTGCCAAGTATACTGGAAAATATCTTGTTTGCCTGAGCAGACTGTAACACATAGACTGAACTATCCGCTCAATAGTATCACTTCATAGACTTATTAGTGACCCTCTCAATGTCGCTCCTCAATCCAACTACAACACTTTCTTTGAAAAACACTTGCCACCCCCAAAGCAGTATTGATTGCACTACTACTACTGCCCAACTTAATCAATCCTCCTTTTTGTAAACGATTTAGGCTTCCCAATTGATGACCACTTTAACTGAAGTCCAGTCCCCCAGAGGCGCCGTATGAGCGGCATCGCCCAACCTTCCTGTGGCGCTAGAGTTGCGTCTAGTAGTCCAGCATTAGGTTCATTAGAAAAGAGATTGAAATCTCCCAATAGTTTATATATTTACATACATATAATATCAATATGCCATTATTTATCTTTTCAGAGAACAAAGCTGTAGGTGTTATGAAGCCAGGACACTGTTTCACTATTGAGCCAATGATTAATGAAGGTGGATGGCGTGACGAGCAGTGGCCGGACCAATGGACTGCAGTCACTGCCGACGGACTACGATCTGCACAGGTAGGTCATACTTAATTTTCATAATATTTTTTTACATTATTAACAGATTTTGAAAAACCCACATGAGTAGTAAAATCCATAGTACATACACTGTCACTTTTATAATACTTGTTTACTTGAATGTAGTATTATTGCTTGAAAGTTAGCAGAGAAAAATTGTTGTCTTCTCATTTACTTGAGATCCCATATATAGGATGTATTTGGAGAGTATGTAATGCGCTTTAATTTTAATTCTGCTGCAATACCCACTCCCCGGCGAGTGCAATATTCTTCTTTAGTTTATATGATTGTGTGGTTAATGAGAGGACATGTTTAGGAGACATCCGCACGGCCCCATAGTATGTTGTAATTCCTATGAAAACAAGGGCATGATTTGTGTTGCTTTTAGTAATTTAATTCGGAATTTTTATTTATTTTTTCTTATATTTATTATTGGTTTGCGCCTTTAACCTAGTTTATATGGTTCTTAATTATAGGTATCAGTTAATTTGCACCTTGCTCTAAGTGTTTTTTTTATTATTTCAGTTTGAACAAACTTTGCTGGTGACGGAGACGGGATGCGATATATTGACAAAGCGCGCTGCTGGCCGCCCGTGGTTTATGGACCAATTAGAACAGCTAGAGAAACAGGCTGACTCCTAGTCTAGCCTACAATAAAAGCCACCGATGACTTGCTGATTCTTATATCTAGCATCTACAAGTACTTTTAATGTTTTTTTATTCAAGCTAAAGGTATTATTATTGGTCATCATATTAGATGTTTTGGTATTGGAATTACTTTGATGAATTTACATATACATAGCAATTAATCTACTTATATAAATCTATTAAAGTCACTAAAACAAGTTGAGTTCAAAATTGTTTATGTAAATTTAGTCCTTTTCTGGTTATGTCCAAAGAAGTATATTAAAATTTTAGTTGATTTATAGCCTTGTCTATAAATTAATTATATCACGCGTTGTGAATTTCATTGTGCCAAAACAATAATATAGAAAATTGTATTGCCAATGATAATACTTTCCGATTTTTGACAATAAATTTCAAAAGCCAAAGAACTAATATAAAAGTGCAATATAATTCGTAATATTGAATGGTTCTTGCTAATACAAGAAATAGCAAGCATTTATGTGGTTATCACAATTGTCAAATATATATTTCTTTAAAAATTGCTAGAAATGTGTAAGATTTTCTAATTTTTCAAATGAATTTGTGAGTTACAGTATGTGCCTGTTTTTCATAGTCAACATGTTTAAGTTTATTAAAAATGTATTTGTATACAAAAAAAGAATTGGTCTCAAAAGTAAGCATGAATTTTATGCCTATTCTAAATTTATTTGAACAAAAATAAATGGCAAAACTCTAATATTATCAAATAGCAGATGCCTATGGACTATAGGAAGGAAAATTGGTTATGAGGAATAAATTAACAATCAGATGTTTACCAAAATTTTTATCTTGTTTACTAAAATCAATATTTATAAGTACCGTTTGTGAAAATTGTGACGTCCAAATAATAGCGAAAATAGTGGCCCCATGTTTCCTTAAATTATAAGTAAAATGAACCAACAGCAGTTTTATAAATGTTTGAATAAATAACAACAGTGAATAAATACAGTTAAACTTACAATATATTTGTTTTATTTCAATAATTTAAAAACAATTTGGCTTTTTACATAATAGCTATGATATATCCTAAATGCATTTCTAACAACTTATGCCGCGAACTAAAATTACATTTGAATATCTAAAAAAGAATAATTATTTACACAATATAATTGTAGTAACACTTAACAACAAATGCACTTAAATTGAAATAAATATACTTTTTGGATACACATATCTTTACACACTGCAAGTAACTGTTTTTTGACACTTTCGTCTTTAAATAAAAACGGAATAATGCAAAATCACTCCTCATATTCCTCAAACAGTGGTATGTAATCGTCACTCCTTGACCGCAGTTTGAGTCCAAAATCCGTGACCTGGTTTGCGTCGTGTCCCTGCGTCTTATCTGCTTTCTTCACCATCGCTGACGTCCAGCTTTCTATCGTGTCCGGTCTCTTCACTATTATTTCTTTTACGTTTTTGACGTTACCAAGTTTGGACGCCATTAATTCTTTCTGTAAAATAACGGCCAAGCGTCAGTAATTCCGTTTTATATACATGGACTGAACGATAACGTTTACATTTCGTAATAACTCCTCTCCTCCGCCTCTATCATCATTATATTAGCTGTAGGATATCCACTCCTGGACATTAGTTTTCTCGAGTGGTTTATTATAGATCGATTGTGTGAGTTCCAGTATAATTTGTCCAGGGTATCAAAAGAATATTCGTGATGTCTTAATTACTACTCGTAATGACCTAAATAAAATAAATACTCACTTGCATGTTGCTTGTGAACATGGCATTCGAATAAATAAAAATGAAGATATTTAAGTAGTAATGAGGTGATTCTAAAAGAAGAGTATAATTCACAAAAAAATTTAAAGGACATAGGTATATTTGGGGGTATTAGTTAAACTTATATTATCAATTGTTCGATTTGAGTCTTTTCGTGCATTAATAACATAAAATTTACAACCAATATACGTATTCTAAAGTACACGTGTATGAGGTCCCAATATTCTAAATAACGATTACCCTAATTCTAATTTACCTGTATTGGTGAATCCATGTAACTAGCGTATATCCTCAGAACAGGTTCTCCAGTCTTATCGTCGAAAGTTAGCTTGCTCTTCGGCGGTATTTTAGCTTTAACAACGGTTATCTTCGGTGGTATAGTTGTTATTGTCGGTACATCTTTCTTCTCCGTGACGGAAATGATTCTTAGCGGAGCTCTCCTAGTTAAAATAGTAGCTTTTTCTTTATCGAAATCGTGGTCTTCACTGATTTTGGCTTCAACGATTTGACCAGCGTACACTGCTCCTTCTTTAGTCAGTTTTGGCTCGTTATTGTTTGCTCTCAGTAATGTATACGCGATGTTCACTGATTCCGCTGGCTTTGTGAATGGTATACCGAGTAAAGGTTTCAAGTCCACAGTCAGATTTTTGGGATTCTCTTGTTTTTGTAAGAAATATGTTTTGAAGTCTGGATTGGCAGTCGTCGATGTGATGTTTTGCTGTTCCTGAGGTTTCTCAACTTGTGCAAGTGCGGCGGCCGCTCTGACGTCGTTGATGGCCGAATAGAAGCCGTTGGCGAGGACATTGCCAATGGTTTGGCCAACTTGCGCGTAGTATATTGGAGTTGCGTTTTGTTGTGGCGTAGTACTTTCAATGATGTACTTGACAGTTGTTGTGCTTGGTTGAGAGTCGTCCGCGATTACTTCTACTGTTACATTCTGAGGATGGGAGGCCGAAGTTACCTCGATTTGGTTGTCAGTGGCATTGTTTATAGCAAACGTCTGTGGTATCAGGGACATGACCGCGCTCTCCTGTGTCTCCCGCTGTACAACATTCTTTGATGGTTCAAAGGACGCTGGAGTTTGTTTGGTTATCTCCTCGTTTTCTAATAGGAAAAGATTGTGAAGGTTTTGTTGATACTGTGGCTGGGTCTGCGGTTGAAGTGATATCGTGGGGGCGTCAGGCGCGTACGGTATGAATTCCAAGGAGGGGTATCTTTGCATTAGTTGGGTCTGTAACTTTTGTAAAAATGAATGATCAGCTTGGTATAGAGCATTAGGGGGAATTACTATTCCTTCAGCTCCTCCCGTGTTTATTAATTCTTGATGAGATGGTATGTTGTGGAATCCCTGAAATTAAAATAATAATAAATTCACACCACCTCACAAACGTTGCGCTGACTCTGCGATAGTATCTTAAAGCACTTGTTTTAAAGACATTACTAATATAGTACTTAAAAGTAGGTAACACTTAGACACAGAACAAACAAATAATCATCTTATAGTTCTGAGTGGAGATCGAACCTATGACCCACGACCTACGGCGCACAATATAGGAATACTGCCATCTGCACCATCGGATCCGTCAACGAGACATTTGTTAAGTATTTAACTAAAGATTAGTTATTCCTACCTGCATTGTGAACTGCTGCGGGGCTGCGGGCAACTGTTGGGGTTGAGCTATCGACAGACCGTAATCCGCAAACTGCAACCCTGCTCCATTCCTTAACAATGATTGGATGTCCGGTGGTGATAGTTGCTGGAATTTTATACAGCTCGATAAATTTGACAAATAAGTAATGTTTTCTGACATTTACGCGTTCATTCTCTTTCTCTATATATAAAAGTAGAAGCTGAATGACATAAAAATAAACGAAGGGCCTAATCTAGAAGGATTAGGAATTTGAAATTTTGGTTCCTTTTATAACGTATAAGAGTAATAATAAAGGATTTTTAAAAATGTACCCCCTAAGGGAGTAAAATGAGGGTATAAAGTTGAAGTATGAAACTTTGCTGAGATTGAAAGTTATTCGAATAAAATTTAGTATGAAGGTTCTTTATTAAAAGTAATGAAACATGTGTTAAATATTTTTTTGAAAATCATCCTTTTAGAGGGTACAAAGATCGTATGAAAGTTCTACAAATTAACGCGGGTGTTACCGCGGGGCGCTGCTAGTTCATAATAAAACTTCTCTTTTTCGCTTACAAAACTGCTAACATATAATAAAAAAAAATATGTATATTAAATTTTAAAACCGTTAAGAGAGTTGTTTTATTATTTATGAACAAGATTTAATCTTTATTGTTACAAAGAGAAAAGATTTGATATTTTTTATTTATAATTAATAACGGCTAATAAACTACTGGACATATTTTTTAATTTATTTCACTCTTTTATTTTTCTGGAGTAATATAGGCTAGATTAGATTAGATATTCTTAGGCAGGTTTACGCATCTCGTCGACCTTCTTTGCGTAGTAAAATAGGCTATATTATATTTACAAACATGTAAATGGTTTTAATTCTTGTACGTTTGTTACAAATATGCGCGGCTAGTACCTACTAAGACATAAAACGTCTCAAGAGTTCGTACCGTTGGCTTCGAAAATCCGACGGGTAATTCAATTTTAGGTGACATTTGGTAGACTGGCGGCTCTACGAATTTCTCTGTCACTTCATAAGTTGATTTAATCTGAAAATAAAGAAAATATTGACAATAATAAATAAGTATATAGGTTTATCAAGTCGTTAAGTTTGTGTAAAATGTAATTTGTAATTAGTTTGTGTAATTTGTAGTTCCGTAACTTTGGACCGCTTTGAAAATTAATTCGTGAGTATATATATGTGTAAATAATCTAAAACCGATGAGATTTTTCTTTTCATTTTTTTGCGAATTTTGAAGAATATTGATCTCAGAAACCATTGAATCGATATTTTTTACATTTTACTGATTTACAGTATTATTTGTCTAAGATTTACTCTCTATCTAGGAGAAGCAGAAACTAAGATGTTTTAAATATTAAATTCTAGAACATAAGTCTATCTAACACCGTTTCACATCTAAGTATACATTCTCATACAACTGAAAATCCAAAAACGTTCTTCCTAAAATTCTTTATCCTAACAATCACAATCAAAATAATTTGTGATATTTTTTATAACAATTTTCAGAAAAATACGCGTTATAAAAATCGTCTGTAGTATTACAAATGGCATGCCAAAAAACTTTAAAAATATATTTTTAAATTCTTGTTACGCAATAAAGACACGAATGTTAGCTGAAAAATAATTATATATGAAGTTAACGAGTAGCGTAGAAGAATAGGAGTTTATATATACTGGTTTTATTAAAAAGATAGTGACATGAAAAGTCCGATGTCCGATATATATATATACAAAGTTCGTCTGCATTGGTACCTCACTCTCACCCATTTCTACCGCCAAATAGCAATGTAGGTACGTATTGTTGTGTTCCAGTTTGAAGAGTAAGAGAGGCAGTAAAATTACTGGGTGATGTGACATAAAATCTTCAAGTCACAAAACGCTAGGAATATCCTTGTGATATTACGTGCGGCTATATATATTATATACAGGCTGCAGTGACGTTTACTATCACGCGGATTGTCATGTTCGTTTGTCGACTTGGTCTAATAAAATAAAAAAGTTATAATTGGTGATAATAACGAAAACAGATGCATATACGGAAGATATCGGCGTGATGAATGACGTCGCGCCTCTTTGTTTTTCAGTTGTCAGCTTTGTTACTCTGTTTATACCGTGTGCAGATATTGTTTGATTTTTTTTATTAGATTTACCAACCACAAATGAGTCAATCAGGAAAAAAGTTTGTAAAATATGCCTTAAGAAGATAATACAGCATTTTAGAAAGTTTCTTCTTCTTTCTTTCTTCTTTTCGAAACTTCAATAATAAAGGAATTAACAAAATTAATTTCATTGTTGTATTGCAACCCCTTTGTAGTACCTAAATTACTAAATAGACTTACCGGCTCTTGGGTAGGCTTTGCAAAGTTCTCCGAGTCGATGACCACGATGGGCTTCTCTGAGAGGCTCAGGTTGGGGGCTGGTATGGTGTGGATGGCACCTGTTGGTCACACAAAGCTGAACCGACTCGCATCCATCCACAGAAACCGACGAAGACACAGTGCCATACATTAAATAGACCCCAAGTCCGGAAATACAGGGTTGTCCTAATATTTAGCTCCAGTCTCTCTAAATTGGTAGTTCCCAACTATCCACTGACCAGGGGCCACGTCGATTTCTTTTTTATTAATAGAGACCACAATATAAGAGAAAAAATACTTATTTAATCCGCAAATAAAGTTAGTAGTAGTATTATAATAAATTTTAGGAAAAAAGGTAGTCTATTTCAAAAATGAACGAGTTGATAGGCTGCGGTACCGTGCAAGTGAAACCACCAGATAGGTATAGGTAGTTCTGCTTTGTTTATTGACCTCCAGCATATCACGTCCTGTGGCTGAAGTAGCTTAATTTCAAGGAAATATTTACTGAGACTATTATGTTGTTTTGATTTCCCTATAAATATTAGATTTATAAATTATAAATAAAATAAATAAACATTTATTAATATTATAGTATATACACTAAAATCATTTGTGTTTAATGTTTTTGAAACCCCTCTTTACATAAAAAATATTTTTATAGTTTGGCAATGTATTTCGTGGTTTCTGTGGACGGAATAAAAATATCATATTGTGCATAAAAGAAATGAGAAAATTCCAGACATGTAACCCATCATCCATAATATTCTAGAACCTTCCACATTTTACTTATCTTTAAGTACAAGTAAAAAAAGTGCAAAACTCAAGAAAAGTGCGTACTTCCTTTTACTTTTTGTGGTTAATAGTGTCATTTAATATGTTTTTAAGTCTACGTATTAGAAAAAAAATAGGTTGTGTAATACAAAATATTCATTTTAAGAAAATAGTGAATTATAATATTTACATTACTTTTAAGCACAAAAAGAAAGTACCTACATGTCAACTCTACTCTTGAAACGCGAATTCTTATGAGGATGTTTTTTTTTTATCTTTCAGGATAATTATTTAAAGAAAGTGTTTTATAGAAACTTTATAAATATATCCTTACTAATACTTATTATAAATGTTAAAGTAACTTTGTCTGTCTGTCTGTTACGACAATCTTTTGACCCTGAGAAAGAACATAGCTTATTTTTTAATTCGAAATAAGGGTTGTAAGCGGTTGAAAAGGGGGATGAAAAGTTGTATGGAAGTATCGCTATTTTTAAAGCAAGAAACTTGAAACTTATTTTTCAATGTCATGTTTATTTATATTGAATGAATAAATATAAATAAACATGACACTCAAAGTTTATATAAGTTAAGGTAAAGGGGTATATATAAAGGTAAGGTACCCAAAAAAACTATTTCACGCGGACGGTAAAATAATCCAAGGATGCAGCTGGTGTTTTATTAACAACTTTTTTAAGTAGGTATTTTTATGAGATATAATCTGTTTGCGTAGATAATATGAATGTGATTACAATTCTTGAACCCGTTACAATCAGACCTATTCTAAAGAATAAACATCTATCAATGGATATGGTACACATCCTTCCAAGATTCAAAAGTAAAGTAAATACTGCATATTTGTATTTTTGGCACGATGGTGCAGATGGTAGTGATGCAGTCTTATGCACCGAAGGTCGTATGTTCGATTCCCACCCAGGACAAATATTTATATGATGATATCTGTGTTTGTTCTGGGTCTGGGTGTAAAATAAATGTGTTTAAGTGTTATACTTTTGATTCCTCCGTTGTCAAATCGACTTATCGCGGAGTCAGATCAATTTATTACTTAGATGTTGTCTAAATCAATTATGTATATATTTTGGAAAATAATGTTATTGTTAAATACCCTTTTTTAAAAATAGTGCTCAAATGACCTCTCCCACTATTACAAGTTGTGTTCAGTGTTTAGGATCAAAGATAGCAAACCACAAAGCAACCATAGACTATACATTGTAAGTTAGTCTAATGAGAATGTTAAACTTGGCTTGAAACACATTAATAGTATTGTTAAATTCATCTGTGAGCGATAAGCAACCCCATAGCTGATAGTTCTAGAAGTTCTACATACAGTGTACAGAGTGCATGTGCGACCATTCAACCTGTACCACCGTTATGAGTGGGCGGGGATGACGCGGCGCGTACGAACTCGTACTCCGGGCTGGCGGGCGACAACGGCGGCATGCGCGCCGTCGTCTTCCAAGGTACGCTGAACACATTGCGGTTCGTCGTTGGCCCGTAATGTTTTACTGCGTATCTGGGAATATGTTTATGTGAACAAAACATTGCGACATGATATTGTTTACGTCTTTGTAGATATCTGTACCTGATATATCTAACGACACTAATATAGAAGAAAGGTGAAGTTAGTAAGTGTGGATGTTCTGGGTAATCTCTGGTATCATAGATCGGATATCTTAAATTTCCTATTCTCTGTATCTGGGGCGAAGATAAGTAGTCGATTGCGACTCCGAGTATTGAGCGACTAATAACATTCCGATACCTCTTTGGACAAAAGTGAGTGGACGTCAGTTCTAGCGGTACAACTCATCTTACCTAGTTATAGTCTTTGGTTCTTCGGCAAGGCCTGCTACATCTGATGCTTGAACTGGTCCCCAAAAGCTTCGTAAGGCGCTGGAGGAACACGGTTTTTGATGCGTGGACGCATCACATGAGGTAGACCTCTTTCAAAAGTCGTTTACATTGGTACCTCACTCTCACTTATTTCTACCGCTAAATAGCAGTGGGAGAGACAGTTGAATAACCGAGTAAATGGTAATGGTCCACGGTGTTGGCGACGCGCTGGTGATATCTTTGTCTGTAGGCTGTGATCACGTTCACGATCAAGCGGACTGTATGTTTCTTTGCTGACTTCTTAGTATAAAAAAAACAAAACGCCGCAAACCAAAACATGTAGTGCATTCCCCGAGAGATAAGCAATCGTGTGCGCATTTCCTTATCTCCCATAGAATGCCTACGGCACCTCGCGGCTCTTCCGGTGACCAAGCACCAGATGTGGCGTTCACTTGTCTTATAACCCTACGGTTATATATGAAGGAGCCGCTGCGCCGTCTCTACGACGCTTTGCAATGCTTTTAGGGATCAGACCGGTCTTACCTACTATTGACGACTGGTACCGCGTGGTTACTAGTTCGTATCTACACGAACCCTGTCTGCAATGAAGAGAACTACTTGTCTAGTTTATGGCGTTTACCCATCACCAACCTTCTGGTTATAAATTGAGAGAGCCGCCGTCCCTACGGTGTCTTGCAGCGTTTTTGGGTACCAATACCAGTGCAAGCACCAGATGTGGTAGGTCTTACCGACGGACCAGGGCCCATTACTATTAACGATTAGTACCGTGTGGACCAAAGTCCACTCCCTCTTGTCCAGAGAGAGTACCAGAGCTGTTAAATCACTCTCCAACCGTAGTCGCCATCGGCTAATGACGAATTGATCTTCGTTCGAGACATCGGAGAAGGCGCGCTCACATTCCGATGTAGTTCCAAGTATCTATAATTCAGACAAAAAGATTTTTTTAAACGTATTAGTTACCTGTGAGGTGCGTTTCTATACACCACATACGGCAATCGATGTGAGGGCGACGCCATTAGTCTCGGTGGGTGCGCCCAGGGTCGATGCAGGGAGATACCTGGTCTGAAGGCAGTGGGTGCTCGCAGCCTATTGACAGTTGCCATGCGGCTGTAGTACGCCGCTTGTGACAGCGAACATAGCAACAAGCATAGTAGCTGTAACTGAAAATGTGGAATGATTTTAACATTCTTACTTAAATTAGTTAATGTGAGCGAGTTTGACCTTATTTATTGGTTCCAAAGTCATACTTTTCTATTACTATTCTACGAGGTAAGCAGTACATTGATTTCCATTTGCTTCAGTCTTTACTTACTTCCCTTGCTTAGATCGCAATCGAATAATCAATTGCAGTTAGAATTTGATAGGTGTGTATAAACCCTTCCTACATTAAAAAATATATCTCATAATTTTCTTTTTTATGGTCAATTGAGATACACAACATTGCAAGTTTTATCAATATTATATCAGTAGTACCACATCCATTGCTGGACATAGGCCTTCTCGAGTGATTTCCAGTGAGACCAGTTGTATACTACCTGCATCTAACCTGCGGTTTTAATCAGATCGTCTGATGTCGCAGATGGCATGGTATTCATTCCAGAACCTTAGGGTGCCAGTGACTATCAGATCCGCATGATATGCATTCTGCCCATTGCGATTTCAACTTGCCAATCTGTTGGCTATATCGGTAAATCATGCTGTGTTTATTAGAAAAAAAAATAATTTATTTAATTTACTCGAGTAACTAAATATAAAGCAAAATGGTGCAATATGGTATATGTTCACACAAGAGACAATATAGATAAAACAAAAAATAATGATAAATGTAGTACAAGGCAAAGAAAATAGGCAAGGTCAATTAAGTGCCTGCTTCAGCATATGTCACAGCGGATTTGCGTACGTCACTGCATCGCTGGTCTTCCGGCACTACCTAGAAAAACACGGATATACCGTAACTATAGGAAATAAACCTGAAGTATAAAACAATTCATCCGTATACCAAACCCTTCATTGAAAGAATATAATAGCTGATGAAAATGATTATCATCAATATGTAGCAGAACACTTTTTCTTGAGGAGGCCTATGTCCAATAGGCCTCCTCAAGAAATGGGAAAAATTGCACATAATCGCCACGCTGGGGAAGTGTTGTGGCAATCGTAGAGTCTATCTTTGCGATAGGAATGCTGCTGCATTTCATTTAAACCTTTAAATACGCCTTGTTTTATTTAAGCTGCGCTGTTTCGGATGTATATACAAAAACAGGGCCCGATGGCGCAGATGGTAGTGATCCTGTCTTGTGCACCAGGGGTCGTGGGTTCGATTCCCACCCAGAGCAAATATTTATATGATAATATTTGTGTTTGCTCTGTGTATGGGTGTAAAATATATGTATTTAAGTAGTATATTTGTGATTCCTCTGTTGTCTGGCGTCCGTAACACAAGTGCTTTAAGCGACTTACCACGGAGTCAGGTCAATGTATGAGATGTTGTGGGAATTTTTTATTATTATTATAAAAAAAAAAAAATCTAGTGCCAGCCCTCAGTCGCCTTTTATGATACTTAGTACACGAGGAGGTACTATTCTACTCTGCCGGTACCCCACAACCATACAAGATTTTATTTCTATATGAGGATAAGCCAGAGTTTGCTTATAATTTTAATGTAGAATACAATTATTTTCTTTGAATCACATGTCTTACTCGACTGAAGTACTGAAACGGACAGGTATTGGTACATCTATATATATATATATATATATATATAACCATACAAGATTTTATTAAGACATATTTAAAATCTGTTACACACAATAAACCATATGGAACTACACTATATTCTATCACTACTCTATACCTGTATACTATACTACTTCTATACTACACTATAATATTAGGAAACAATACAGAATTATAGTTATTATCATCATCATGATGGCAGCTGCAAAACGTCCATTGCTGGACACCGGTCTCCTCAAAAAAGGGGAAATTTGCCCATAATTGCCACGCTGGGCGAGCGTAATAGCAAACGCAGAAACTTCCCGACGGGAACGCTGCTGACCAATTCCGCCCTGTGCATTTTATGTTAGGTACACTGCTTCAGGTGGATATGCCGCCATCTGTTGGTTCCGGTACCTCAGTCGCCTCTTACGACACCTGGTAAAGGGGGAGGTATTATCCCACTCTGCCGGTACCACTCGGCTTATTATTTATATTACATACAGAATTATGTCTCCGTGAAGCAAAAATTTAAATATAACAATCGGACAACTTCCATAGAAACTATCTATTAATTCCAACATCGCCATTTCTTTCTATTACACGGAGTAGGTAACATATGTTTACCAGTTGCGGATAGCTATCGTATGTAGTAACCAATGCGTGTGAGTATAAAACAAGTGACAACTAGAATGTCCAGTGAAAGACTTGTCACGGACCGCCGGGGGCGAAATCGATTCAATATCACTTTTGTAGACTGGTTTCTGTTAGTTGGAGTTGGAGCGGGTTGTTGTAGGAGGTTAATTTTGAACTCGGATTTTTCTCACGAACAACTTCTCTTGAGAATGTTTCCTATTCTATATGAGGATAAGTCAGAGTTTGTTATTACATTATAATTTTAATGTAGAATATAATTGTTTCCTCTGAATCACGTGTCTTACTCGACTGAGGTACTGGAATGGACAGATATTGGTATATCTATATTTATATATATACTGAGCAGCATTTCCCCCCAAGCAAACCCATATCCTCGATTGCCACCTCGCCTGCCAAGTGTACTATTTATTAGTAAAAATACTTTCTAAGAGAAGTGCAATAATTTTACGTTACTCTATAATATATTTATGTATTTTAAAGAAAAATAACGTTATTTTGAAATAAATGTAGCTAAATTCCGAGATGTACCGGCGGCAGGTGGCGGTATGTCTTTCTGAAACATTTTAGTTTAAATGCACAAGATAGGGATGGCCACTAACTAATCATTTGACAAACTTTAATTTTGCAAACATATTTAAAACTAGATATTGCCCGCGGCTTCACTCTCGTTAAACTCGAGGTAACACGTATCCTTTACGATACCCTTTCCTAATTTAGAACACAGAAGAGAACTCGGAACAGAGTATTATTTTAATACAGATATTATGTCTTTCCGTTTGGGAATTTTCTACCTTGAAAACTGCAGAATGCCTATATAGCTAAAAAAAATGATACACGATGTTTTTGTTTGTCACAAATAGTTCGCTTTCCAATTTTGACCTTTCTACCTTGAACATTGCGAAATGCTCTATACACACTTCCACTCCATATTTTAGGGAAATTAGGTATTAGAAATAAATATAACGCAGCCTATGTCACTCTTCATCTCTCAGTTTTGCCGTAAAAGATGGACAAACAAACAGACACACACACACACTTTCGTAATTATAATATTAGTGTAGATAATCATTTGACATAACACCGGTTTCGTAAATGTTACACGGAAAAATATTTTAACTGTTAATATATAATTTTTAGGTTATGTCACTCGCCGATCGTTACCGCGGCACGCTCGCTTTGCTCGCTCGGCTCGTTTGGCTCGCACCTTGTGGTCGCAGTTGTAACATACATATAAAATATCGAAATGAATTACTTTGGCTGTAACATATTCACCAGAACAGGAACAACACAGCTTAAATGCAACAGGGCGGGAAAAGTAGTCTATTTAAACGGTCCCAATGGTTCAGTAATCCTGTCTTATGCGACAAAGGTCGTAGGTTCGATCCCCACCCAGGACAAATATTTATATAATGATATTAATGTTTTTTCTGCCTCAGCGTGTTAAATATATATATTTAAGTAGTATATTCCTCTGTCATCTGATGTTTGTAACACAAGTGATTTAAGCGTCTTATCACGGAATCAGGTCAATGTATGAGATGTTGTGGGATTTATTTATTTATTATCTGATATTGTCATCTATTAAACATTCTGTTCTTGTTGGGGGGGGATGGCATTCCATCTATTGGATATAAAATATTCCATAGATGGCACCAATATAGGTTTCTATTAGAAATGTTACTGCGTGAATATAATTAACAAAAATTACATCGTTATTGTGGTGAAGCTTTAAGATATACACTCTCATCAGCGATCGGTATTTCAGCTGATAATTTCTAGTTAATGCCGTTGGACATTGAATTTCTTTAGACACGAACATGACTATGTTTATAAAACCATTATCGCCTAATTGGTCGGTTGCAAAGTCACGACATTTCGGAATCCGACAGATTTTATAATTCACTCTGAACATGTGAAGACATGCAAGAGGTGAACGCTTTGTAGTACGTTAGCTTTTGCTTTTCATTAAGATTCATAATAAGAATGGAAATGAATACAATACCTTATACCAACTGCCAAAGCCGGGATACTATCGGTCAATTCTGCTGCAAGTCTTGGTTGTGTGGTGGGTTAGACTTTTTTTTATAATATACTCTAAGGTGAATAACGTTTATGTGTTAAACCTTTGAATCGGGCACCAACTGACAGAAAACATACTATGTATGTTTTCATATATATGTGTAAATTTTAACATTTTCGTGGTCACTACTCATAGTAACTAGCCGCGGGGTAACGGCAGAGTAGGACCTCCTCATGTACCAGGTGTCGTATAGGACGACTAAGGTACCAGAACTGACAGATGGTGATATATCCATCTAAAACAGCACAACTTAAATATTCCAGGAAAGGGATGGGCGGCAGTATCTTCATCGCAAAGTTGTGCTCTGCGATTGCCACCACGCTTGCCAGCGCAGCAATTGTGGGCAAAAATCCCCTTATATTGTGGCGACCCGTGTTCAGCTTTCAATGGCTGGTATGATGATGAGTGACCATGAAAAGAATGGTTTATGCAATAGGGCTGCCCATTTTACTGTCTCATCCTGTATGTTTCTGTATGAGTTGTGTAAAATAATAAAATATATTAATTATCATCATCATTATACCATCCATTAAATGTCCACTGCTGGATATAGGCCTCTCCTTAAAAGCAGGATTTTGCCCATAAATCCCGCGCTGGGCAAGCGAGTTGCCAATCGCGGAGCGTAGCTTTCGCGACGGGGAAGCTGCTGCCCATCCCCGCACTGTGCATTTGAGCTGCACTGTTCCGGATGACTATACCGCTACCACACACATGGTGCACATGTGCATGGACACACCTGGTGCAGTGGAAAGTACTATTATAGGCACAATATATATATATATGTATATATATAATTATAAAATCGAATCATAAATTGCTTGAAATTTACGTGTAAAGGTGTTTGTCCGGGATGAACTTCTATACTTCAGATCCAATTTAAGATTTTTTTGCATTCAGTTATTTAAAATACGGACCGCGTGATAGATAGCGTTATCGCAGCGCGGTCTGTAAATATTCACACATGGACCACTAACGCATTACGACTTCAAGATATTATGAAACATTACCCCATTATTGCAATTTTTAATATTCAACAATAAAACAGATTGAGATTATTTATATGAGATACGAGTTTCAATTACAGGTCTTATAATGTCTCTTTCATACTACAGAGTTTATATCTATATCGTCGAAGAAAATAATGGGATCAAATACATGAGTGAGGAATACAGAGCGTCGATAAATAAAGCAGAACATTAACGGTACGACTCAGTCTAATTGCTCCAACCGGTAGAGAAATTACCGTGTGTGCTCACTCCGACAGTCAAGTGGTTGTTAGGACTTTTCTATGACTTATGGCAGTATTACTATAATCTCGTTGATGGCTCGACTCTAAATATAAGGAGCCGCAGTTCAACTTTGTATGCGTGGTGTATATGATAAAACTAATAAACGTGTTATCTCTACAACAAAACGAAAGCAATTTGCATGTGTAATATTAGTTTGTTTATTGCTTATTCACGCTTTATATACTCAACCGATCTTCGTGAAGTTCCACAAGGAAGTAAATATCATCATCATCATATTAGCCATTGGAAGTCCACTGCTGGACAAAGGCCGCCACAATATAGGGGGATTTTAAAGACAGAGGGAATTTTTCACATGATAATTCCACAACATCTCATACAATGTCCTGACTCTATGGTAAGTCGCTTAAAGCATTTGAGTTACAGACGTCAGAGAATAGAGGAATCACAAATATACTACTTAGATACGTATATTTAACACCCAGACACAGAACAAACACAAATATCATCATATAAATATTTGTTTTGGGTGGGGCTCGAATCCACGACCCCTGGCGCGTGAGGTAGGATCACTACCATCTGCACCATTGCACTAAACGACTATTATTTCCATGGGAAATTGACGCAGGTAAAGCTAGTTAGATATAAACAAAGCGATTTGCTGAAGTTATATTTTTGTAACCGAAATAAGGAATAATTTTCACTAGAATTTTGTCTTTTTGTTTGTACGATCGTGGTCATTAATCAAATAAATTGTTTAATTAATCCGGTTAAAGTTAAAGATTATTGTCAGGAATAGCACAAATGGCAACAGCATATTGTGAATATATATTTTTTCTTCTCACATAACTTATAAAAAAAGGCTATTTTTGCATTGGTCATGGCAGGATTTTTATTCTAAAAAAGGAACTGGTTCCAAGTTGTTTAAAACAGAGTAAAAGATTGTGTTTAGCACAATTTCCAAACGAACAAAGTCGCAGGCAACAGTTTTCGTAATATGTCCAATAATGAAGTCCGACAAATCATATCTCGGATCAAATAGATCAGTCTTAGCAGATCTTTAATCTGATCTTAGATGTTTTCAACTTATGGATAATGAATTTAAAGCACTGGCCGACTATTAGAAGTGTTAAATGTACTAATTGTTGTTAGTATAAACTTACTTAAAAACGGGAGAGATACTGAACAATATAGGTATTATCACTATATTTAACAGTTTAACGCACGGGTTTATTTTAATTAAGTTTAACACATAATTAGTCTAACATGACTTATAATAAGTTATCATTTAGCACATTGACTCGCCCAGCAAGATTCTGTCAATAAAAAAATGAAGTAACTTAAAGATGAATTGCAATTAAAATTTTTAATGTTGTTATAAATATTTTTTATTTAGTAATTTGCTTTACCTTGTTTTATCTTATTTTTCTGCTGTAACTTTATTTAATGTTTGTTTATAATAAATTTCATACGTAAATATTTTTAATTGCTGTTATTCAGAAGTACATATCGCATAATGTTTTCTCGTGGAATTGTTTGCTACATATAGACCAAAAATATTTTTATCAAGTCTTAACTAATGAATTAGTATGCAAGTTTGGTATATCAATAAATAATAAAAAATAACATTACCAGTTGGTACGTATCACACATAAAACACGCAGCTAAATACCAAAAGACGGCACTCTTGTACCAACGCTGTTATTACCTTGATGGCATGATGTGAAATCTAGATTGACCGGTCTAGCTGGATAGGTCTCTCCAGGCTCTGTTTAGATATAGACTAAGACCTAGCCCACATCTGTAATGGTATGTACTTATGCACTTCTAAGCGATATACATTTAAATGTTTCCACGAGCAAATTGTTGATTTTGTTGTTAGTAGATATAATGGTAAATTAGCCGACCCGATGGTGTATTTGATAGTGTTCCTACCTTGTGCGACATAAGTCGTGGGTTCGATCTACACCCAGGACAAACATTTGTGTTTGACGCTGTGTTTGGATGCCAAAAATAACATTAAATATTTATTACATTTGTGATTTTTCAGTTCTCTGATATCCGTAACACGAATGCTTTAAGCGACTTATCATAGAGTCAGTTAATGTAAGAGATGTATGTGAATTAATCATTGAAATTATTAGAACTACTTTGCAATTAAAGACTAAACCGAATCGTCAAGTTGTCCTATATACATACACACATACATACATACATGTCCCATCGGGGTGGGAAGTGACTATGAATCTTCATTTACTCCTGCATATGTTTAAACCACCTCAACATCATATCTCTATTGTTATCACAACATCACTTTTACACCACTTCAATCTCTTATGCATATTTATATGTTGTCTTAAAAGTCCAGAAACTGAAACTGAATTACTACTGTGGAAGTCCTCTACGTGGAGCGCAAAGGATGTCTTTTGGACACGTGATCTGAACAAGCCCAACGGCAAACATCCTTCAAGACCACTGTTGGACATAGGCCTCCCTTACATCGAGGGATTTCTGCCTATGGGGATATTGCCGCACTGAGCAGGCGTAATGGTAATCGCAGGGTGAATCTTCACAATGGGGATGCTACTGCCTATCCCCATCCTTGTTATATTAAGGCTGCGCTGTTTCGGACGGATATACCACCATCGTCGGTATCTCAGTCGCCTCTTTCGACACCTGGTACAGGGGAGGTACTATTCTACTTTGCCAGCAGCACATGGCTATGAAATCAGTCTGCGGATTGTAATTTTCTGCTTATCGGTTTTTCTATATTCAAGTAGCTAGGTTTTTTTAAATTGACACACCCACTAAAATTTTTTATAAACTTACCGGTATATTTGTCGTTTGTAATGGATATTTAACAATTTTCTATCAGGCATGATTTCAGTATTGTCGCAAGCATGGACGTGACGCGTAATGCTGGCAGCTTATGAGTAGCAATTATTATAAAAGCACTGTTTACAACTGAGATGGCAAATTTATACAGGCACTAAGTATTTTTTTCTAAATTCTCGTCCTAAACTATATCAACAAACTATATCACGTTTATCATCAAGCGGACTATTTGTTTATTTGCTTGCTGCCTTTATTACATAATAAAAGACATACATCCATATATCCACACATCCATGCTTAATACTTTCGAGTTAATGTTATTAGTAAGGAAGTAAGGATAAGCTTATATATATTAACAATTTTCACATCAAGTTTTACGAGTTTTCATTTTACGCGCCATTTCTCTCACGCACTGGAAATGTTATACGTTCATAAACAAATACGTTTTATTACTTTATTGCGCAAAGACTAAGCATTCTACAAATAAAAAAAATTTTTTTTTAATTAACTGTCATTCGCCGTCACTTTCTATTTGGTGAGTACAGAAGAATTTGTTAATTAATCCATACTTTTAATTCCTGAATATAAAAAAAAGTTCATAAATAATAAGAATGTTACGATTCAAAAGAATTATGATGAAACTTTTTGGGTGGATTATTTTGTTTTTTATATATGTACGCCGTTGGACGCTTGCAATACCAGAATAAAAGATGTGGAGAATTTAAAAATTTAAACTCATGTACTTCTTTTTTATATAACCCTACTAGCTGTGCCCGCGACTTCGTCCGCGTGGAATAGTTTTTTTGAGTACCATACCTCTTTACCTTAACTTATATAAACTTTGAATGTCATGTTTATTTATATCAAATGAATGGCCTTAAAAATAAGTTTCAAGTTTATTGCTTTAAAAATAGCGATACTTCCATACAACTTTTCAACCCCCTTTTCGACTCCTTACAACCCTTATTTCGAATTAAAAAATAGGCTGTCTTTTCTCAGGGTCTAAAGATAGTCTGTGCTTTATTTAATTTTATCAAAATCGGTTGAGAGGTCCAAGCAGGAAAGCGTTACAGACAGACAGACAGAGTTACTTTCAAATGTATAGTATTAGTAAGGATAAATTATTGAAAATCCTTTGGGATAACCTCAGCAATGTGTTCATACTATATCTGAAACAATTGCTGGCACGCCTATCGGTTCTTGTACCTTAGTTGCCTCTTATGACACCTGATGCAGAGGAAGGTACTATTCTAATCTGCCGGAGATAGCGGTATATCCATCCGAGAGAGTGTAGCTTAAATGCATAGAGTGCGGATGGGCAGCAGCATCCCCGTCGCAAAAGCTGTGCTCTACGATTGCCAACATGCTTGCCCAGCGCAGCAATTATAGGCAAATTTCCTCCTTTTTTGGGAAGGCGCATGTCCAGCAGTGTACTTCTAATGACTGTAATGAGGATGATTATATTTGTAATACCTCTGTTGATTGAATTTATTATTATTAAATCAGTTATTTTATGTGTAATTGCGAATTTCGAAGCAATTAATGCGTAGAGAATATTTAATCGGACATGCGGTTGGCGTCATTATTTTATTTACGACTGTTACGTGATTTTCATCGGGAGAAACACTTCAGTTATTAGATGTCGTCAGTTGCGTGTTAAACGCAAACATTAGTATAGAAGGAGTAGTTAAAAAAAAGTTTTGTGTTATTACTGTATTTAATATATTTATATTTGTTGTGTAATTAATTTATCTGTCTAGTTGTTATCTAATTCTACTAGCCAGTTCTAAAGGATAGATGTTAATAAATGTGTTGTTAATATTGTTTTCTGTTCTATGGTTTATTCATTTATGTTCGCAAATCTTTTGCGTCATGGCGAAATTACCTTTATTTTAGTAGAAAAGTATATTGTGTCCTTAGAATAAAAACTATCATAAAGTATCAAGTGTTTGCTTCATTTTTTAAGTACAACAATAGAAAATGTATTTCTAAAGAAAATATTATTATTAAATCAGACGTAAGACGTCCATTTTTAGACATATGTTTACGCAAGAATTTAATGATAATTTCTAATGTGATCAGTCATTACGATATTTTTTTTAATTATCATGGTGATGGTCTCAGAATCGAATAATACAGCTATATATAGGGTAAATTAAGAGCAAACAAGTCTTCTTGTGGCGATGATTTAACAGGTTTTTTAACTTCACAAACACCGCTCCTTTTTGCATTAAGTTTAAGAAAAAAGGAAGAAAAAGTATAATAGGTCCTTTGATTTTGGTATATCACTGTCGAGCGTTTAACGCAAACTTAACTTTATCCTTTTATCGAACAGAATTCAACATAGCAAATATAGAACGTCCACTGCTGGACAAACGTCTCCCTAAGGAAGGGAAAATGGTGCCCAAAATTGACACGTTGTCTGGGCGTGGTGGTAATCGCAGAGTGTAGCTTCGCGGAGAAAATGCTGCTACCCAACGTTCTGTTGCATTTGATCTAAGTAAGTTCGGGTGGATATAACGCCATCAGTTGATTCAATAACCTTGGTCGCTTTTTATCGCTGGACTACAGACGTCAGTTACAGCAGCAAGAGGGAAGGGCAAGGACATCTATTAATGAAAGAAGCTCGACCGAGATCAAAACGGGACCTATAGAGATCACTCAAAGTAGCGCAATGTGGCCGTCGTTAGGTGCATTTGAATTATTGACAGCAAAAGAGGAGTAATGAGCGGACCCGGCCGCACTGATCTGCTCGGGGGGCAAGGACTGCACGCACTCGCCCGCAAGTGCGGTGTGATGCACTACGATAAGAATGCGTTGTGTTTGTGATTGCGACAGTGAGAGGGTGACTGAGGGAGGCATTACTAGAAATAACACAATTGGGAAGGCACGTATGTGCAGCACAAACGTACTTTTGTTCAAAGTCTCTTGGCATATCGGCAATTCAGAGGACTTATTTAACATCATTATAATGGTCATGGATGGACTGACTTTACTGAATGACTACTTTAGGAACTTATAAAAGCTTCAAACTATCATCTATTCTTTTTTAAATACAATTTATGTAGTTTTGGTTACTCTCAAATAATATTAGAACAGAAATAAACAGATGACACCTTGTTTTATTTAAATACACCATAAAAAGTTTTCTACAATACTGACATACTTTTTATTATTATTATTATTATATTGTTTAGAGTAATGACATTCAATTGGACCGTCACCTAGACTCAATAAACTATTTCTTCATTTATTAAGTGTAATGAATGTCATGTAATACAGAAAAGACGTTGGCAGTTTGCAAATAAAATGAACGATTAGTTGATATACCAAGAACACGTAAAACCTGTTATACCATGCACACTAAATAATACACAACACGAATGGGCAAACTTGTGTATGTTTTTTATTAAGGGAAACTTTTATTCATAAATAGGACAACTTACGTTAATTCCTGAATCCATACTAAGCGAGATGAGTTTGACGTTGTTTTGTTGTTGCCCTTTTATATTGATGTTATTTATCAATATACGAGTACATATCGACGGTCAGAAATTCATGACATAAAAAAAATGTATTTATATATTTCTGACTTTTGTTAATACTTTCAAGTTAAATAAAATTCAATTTCTTATTTGTGAAAAACAGCTTAAACACTTAATAAAAATAGCTTTTCAAATAATAAAGTTAAATCGAATGAATTGTTGTTAATTTCTTTATTGTTCTTCCTGTAAGCGGAAGTTGCCCCTTTGACAATTTAATTTTTACCGTCCATGTGTTCTAACGGCGAAAGTGTGTATGTCTATTTGTTATGATTTACTGAACTAACAAACAAAACAATTTTGATTGAATTATACATGTAGATTTGAAACCTAGGCAAGGACAGAGGCTACATCAAACCGTGGGACAATCCTTTTAGAATTCGTTATAATGTCAAGTTCATTTGGCCAAAGTCTCCAGTATGTATATATTATATATTTACGATTTACCTTCGTATAAAATCGTTAAATGTTTATGTGGTTAGTTAGTTAAGTAAATGTCTTTATGCTTATAAATTTATCGTAATTTTATGATTTGAGATATTGACAATTCGATATGATAATTGCTTCTCAGGCTGCTGCATTGCAATGCAAACTTATAATGGGCCCCAGTCGTACAAGTTTAGTAGAAACTGCGTTTTATCAAGACTTAATTGTTAGAAAGCTAAGAAAATGTGAAATGACCATTTATACTGCAAACCTAATGTTACGGATTTCTTTTAATGACAGTTTTTTAGCTTATTTAATGGCGCTTTATTTACATTACGTGAACGGCTATAAAAATATTTATATGCACAAGCAATTGCAGTTACTTTCAATTTCATTTTTTCATAATGTCATGATATTATTCTCTAAAAACAAATCAAAATGTTTTATTATAGCAATCTTTATGTTAAATAAATTATTTTATTTAATAATAATAATTGTTGGAACACACCTTATTGTAAGCTATAAAATACAGGCAAGAAACAAATAAAACTGTACGTCTATACCTTAACGAATATAGAGATTCCTTCCAAGGAATCTTTGCATTGAAAGATGTTAAATTTATATACTTAACACCATAATTATTAATGTGTAATACTAATAGTACAGGAATAGATATTTTTGTTATAATTATTGAATGTTAAATTATAATAACTATAATTACCTTTATCATCTTGCAGATAGTCGACACATACAGTCCAAATAACTGGCCACAAACACTAAGAAACACTTAAATCACGTTTCACAATATGTCATATCTGTTCTACACCTCTGCCTTTAAATGTACTCGTATGTACGAAAAAAAAGTAACAGTTTTTTTTTATTATCTATGTCAGCGTCGGACGGTGGTCAAGAAGCAATGAGAAACGAAATAGGTCATTGCGCGTATATATACGAGCCCCTCTCACATACGTAGTTTTTGCTTAAGCAGTCTTTACTTAGTGCTTTAAGTATATGTAAATCTATGGTTAGTCTAATTCGTTAACAGATTAAGTACAGTCTGTGCTTAATCAAAACTGTATCTTAGGGAGCCTATCTGTTTCATGATATGCTCAATTAGTAACAGTTTGTAAAAAATATTGTACGAACTTGAAGTTGCATAACGTTAGGTGTTTAATTATCATCGTCAAAGCAGACATAAAACGTTCACTGCTAGACATAGGCCTCACCAAGAAAGGGGATTATTATTATTATTTATGCTCCTGCCCATTCCCGCCCTGTTGCATTTTAGTTGCTTCTTCGGGCATCGGTAGCTCAGTTCCTCTTCACTTTATATCAGTCACTTTAGCCAATAAACAAAGTATAGGTAAAGAAATTTTTTTTTTATGATATTGTGTGAACAATTGCTTGCTTAGAACACTTGTTCTAAACTACTAATCTCTGAGTCAGGTCAATGTAGGTACTATTTATTTATTTATTAATGATATTTTATGTTATGGATGGGAATTTGCCAGGAAGGATGGATAATTTCTGTCGATTCTAGTACCTTTTTAGTCTCAGTCGCTTCTTATTTGGTACAGAGGTACATTTCTACTCTGCCAGCAAAGGGCACGAAGGGGTAAGCGTAAAACATACTTATACAATTTTTTTTATAACAAAGTATTATTTAGGGCACGATGACGCTTACCATCCCTAGTGTTATGTCCAATATAAGAAATAAGTATTATGTTTTTTAAAAGTGAAATATATTCGTTAATCGTAATTGATTAAATATTTTTTTTATTGATTAAGTTATTGCTTAAGTGTTTTATAACTTGAGAGCTTGATTTATTATTTTTATTATTTATTTGTCGAAGGTTTATCGCAGGCGAGCTTAGGGTAACATAGAAAGCGTTGAGCGTAAACGTTAGACTTTTTCTCGCTCCCTATCTTTCTCCATCACTCTTTATCGCTTTCTCTCTCACTCTCTCCCTCACATACGCACAAACACACACACACAATCATACTATCTTAATTTAAAGGTTATTATTTATTATTTAGAAATAAATACAATATCATTTTTTTATCTAATAAAATCCTCACTTAATGAGTTTTTAGATACCTTTTTATATTTTTAAGTAGGCGTTTATATGGCAGCACCTCATTGTTGTCGACCCTTCTACAGACACCTTTAACTTTTGCTAGCTAGTAGTTTTCGTTTCTATCAAAACTTAAAGATTGCTTATCCAATCATACTCCAATGGTCTAACACGGTCTCTAGGCAAGTTTATTTGACCATCTGATTAAGTCGGATAATCACCAGTATTCAAACGATGTAGTATTATTTCTTCATATTTTCCTTTGTATAATTCTATATTTTCCCGCTTTTTATGGCTCTGATATCCGTAAGTGCATTGTTACGGAGTCTGATAACACAATAAATGAGATGTAAATTTATTTTTATTGGTTAACTAGCGACCTGCCCCAGCTTTGCACGGGTGCAATACTGTTGCTAAATATCCTATAGAATCAACGCTATATCCCTGCAATTTTAAACTGTAATATGTTCTAAAATATTACTTTAAATTACATGCTGTAAAACCATATTGATCTATATCAAATGCGCAATGTGTTTATGGCACTTAATTGGATAAGCACTAATATTGTATCGCTTAAAATCGTTTTTGAAATGAGGCATTATTTCTCGTAAAAAATAAAAGGCAAATAGATGCGTCGCGGAGTTTTTTCTAGACCTCTTTAAGATGTACAGTACTGTAGTACATTATTTTGATCTATTTTGTTGGGTTCTCCTAGTGATTGCTATCAGCGCATAAAATGTTTATTTACAACAACAACTGAGAAACTTCTAAAATTTACAGTGATTTTCTACTATATTTTGCATGTATAATAAATATTAAACTTCCTCTTGAATCACTTTATCCATTAAAAAAAAACTACATTTAAATCCGTTGCAGAGTTCTAAAGATCTAAGTTTACTTATATAGGGACAAACAGCGGAAAGCGATTGTATAGGTATAAATTCCAATGAGAATGTTACTTCCAATAGAGTTTTAAGAAGTTTTAACATATTATAGCTAAATTGTAGCAGCATAAGACAGTGGTCGTTTAACTTTGATGGTTTCGAGATTGTTGGAATTTGAAATCGAACGGAAACCAAATTTGGGATCTCCCTGTCCTTGGAATTGTGTACATGACGTCATGACGCTCTCAGCTTACTCGTTCTTCAGTATCTCACAATAATACATATTACAAAGGATTGAATATATATATAGATAAACGTATAATACAAAGGATTGAGTAAACATATAGATGAACTTATAATGCAAAGGATTGAGTAAATATCTTAGTTCCATAACGAACGGATCGGTTCATTGTACATATCAATTTATGAGAACTAATGTTCTAATAGACAATTAATGTTTGCTTCATTTGAATATGTTGTGTGTTTATTTTAATTTTTTTTATGTACTTACAAGGCTTTGCTCCCGTTAAATTCGGGGTAACATGGTTCCTCTTTCCTGAATTACACGGAAGATAACTCCGTGAACTGTAGAAGATATTACATGTCTTAGGAATCTTCCTACTTTGAAAGCTGCAAAAAGTCTAATTCAAAATTTCACCCGTATTATAAGGGTTGGGTTCCAAAAAAATATATATACGATCTTGTAAGTTAGTTACAAATAGTCCGCACACCAATTTTTCCATCGTGAAAATTGCGGAAAGCTCCATAAAACTGCCACCCACCAACCACCATTTAAGTGAAATGGATTTTGTGTATAAAAAATTTCTTTTTCTGTACATTAATTATAACGCTGAAAAATTTCACATAATTTGTTTGCGCGATTTACTCAATTTTTTTTAAGTACAAAGATTTAGTTTCACGTGTTTTATATATCGTTGTTTTTCATAATTTAGACATAATATTTCTGCAGTGCTACCAACACTACTTTCAACCGATACACAGTGTGAGCAGCCATTTTTTTTACAGTTAATCACGAGTCAGCGACTCCTGCGCACGCAAGCATGATGTATTACCTTTATAGACGCAAATTTCATGCCTGACCATTCCCATTTTTTTACCTATAGTTTATTGATATCTCATCATATTATTCGGTGACCAGTTTATATCACTTAAGTTTACATTAAATTTCATGTTACAATTTAATTAATGATTAATCACACATAGATACGGCATAATAATTAAGATAATAATAATAATAATTACAATATCTCATACATTGACCTGATTGCTGAAATAAAAAAAAATGAAATGACATTTTATTACACAAATAAATAATTTACTATTATAATATAAGAATTTGACGAGCCCAATTGCGCAGATGTTAGTGATCCTATCTTGTGCACAATGGGTCGTGGGTTCCATTCTTACTCAGGGCAAATATTTATATAATGATATTTGTGTTTGTTTTGTGTGTTAAATATATGTATTTAAGTAGTATATTTGTGATTCCTCTGTTGTCTGGCGTCCGTAATACAAGTAATTTAAGCAACTGAACACGGTGTCAGGTCAATGTTTGAGATGTAGTGGGAATTTATTATTTATGTGTATATTTATGTAAGTTATATAACTCGTAGTAACTTCATCATCGTTTTTAGTAGGGCTCGTAGTGCTTAGAGCTGTTTTTAAACGGTTGGTGAGAAAGCATGGCCTTTCATATAGTTATATTTCAATCCTTATCGATACAAAAAATATTTATTTAATTTCTTATATTAAGTTTGTTACAACTGTGCCTCATATTTACCTTTACTTATTATAGCACAGTTAGTTTTTAATAAGTGGAAGTCGATTTACTTGTGAATTAGATTTTATTTAACTAAATAAGAATTTTACATGTGAGCTGACTCGTAGTGTCACGGAAGAGAGCGAGAGCCAGACATAAAAACAATGGAGTATACAAAATAGCGAGGACACATACTTCCAACGAGTATATAATGAGGTTACACAGAGTATTATAAAAGAAGGCTTGGAATTTAAATTAACATTTTAATACACACTTCATATTTATCTCTTAGTTTAATTTACTCTGTTCAATCTAAAGGCTGCCTGGAAGAAATCGTTTTTTTTTATAAATATTAGAGATATTATTTGCAGACATGTATTTTTGTACCTGGTACAGAATTAAGAATTTATTTATATGTATATAGAGTCGTTGCTTACTTTCTGATAAATTGAATTGAGAAAAGCTAAAATAAGAAGGCCTCTCGCAGTACACTTGACAATCCTGGAGCCAGTTTATTTTATACTGGCTTAATAGAATCGATCTACGCTCGATTGTACGAGGTAGTTCACCTCACTTAAGCACTAATTGTACAGCTTCCTTAGTATCAATTATCTACTGGAAAGTGAAGGCAATAAGCCGCAACCAGGAAGGCCATTAATGTCGCCACAAATTATGCCTTATGTAAATCTATGGGTTTTTGTCTATGCGCGATCGGTTCCGTTTCCGTGATTGATGGTGGTCTGTTGGGTCGTTAAGGCCTTAGACATTTTTGGGTTATGCTTGTTGCAAAATAAGACAGGGTCAAGACGATTTGTCAAACAAATTTATGACTTAGGATGACGCTAGTTGCCTAAAAACAATTTGTCTATATTTGTCAATATAGATGTGTTGGTATATTTTTATTTTTAACTTAATATATTCTCTTGCAAGATTTTAGTTTGGCTACTAACCAAGTAATGTTTGATTCCTTTAATTCGCTTGTTGGCCCCTATTCATTATGGCCTCTGCTAAAACTCGTGGAATGGTCAGCTCAACTTAGCACAGTCAAACAGTTTCATATTATTTCAACCTTTCCTTTAAAATTGTAAAGCTCTGCATTTAAATAGTAGTGTTAAACCACTTAAACTATACAGATGATAGAGACGACACAGAATACTAGAGGTAGACGATTACTGTTGGACATGGTTTCCAGATGTTGCAATTAACTCCTTGCTGAGCTGTACTACTAAAAATAAAATAGTTTTTTTTTGTCCTTTATGTGGAAAAATTCAAATATGGAATAACGTTTTCTTCCATAGTACCTACTGTAATCGTCTTTCACTAGATAGAAATTTTAATCGTAACACTTTGTTTCAATTGGTGCTTTCAAGGTCGCATTTATTTTTACATTATAAACTTCTTAACTTTTTAAATGTACATTTTTCTGCTTACTAATCAATATAAATAGCTCTTCTGTAAACAAGTCATCATCATCGTTACAGCTATTGGGAATCTTCTGCTAGACATAGACCTCCCCAAAAAGTAGGAATTTTGCGCAGTTTTCGCGCCGGAGATGCTACTACCCATCCCCGCCCTACCTCATGTCTAGTAAATAAGTATATAGTAAATATTAAAATACTGTTTTGCATGAATAATGCTGACTTAACTGACTGACTGAGATTGTCAAAATCTGTTTGTGTTGAAATTTACTGACTGTTTGTCAAATTATAATTGTGTTGAAATTGGCAAACTAATTGTCTATCTAAATCTGAATGTGTTGAAAATGACTGACTGTTTGTCAAAATCTAATTATGTTGAAATTGACAAACTAATTATCAAACTCTGAATGTGTTGCAATTCACTGAATGCTTGTCAAAAACTGATTGTTAAAGTTGACAAGCTAACTGTCAAAATTTGAATGTGTTAAAATTTATTGACTGATTGACAAAATCTGATTGTGTAAAAATTGACAGACCTGTCAAAATATGATTATGTTGAAATTTGATTTTACCATTCGAAAGGTAAAAATAATTTCTCAAAGAACTGTTTTGCAGTTGTGTTCGCGGAATATTTTTGATCTAAATTTGATAGTAATTCAATTTGAACGAAGTAGAGGTGCAATGTACTTTACTCATTGGAACAGTCAAGGACTCTAGAATTCAAGAGTTACGAGACACTAAGTGCCCATACAGTCGAGAAGTTTACTGACATTTTCTAGATTGTACCATGGAACTAAGTTATTTCTCAGTAATATCTTTCTCGACGTATATTCGCCGTTGGAAGAAGAAAGTGTCACTTTCTGCCTTCGCAGGAAACTCGCCTCTATCATTTGTATCGGCTTTAATTGCGTACCTAAGGCAACGATTACCATGTTGTACAACTATCGGAATTCAATACATTCTATGTTCTTTGTCTGTTTTTGGATACTTTGTTCTTTTACATATAATACACGTTGTTTACCACAAAATAATGCATTGATAAGAATCATCATCGCCATAGCAGCCGCAGAATGCTCTCTGCTGGACATGACCTCAGTAAGACAGTTAGACATTTACTTATAATTGCCGTGCTGGGCAGAAGTGGTCGCAGAGCGTAGCTTCGTGACGGGAATACTGCTACTCATACCCGACTACCCACTTGAGCTAGGCTAGCTGTGAACCAATTATATAATCAAAATTTTGAAAAACTAAATAAACAGTACAAATTTTACAGTGGCTTATAGTATATCAAATAAAATGCTAGCTCGAGTATATTTTTAATTAATTAACAACCAATAGATCAATTATTATGTTATTGATCTCGTACTCTTCTAATGTTTTATACTTATATACTATGGTTTTTTTTAAATGTAGTAATTCATCATCACATCAACCATAGAAACTCCACTGTTGAACATAAGCCTCTCCAAATTAGGGTGATTTTTGCCTATATTTGCCGAACTGGACAGGCGTGGTGGCAATCGCAGAGTGCAATATATATATATATATATATTCTGTTTTGTATAATGGTTGACTGGGAGATAATTCCATCTGGCATTAAGTCCGCCATTTGTACATTTTGTAACATTTCGTGCAATAAAGTTAAATAAATAAAGTATTAAAGTAACCTACTATCCAACCATAGGTGCACATGCAGCTAGGTTTCATGATCCTGTTGAAATTATGACTGCCAAGTTTAGGAAATTATGCAGACTTCTGATACTATGTAACTTTCTCTTGAATATGGCCAACTGATAACCGCTAACTTCTCGTTTAATAAACTTTATTTAAGGCTCGTTGAAATAGGTCCCAGCGGTAAACAATCGGCAGTTGATACTGTCAGACACTCAACTGATTAGAAAGTAATCATGCACTTTATATTATTTAATCAGATAAACAATTTTGACTCCTTCTCTGCTCATCGTATGCTCTCGGCCCTGACGGGATCTTTTATCACATCTGGTGCAAAAAACACACAGTCCGCGTGATAGTGCTAATCCTGTCAGTCAGTTTGAAGATATTATGGCACATTAACTTTGTATGAGATCTATCATCGTGGAAATCGTTCGATCGCGTACTAAAGATTCTCATTAGAAGTTCATATCATTAGCCTATTAGTGGCTATTTTCAATTTGGCTGTGGCCGAGTATACCAGTTATGATAAGCAAAGCCCCACCTCCTAGAAGTGAAATAGAGTTTTAGGTTGTGAGTGACTTAAATCAATCGTCCCATAGAACTTTTTTAACCTTACTTTCCCCTTTCGGAAGAAGTGACTTTGAAGTACCGGGAGAGTAAATTAGTACCCCGCTCTCTAATGGGAGTCGTATGATCAAATCAGCGTAGCCTAAATGTTATAGACGTTGGATGATCAGCATCATTCTAGTTGCAAAGCTACGCTCTGCGATGGCCACCTTGCCTCATTTTTCAGTACTTTACTCATAATTGCCGCGTTAGACAACTTGGAAATTATGAGTAAAGTTCTTCTATCTTGGGAAGTCGTATGTTCAGCCATTTACGTTCTGTGGCTGCTATGATGATAATGATTGAAGGTATTTTCATCGTTAAACAGTCCTCACATTTGCGTTGCGTTCCACTTGCGATCACTAGTTGCACCATTTAACAAAAAAAGTCCATAAAGCGCTTTTCTCTTTACCTGATAGCAGCGTACTTCAGGGTCCTTGCTGACCCTATTATTTTTTGACCCAAACGCTTGAATCTCCTTACATAATTCTAAATTTCTCTATGGAATCTATTACTCTTTGCGAAGGTTTTCCATTGCCAGACTATATGTAATTTACAAATACCTTCAATTTGCTACTAAATAGTTTAGATGTCTATTTTTGCAAATGGCGTAAATAAATCTGAAATGTTTACGTTCAGTTTCATCAGACACCTAAGGGAACTTTCACGCTCTGGGTATGCTTCACAGGACGTTCGAGACAGGCGTAGATATATAATCCTTATTCACAAATATCCTGCCTATATCTATAAATATGAAAGTATGTAGATCCGCAATAGATTCTTTCAATATAAAATTTTAAGAAAAGTATAAAACATAAAAGTATTTATTAGATGATATTAGAACTAGGCAATTCAAGATGTTAGTATTTGTAATAATAACAGTGTTTAATGTTATTTATTAATAGTTAAAACTTGTTTACGCCCTTAGTTACTTGCTATGTTACGTATTTACAAATTTATAAGTACAATTTGTTATATATACTTATAACCTATAAATATAATCAATTGTTATATACTTACAGTTATATTTTGCAGAGTGGCTGACTAATAAATATAACAATTTGTGAAGCTGGTAAGTATAGTAGTCATAAAAAAATAAATAATAGCACAGAAAAATACTATGGAAGACGAGACAATTAACTTTTAATTAGTTTACAGTTTTACAGTTCTACTATAACCCCCAAAGTCACTATTCTACGTGGACGAAGTCGCGGGCACTGTATTTATAAAAATTGAGTCAACTAACAAAGACAATTGGGGTATACTTATACTAAAAAAAAGAATATTTCACATAATCGGAACATACGAGTACTCTTTTATCGCGTTGCAAGCATATGAACTTTTGGTATGCATAAAATTTATACATGACGGCTTTTTTAATTTAGTAGGATAATAAGTCACGTAAGTAAGTACAGTGCATCGTTAGGTTTAGGCCAATTTGGCATTTCAGATGCTAATCTGCCGGGCTTTGTGGGTATTCATGGATCTCCTCATTATCGATTCGGTCACGCAAAGAGACTCCGAGCATTGCCCTCTCTATAGCTTGTTGATCTATTTTCAGATGGCTAATAGTTAGCGACCACGAATTGCTGCCATTATACATCGTTGGTCGAAGACTTTCGACAAGGCAACAACTTCAAGAAGCGAGGAGGTACAACATGGGCATTACACATAGTTTTAGTCTTCTCCACGTTCATTTTGAGACCCATCTGTTGAGAAACTCGATTGTGTTCTCCGAGCATCGTGCTTAAATCTTACGTGGATTCTGCAATGTCTACAATATCATCGGCAAGTCGAAGGTAAGTGATGAATTCGCCATTAATATTAATGCCTAATCTTTGCCATTCCAAGAGCTCGAAGCGTTTTCCAAAGTGGCATTAAATAGTTTCGGTGATATGACAGCCCCCTGTCTAACGCCCCTTTTTAGAAAAATAGCCTTTGAACTCTTCTCCTGTACTCAGACCGACCTAGTGGCGTTGTCATAAAAACACTTCAACATTTCGAAGTACTGATAGTCAATGTGGCACCGGTGACGAAAAATAAGCACAGCCGACGTCTTAACCGAATCAAAGGCTTTCTCATAGTCCACAAACGCCAAGCATAATGTCATGTTATAGTCTTCCGTCTTCTGTAAAACTTGCCGAAGCTTAAATATGTGGTCTATGGTTTTGTTGTTTTCGGAAACCGGCTTGTTTGGACGATTGGAAGTCATTAAACCTGCATTTGAGATGATTCGTAATGACTATAGAAAACAGCTTACAAACATGGCTCAGGAGCGAGATCGGGCTATAACTCTCTTAAAAAGTGTTGTCACCTTTCTTAAAAACACAGCACCACCACGCTCCTGTTCCTTGATTCTGGCGTTATGCCCTCGAGGATGACGGTGTTGAAGAACTTCTGAAGGACTGTATGTACCGGTGTTTCACCCGCTTTCAGAATCTCTGATGTAATTCATTCAGTCATCACCCGGCGCCTTGTTGTTCTTAAGCTGATTCAGGGCCATTATAATCTTGCTCAGGATGATGTCTAGGATATCCTAGGAGTAGTGGCAGATTAACTTGGGTCTGCCGACTTGCTAACAGGCTTAAAAACGGAAGCGTATAACTCTCCATAAAACCTCTCGATCTCCTCCAGTACCTCGGCGACTTCTCGACTACCTTGGTCGACGCTGAACTGCCATCTTCTCTCTTCAGCTTAGTCATCAGAATTTGTCCAATAGACATATACCTTGCGATCACTTTGGAGCCTTTGTTTCGCACAATGGTCTCTTTAATATTTTTAGTACTAAAGCGACGGATGTCGAGTCGCATGGATTTGGAAATATGCCGATTGAGCCGTCTATATTACTTCTCGTCGTTGGAATACTACAGACTCATCGAGTATCATTAGACTATGAGATCAATTTTATCGGAGAGTTTTCAAGGTTTTCCAAGCAATCAAAGCGGTTTGATATGGACGCGAGTAGTTCGGAGCGTAGATTTCATCAGGCGGGATCTTTCAATGTACCTCTTATCATCCTTTGATCACTGCCGGTCTTTTCCCTGTGGATCACGGAGACATGATTCGTTTTTTGTTCGTCAAGATGATCTTATTCGTGGAACCGTCGGGGCTCATCCGGGTCCAGTTCTTGTGAGGCAGTTTCTGGAAATTTTTTGATGGTTTCGGCCTAACTTGTGTAAATTTATCGTCCAAAAAAATCATATCACAAGTGCAGTACAAAAAGTTTCATAGCTTTCAGCTTGCAGTCTCAAATACCGCGGTTTAACTTTATATTACCAGAATTGGCTCGCTGATTCCACTACTTTCAGCCACGGCGCAAACGCAACCTAACTTGAAGTGGAAGTTTAGGAAACGACAATGCATGCAATATAATGATCTAGAAGTTCAGAAAACGGCAGCAGTCTGTAAGGCCGCTTGTCATTGGTTGAAGGTTTATTTTAAGTAGTTAAGTACAATTTTTTTGATAATCACACTAAAATTTTAAAGGCATAATTTTGTGAGTTGTAAATTAGTTGCACTTTCACGCTTAGATGGATTTAGTGAAATTTTACAATAGTATATAGCTTATATATCCGAGTACATAATAGTAAAAGTAACATCAAAATATCATGTAAAAGTCCTTACCAAAAAGTTACGTCGAAATACCTTTACGTGAATTTGCTTGCACAAAAATGGTAGGCGCTACATGTAGAAAAGTAACTGATGTCCGAAGATTTTAAGGTTTCGCTCTTTTTTAAATGAATTCATAATTAAAATGCCTGTACAATAATTTTTTTTACAGTGAATCAAGGGGAATTAAAATTGAAACATTGATTTAGATTTTAGACATTTCTGTTATAATAAATTTATTTCCGTAAAATACTGCAATTGCTACGTATTTATGTTCATTATATCATCATACCTACCAGTCCACTGCAAGAGAATATTGCCTACAATTGCCGCGCTGGGCAAGCGTGTTGGCAATCGCAGAGCGCAGCTTTCGCGACGGGGATGCTGCTGCCCATCCCCGCCCTGTACATTTGAGTTGCCACGATGGATATAACGCCACGTGTCGGTTCTGGTACCTTCGAGCTAGTTTCCACTTGTCGGGTGTCGGATCCGTATATAAATCGGATGTCGGCGCCTTTGTTCACACACACGATTAATAATCGGTTGAACTTCGGCCACGGTCGAAGCTTGTGTCAATTTTAAACATTCTACGCCAAGCGATAGTGCACGATAGACGTCGACGAATTTCTTGTTGTGATGTATTATTATTTAAGAAGAAAACCAGAAAAGAAAGCTAAGGAAAGAAAATATTGGATGCACCCAATCCTGAGAAAAAGCTTTAGTTTGGGAACATTTCAGAATTTAATAACAGAATTGAGGAGTGACGAAATTAAGTTCTAAATCTTATATTTTGGTAGTTTATGCTCACTGATGTTTGAACCAATAGATGGTTGAATGTAGTTATCGACATTATAAAATAATTGAAAAATTTAAATAGGGGGACTATCTTGGGGAGGCCCACGTCCAACAGTGGACTTTCTATGGCTGGTATGATGATGATAAGTTCTATGATGATGATGAAAAGCTCTTTACTTATTTCTTTGAAGAACCCCTGAAGAAGAGTGTATTTGTTGAAGTAAACAAACACACTCCTCAGCCTAATAATATTAGTATTGATAAAACCTGCTCAAATTCACGAATGAAAAAAAAAACTATTAATTAAATATACATTGAACGCCAGAAGAAAATAAAATTAACCAATTTTATTCTACATCTTTATTTCATCTCTTCATATTTAAGCCACATCACACACCATCATAATTTATTTACAAAAGTATAAAATATTTTATATTTAATATAAATAATTGAGCATTATTTACAATAATAATTAAGAAAATTAGATAAACAATATTATTACAATGCTCCTACAAACGCACTAACTAAATGATTGATTTACTTCATCATTATTAAAAAAATCTTTTAGATTAAATATTAGTGTAACTAATCTTTTTAAAGATTAGTTAACTAATACTGATATTCAAATAAATGTTGTAAATTTTTAATAAAAGCGATTTTTTTTCAAAATAGCCGCCCTTAGTCTGCATGTGTAGATTTAGGTAACATCACATCTGAACTATAATATTAATTAATCTAGAAGAACTAAAGTTTTTTGGTTATATATTTGTAAAAAAGTAATTTTAATCGTACCTTCGTGCAGTGCATTATGAATATTAACAGTGTTAGGGCGAATGTGTTTTTATCTACTGGATATCACGGAGTATTTACGAATTCTAGAACATTTTAAATTCTTCTTAACCGTAGTAGTGTTGTAACTCTTCTGCGCCCAGTACTGCACCTTGCACAGGTATCTCTGGAAATAAATAAAAAAAACATAATCAGCCAATGTTATAACGATAATTATTATTATGACATCAAAAAGGCAAACAAATAATAATTATAAAAATATTACAACTATGCTAATTTTATATATTGCAAAAAGATTAACAAAAAATTTATAAATTTATTATATCATCATGTATAGTGATCATATAAATATAAAAAAAAATACTTAAAAAGAAACTAAATAAAAATATTTATTTTTCAATGTGGGCAATGAAAATTAAAAAAAAATATGCAGTTTATTTTTACTACATTTAGAATGATTGCTTTTAATATCTGAGGTTTTAATTACTGATTCAAGTGAATACTAAAGTATATCACACCTCTGAGTCACCCTGCAAAACTTTTTTAATTAGTCAAATGCGTCAACAATTTTGTGGACCATAGTTTATAGAAAAAATTACAGACATGTATAAAAACCACTTTTTAAACTACCAACAATGTTTCGGTTTCAAATATAAATTTACACAACAAGAAACGAAATACTCTTACTGAAGGAACCTATTCCCAGATACAGAACTGTTTGAGAAAAGTATAATCCAACACTACTTGACTGTTCATGAAAATATTTTAGTTAATAGTAAATATATACATGTATATAACTCTATATATACACAATTTACAACTAATATTTTAGGGATTAAACTAATTCTATGTTGTCTAAATACTGTTAAAACTATAACAAACATGCACAAAGAATAAATTGTTAGTCCAGTCGTTGAAGTCATTTTAGTCAAGGTAAAGAAAAAAGATTGACGTACACACACATAACTGTAAAAGGAAGAAACCGCAAAGAATGGCGATGATTTCGTACCGTTCATTTGAAGATGTAATGAAATGGGTATTACGAGTATGAGAACCTGGTGACCATTAGTCAATTTAGTCAGTCACTATCACATACCTCAGTCAGTTAAATAGTCAGTCTTGTTCAAACTTGTACGATCTTGTTGCCGCGCAGTATATATTTGACGTCTTTTCTTCTGTTCGTTTCGCTCTCTGATGTCGTCGTTGGCTTTACAGTAGTGGTTGTAGTTGTCGTTGTCGTTGTTGTCGTGTGTTTAGTTGTAGTGACAGGATCTGGTAGTAGATCGGCAGGGAGTACGCCGATTTCGTTGTCGCTAACGACTGGTGTAGGTATTAGGGGTAGCGTGCCTTTTTTCATCATCTCTTGGTATTTCTCCAGGCCAGTAAAAGTGGGGAGGACTTCGGAGGACCGTTGAACATTCCCGTTTATATAGGAAGCTAGTTTATTGAGATTCCTGCTGATTTTCTGTATTTTATCTGGCGTCAGACCTGAATGTACTTTGTGAGCGTGAGGGATGAGTGACTGCTTGGACATGGCGTAGTTGAAAGGTGGATGTGGATTCCTAGGATCGTAGTCAGGGTATGCTTCGATCATCGCAGGCTCGCCGTACGAATTGACTGCGTCCCAGGTCATGGGTTTGAAAGGGGGTGCGGGTTGCGGTGGTGGGGGAGGTTGGTGCGATATGATTTGCTCGTCAGTGTATTCTGCCGGGGAGGCTGGTGAGAAGACGTTTTTGAAGTTTTTGATGGCACTATAGACAGTGTGGAGGATGGAAGGTGGGGGCTCCAATGGTGTGTGACCGATGGCTGCCTCGTGGGTCTCGCTTGTCGCGGCATCGCCTAAAGGCGTCAGTATTACTACTCCGGCGTGTACCCCGTTCAGTTTACCTCGTCCTGTCTCAAAAAGTATTTCAGTCAGTCACGTGTTACGTCACTCTTGTCCATAATCGTATAACTGGATTAAGGAAACGAGGAAGCGGCGGTCTCTACTTCCTCCTTTCTCATCATTCGAGATCAACTGTAATCATCTACAAATACAAACAATTGAATATCTACAACTACTCTTAGACACTACTTACAAAGTCGAACTACTTAAGTGCGTCAACTTAAGCGTCTAAGTAAATACTTAGCGATACCTACTGAATATTTTATATGTTTGTGTAATACCTATTCTGCGAAAGTATACAGGAATATTCTCGTACATCTGGGGGGCTCCTAAAATATAAAATATGTTAAAAGTAATAAAAAAATAGTGGATATCTGTATTTACCATATGATGTAACTGAAACGTGGGTGGCAAACACGTCGATGGCATACAAAGTTTATCTAATACTTATTATGTATAATGACCTACAAAATTGTGTGTTTTGTTCTGACGTAAGCTATGAACTGATGTCCATATGAATTATAGCCTAGAGTAAGTCAAGTGGGTCAGATAGCGTTTTGTTTTTGGTCTACTTTTATCGATGTGGTTATGTAATGTTTAATATAGATTCAAATTAAGTGACGTAATTATTGTACATCACTTCGAAGCTCTGATGATGATAAGCGGCATGATTAGGATAAATATAAGCTTAACGATTTTATAACTATTATTGAATAATTTTGCAAGTACATTATAAGAAATACATGTATTACGCATTGCGTTCATAGCTTGGTGAATTATATGTATACGTTCCCAGTGGTGGGTGGTAAGCATCACTGTAGCCTATTAACACTGGTGTCCTGGGTCCTGGCGTCCCAAAGATGTAAGTAGCGCGTCACCAACTTAGTTTCAACATTCACAGTAATTCTTTAAAAATAGCATGACTAGAATGACAGATGTCAATCTAATCATACAACGCAAAACATCGCATAAGGTTCCACATATAAAGCATATTATATAAAATCAACCTAAAATTTTGTCAAAAAAATACGCTACGATATTTTTAAAACATTTTGGTTTGACAGCTATCACTCTAATCAAGTCATATTTAAAGAGGTGAAGTACTTTCACGGCGTCACTCATTGTCCTTAACCAGATTTATAATTCCACGGTAATTTGTCTGCTCGGTACCTACATTTTCAACAAAGTCTACCTGTCTTATAAAAAAACCTACCGTAACAGAATTAATGTGACGGTATTCGATTATTTTGACCGCCATTATTCAACTGGCGTCGCCGCTGTTTGTCAAACACTCTATTCACGGATGTCTTTCACTGTCGAATGTCTCGGACATTACGCAATAAACACCCAGACTTCCTAAATCGTTGATAACTCAAGCTCGGCTATGTTACCGACTATAATTGAGCTTGATAGGTCGACCGTGGTGTACGCCATTTATAATTTTGTCGACTATTTTTGTAATGTTCCAGATTTGTGGTCGATACGTCTCACATTTAGCACCACAAATCTTTCAGCATTGACTTAATTTTATGGTAAGTAACTTAAAGCACTCGTGTTATGGATACCAGACAGAGGAATGACAAATATACTACTTAAATTTATCACCCAAACGCAGAGCAAATATCAATATCTTCATATAAATATTTGCTATGGGTGGGAATCAAACCCACGAGCCTTAGTACATAAAATAGGATTACTACCATCTGCGCCACCTGGCCCGTTAGAATTCTGTTTACGCATTATAATTAACTCTTTACATTGATCAAATGTAATGGTATTGTTGTAAAGGTTATAAACGTGTATAGGTACATAATAAACAAACAAAATGTACTTTACGTAAATAATACTTTGTATTAGTCAGATGTAATATTAGTAAAAAATTAAATCACAAAATTCAAAAATTAGTTGATTAACTCATAATATTTATCAAGCTAATGACTAAGTTACCGCTTTTGATAACTTTCACAGCAAATATTACATTCACAAATACAATTAAATATTTCCTTAATTACGAAAAACATAAATTTTGCATCTTCAATAAATTTTCCTGATAAAATATTTTGTGTAACGCAATGGAAATTAATTATTTTCCTTGACAATATTCATTATTTAACTATGAATATAATTAAAAGAGAAATTACGTGTTTGTAACAGTGCCGTAATTCTTAGACGTAACACCGTTATGTCTGAATCATTCATGTAAAAAAAAAGAAAACCGTTAATATTTTCACATATTCATCGTATTATTTATGAGGAGAAGAATATCGCATAAATGACAATCTTGAAATACTGAATAACAATAGCTATATGTCGTATACAACGCCGAAGTTGAATGGGAAGAAAGTTGCGATCGATGTAAATTACCCGTGGTATTTTGGAAAGGTTGAGTTTTCAACTGTACCTAGTGTAAAAGTGTTGGTTTGCGTAAATAAAGACGTCAATTTTAACTTTTTGGTGGATATACGCTAACTAAATTCAAGATCTTAATACTTGTCAATGTCACAATAATATGAATGGCTTAATGAGAGTGAGGCAAAGTAGATAGCTCGATCAAAACAAATGCAAATCGATCTCTTAGTTTTATTTAGTAATCGAGTTTATCTATGTTTGCATGAAAATCATTTCTTAAATAGCACTTACTTGATTGATAATCAATTGTAATTTCATTTAAATAATAAAAACATTCTTAGTACTCTCAATCCAGATAACAATGAACTGTCCGGGTAACTTTAATCTCTCCTTGCAGTAGAACAAATATGTTAGTCTTTAAACTTCTGTTAATATTATTTATACAGTACATACTTGATATCCATTAAAACAATAATCGCTATTCAATTATATTTAAAGTCTATAAAAAGGACAATTCAAAGGCACACTATTAGTTCAATGTTACCTGAATTTTTTGTAAATAGTAAAATGTGTATTTAGATATGTAATACCTTAAATATTTATCTTAAATGTGCAAGTGCCTGCTTAACTTAATTTATAAGATAAAATATAAATACTTTATAAAATAATTACTAGATTTTATTACAAAAATAAAATAAAGCTTTTGTGTTTAAAATATTTAAAAAGTGGTCTAAAAGTACAGGAAAAAGAAACCAAATATACGCGAAAATAATATATATCATAATAAATTTTTCTGATTATTTCATTTCAATATTATTCCTAGTATATAGAAATGTAGTTAGCCGCGAGGTACCGGCAGAGTAGAGTACTATCACTGTATCAGGTGTCGTAAAAGGCGACTAAGTTACCAGAACCGACAGATGGCGGTAGATCCATCCGAATCAGTGTAGCTCAATTGGACACGGCGGGGATGGGCAGCAGCATTCCCACCGCGAAAACTACGCTCTGCGATTGTCAACACGCTAGCCCAGCGCGGCAATTGTAGGCTAAATTCCCCATTTCTTAGGGAGGCCTATGTCTAGCAGTGGACTTCTAAGAACTGATATGATGATGATGATGTAGTATGCAAACATAGCAAATATATAACAACAACCCACTCTCAACAGTGACGCAATGTCAATGAAAACTATGTCATCCGGAAAAGTGTAAGCCCCAATTTATATAATGCACAAATAGATGTTACATCACTTTTGAAATCTAGTATTTTCTTGACGTTTTAGTGCATCCATCTTGGCCTAGATAATTGATTCGATTTCAACCTTCTTTCTTCGGTTAGGTCTGTCAGCTTCTTATTGTCTATATAGTTTTAGTACAGAACAAGGAAGTAAGGAAAAATATTGTAAAAATTTTGTTGCTAATCATAACCAATTATTTATTAATACATAATTGAATCTTGTATACAGTATATATACCTCAATATGTCAATACTAACTTTTATGAAAACAATATATATATATTGATAGGTTACATATATATATATAAACTATCTAAATAATATATATATATATATATACTACCTAAATATAATAACCATCTAAATATTAGTTTTCCTGATCCCCATTACAACTGCAACTATGAATCTTATCAACAAGTTGTTACTACACATAAATGTATTTTCAACTTTATCAATACTACCAGAGTTTAAAACAAGTTGCAAATGTTATTGTCATGCCAAAATCCCAGTCAAGACCGTTCATTTTCTAAAAGAAAAACCCTATATTACATATGAATTTTTATATGCAGTTATTATGAAATGAATCAACAATATAGACTGATAAATATAATTACCTAGAAATTCTATATAAAATAAACCATTATGAAATCACACAATATTTATTATTCTAGTTTATTTAAGGATTTACCTACTTCAATGGAAAAAATAAATAACAAATGCATTACAAACACGTAGCGTCACACTGCGATTGTTTGATATGCCTATAACTGGTTGTTTTCCAGTTGGCGAGGGAAGTTTATCCTCATATCTTGGTGGAGAACAGGGTTTCGGGTTTTCCTCCCGCTTCGAATATGAAATGAGCTCATTTACTAACGCCTTTAAAAGCCTGACCTCCGGGCGTATGCTCGTTTCGCCGCCATTGTGGTACTTTAGTATATATGACCCAACACCATTCGGAGGTCTTAACATCGTTCTAGAAAGTACTTTTACTGAATCCGTTTCGCAAAGATGAGATTAATATACTGAGTACGCAATCGGTAACGGCTTCCTATAATTAGTCCTCGTAGTTCTTCGTATTATATAATTGGTAATCGTTTTTTAATTGACTAATTGACGAATGCCGTCAGTTCCATCACTACTAATATTTTAAAATATATTTTCTACCCAGATACAGAACAAACACAAATGCTCATCATATCAATGTCGGCCTCGTCAGAATCTTTATACTGATTCCGATTACTGATTCCGTAACAAGTTGTGTTACGGATATTATAGATTGTAATATAGTATTTAAACATATGTTTTCTACCCAGATACAGAACAAACACAAATGCTTATCATATTCTTGTCTTGTGTGGGAATCGAAATCGTCATCAGCCCCGTCAAATACTTTACATGTTTACTTTATACTACGAGATAAGTAACTTCTCTTTCCAATGCTTTTTGCGCTGACACTTATAACTTACATTATCATCGGTCGTTGGGGTCGTTCACCTTTTTTTCTTTTACTGTTGTTACAGACAAGGTAGTACGTTATTGTAGCAGCGCAATTCTTTTTATAATTAGCAATTTACTTATTTATTTTGCTTTTACGATGTTTGTGAATTAGTGAAAACAATACTAGTTCTTTAGCAATTTTTATATTATGCTATATTCAAATCCTCTTTTAAGATTGAAGACTAAAAAAAATTATTTGTAGTAGTATATGGCATATGGCCATGATTACACGTAAATAGTCGTGGTGGCATTGGATTAGAAAAATGTATGTAAAAAAGTATAAATGTGTGTTAAAAATAAGAAAGAATAGAGAAAGTCTACTAACTAGTCTTAAACGCATATTTGCTAAAATCATATTAGCCGAATTCCGAGTCAATTCTTTTAAATCAGGTCAAAATGGTGCATTGTTCATGTGAATTGTGTTTCCAGAAAAATGTGAAATTTAAAATATATATATATTAATGTTTCGTAACGACAAAATGATCACAAATTAAAAAAAAACCATTTGTTACACAAAAGCAAACTACTTCACGTAAGTAGACTCAAGTTATCTTAGCGTAACACCACGCGCGGCCTCACGGTAACTTACATCTCTGGAGATAGCTGGCAACCAGTTCGACCAGTTCCCTGATATAATGCACTTTCACTGACGCCTTGCGACGTAAAGGGTATAGCTTATCGTGGTTGTGCAGAGTCTTCCTAGGCGAAAGGTCGCTTACGTCACAATTACTGGCTTAGTTACAGTTCCTTGATTTGATATTGCCCAATTCAAGGAACACTACTATTTAGATTTTTAAATAGTCTTGATATGTATAGAAAATAAATATGGTTTCCATAATGTTACCATTTTTTATCTAGCTACCTCCGATGTGATTATGTTACTATAAAGACTCATATTATATCTTTATCAGTAAGTTGGTAAAATTGTTGCTCTTTAAGAATTACTTCTGTTCTTGTCTATTATTTGCTTAATAATATTAACTGTCGCTCAAGTATAGGGAAATAATCTATAAGTATGTTTTTCACTTTATGCTACAATGTTAGTTGACAAATAATAACGCTCACTACATCAGACTATGTGATTACCCCATTAAAGTTTAGGTAATTCACTCATAAATTAACAGTTTCTGTATTACCTAACAAAATTATTAGGTATCGGGAGAATCTTCAAGTGGTACCAATTTTTTGCGACACATTGTTGGTTTCGTCACGACAAAAACGTATATTTCCGCTTGCGAGGGAAAGTGACCGGGTATGCAAATGTATTTTAGAATATGCTTGAAGGCCATCGAAGTAGAAAATCGAGGACATGCTTTTAAGAGAAATCATATAGAATGCTTGCAACTTGAATCGATTACACTCGTAGACGGCATCCAAATAAATGACATTAAAATATTTTAAAATTTCAACTGTGCTGCAGAGATGAAGTTCGAATGTTACAGAAACAAATAAACTATTTCAAATAACGATACCGATAACAAATTTTAGGAAGAAAATGCTTAATGCTCAGAGCGAAGACTTTGACACAATAAACAAGGATGTTTGTATTGAAGACAGATCAGAAGATCATGTAAGATGGAAGATGCAATGAGGAAGTCGTCAAGATAGACGAAATTGTCTCTTACCAAATCTCGTTGACAAGATCATAATATCTCTCCATGAGTTCGTATGAGGGTAATGGTGGTGGTGGGTTAGTTATAACATCGTCTACCACTGACGACATCGCTATAAGTTCTGGAAAACAAAATATTGGTTACAATTTCATGGTATCATTATGCCTGATGATGAGACGGGCCACTTATATTGAAAATGACTCTATTTCATCGTAATATCTGATAATTTATCAATCAATATCCATAGACCATAAATTTTTTTTACCAGCTTTTAGACTTTATATAATCATATCTGCTGTAATGATAAGTATTTAAATGTTATTGCAAATAAATGCACTATTCGTCATTGTCATCACACCAACCATTGAAAGTCTACTGCTGAACATAGGCCTCTCCAAAAAAAGGGGAATCTTGCCCATAATTTCCGCGCTGGGTAAGCGTGTTGGCAATCGCAGAGCGCAGCTTTCGCGACGGAGATGCTGCTGCCCATCTCCGCCCTGTGCATTTGAGCAGTATTGTCTCGGATGGATATACCACCATCTGTCGATTCTGGTACCTTAGTCGCCTTTACGACACCTGGTACAGAGGGAGGTACTATTTTACTCTGCCGGTACCTCACGGCATCACAAAAAAATAATGCAATTGTACATTATATATTTTTTGCTATTAAAAAAGTTTTTGTTATGTTGATATTTTGTTAAGATTCATTTTCACAGATAACAATTTTTATATTTATTTATAACCGAAGATGGTGTTATAAAGATTTATTGAATAGAAATAAACAAAAGCGAGAACTTAATGCGTATTAGTAATTTTATAAATTACTGACATACGCATGCTAGAAATTTACAAAATATCATAAAAGTAAGTAAGTATTGTTGTTTAACTAGGCATAAACATGAATGTTTCCATATTGCTTAATAAAAATGTTTCTGGTGTTAAATTGCCTATTTACCTGCGTTATGCTTTATGGTAACAATAGCCAAGTATGAACTCTTGCAGAAGTTCAAGTTTGAGTGTACTTTTACTTTATTGCGTTTGGTTGCAAAACATTTTAGTTTTTATTTGCACAATAAGCTTCATCTGTCGTCATGTATTTTTTTGTTTAATGTCTATTTTATAACGTTATTCACTGACTTGATAAGGTTTATAATTTTCATAATATAATATTGCTTATTGTAAACCTTTTAAAATTTAATCATGTTCGATTGGAATTGAGCGATACCTATTTTGCGGTGCTTTAACAAACTCAATTTAAAGACTATGGAAAAGTCTGTAATTACTAATTACAATGCAAGAAACTATATGGTTCTTCATAACAGACATTGAAAGTTCACTGTTGAACATAGGCCTCCCCAAAAAAAGGGGAATATTGCCCATAATTGCCGCGCTGGGCAAGCGTGTTGGCAATCGCAGAACGCAGATTTCGCGACGGAGATGCAGCTGCCCATCCCCGCCCTGTATATATACCCGTCCTATATATATATATGGATATACCGCTATCTGTCGGTTCTGGTACCTTAGTCGCCTTTTACGACTCCTGGTGCAGAGGGAGGCACTATTCTACTCTGCCGGTACCTTACGGCGTGACAGATAGATCAAAATATGGTTCATATACCAACAATTTGCATAGTGTGAATTTAAAAAGAAAGGTACATTCTCTAATGAGACCATATTCAATAACAAAAGACACGTAATACGGTTAACCGCATTATCTAATTTCTATTACATCTCTCTGTTTTCAAAATCCCACGGCTCATGGCTCTATTCCAAAAATTTTAGACGCTGTCTCGTCATTCAATTGTGTAAGAACACAGATGAAACGTTATCTTTAGTTCCGGAGGCTCTCGGAACTTTGAGCGTGATCTAGGGTTGCTAACCACACTTATTAATAATTGTATTTCAGTATTAAAACTTGTATTGTGATAGAAATACTTGAGAAATGATATACCGGCAGAGTAGAATGGTGCTTCTCCCTGCACCAGGTGTCGTAAGAGGCGACTAACGTACCAGAACCGACAAATGGTGGTATATCCATCCGCAATAGTAAAGCTCAATTGCACCTGGCAAGGATAGGCAACAGTTCCCCCCCCCCCCCAAAGTTCCCCTTTCCCCATTGGGGAGGCCAATGTCCAGCAGTGGAAAACCAATAGCTGATATGATGCAGATAGAAACACTTGTAGTTCTAGAAAACTTGTATGCAAATTCGCTGTATTTGAAGTAGGAAATAGCTGAAAATAAGAATCTTTTTTTAACTTGGTAACTTTAATTGAAAATTACGAAATGTGCTAAAATAAAGAACTGTACATTATTTTGTGATAAACTAAATAAAATTGTCTATTCACTATATTACTTGCCTCCTGTTGTTTTATGTCATCCCGTTTAAAGAATTGACTTTCACTTTGAAATTCTCACGATGCAAATTGTTTGTATATGAAGACGTAATTTGTTTAATGCATTGTAATTTGTATTACAAAGTTGTATATAACCCTAAAATTTAATTGTTGAAGCACTGTAAAATAGGAGTCACACAATTCCAAAACACAATAGAATTTCAAAAGGTTTAAGCTAAACAACAAAATTGCTTCTTTTAAAGTTCATACGTTGTCAAATCTTATTCTGAATTATATTACAACTAGACACTAGTTGGCAACCCTACCCTGGTCACGTAACCGACCTCCTGTACCACTTCGGAGTTCACTTTTGTAACTAGTTTCTCGGATGTGTTACATGCTAGACTAAATATATTCTTATTTATCTGTTGTTTCCTGCGTTTTGATTTCGCCAGTTTTAACGGTGATTTTCTCTTTGCTGAATTATAAAGTTTTAAATATGTAAACTTACAATGCCCAAATCTTAAGACAGCCGCGGATAAATCTTATTTTTCTCCAAAAATTAAACTATACATATACTACGTTACCTTGCGCATTAGAACATTTACCGCAAGATCCTTTAAGAGTAGTTTTATTATAAACTAGCTGTCCCCTCGACTTATCTGCGTAGATTTTAATAAAAAAGTTTAATTTGTTGGTGGGAGAAGTGGTGGAAGGCGTCCGACGTGATGCGCGTGAGCTGCGCGCGGTACTGGACAGTACTTGGACCAATGTCAGTAAAAAAAAGAGATTTTTCTTAAAATTAACTAACTAAAAGTTATTACATAAGCTATCTGTCAGTGAAAATCCCGTCCAAATCGGTCCAACCGTTCCATAGATTAGTAGGAGCAAACAGACAGAAAGACAAAAATTGTGAAAAAATATATTTTGATATGGGTATGGGTATACGTATATGCATGTAGTAGAAAGCGTTCATTTTAATATTACAAACAGACAATCTAATTTCATTTATATGTATAGATAACCAAATCTTTATGTATGTTTAAATAAAATAATATTTATATTGTAACCAGTTTTAGTGTACACTTATGAATGTTTCTGTCAATAAATATTACGGGTTGTGTAACACTTGCTATCATAAAAAGTGGTTCCAGTTTGTTACCTCGTATTATATAACTTTGGTTTGTGAAGCGATTGTTTACCGTTTAGTTTGCGTCCAATTTATTGGCCACTAAGCGTCAATATTGCGTATGCTATTAAGGTAATATCATGGTTTCTGTCCGTACATTGTTATTGGAAACTTATGGAGTGAGCCGGCACTAGTTTTGCACTAAATATGGACTGACGGTGTGACATTTTATGTAGCTACATGTATGCCGCTGTTGTAACTAAACTTCATAGTTAATAGTGTAGAGTTATATAATATAAAGACTGATACCGCACGCATTTATCAAACACTGTTTATTCCAAATCTCTGAATTGGTAATGAACCCTATTAAATGAACATTGAATTCAAAATTGGTAGAGATCTTTTGACAGATTCGTGCTTATATTTTTGTATTTGGTTCCAAGGGTAATTTTTCAACTAATTAATCAACGATTAGACTATTTTTAACCGACTTCAAAAAAAGAAGAAAGTTCTCAATTTGACGGATTTTCTTTTTTTTTATATATATTATTTGATATCAAATCCGATTTAAGAAATCATTTTTTCATTCTATAGAGTATAACTTCGAGGTTGTCCCATTGGCACCAAGTCAGGATCTGATGTTGGGATCTCAAAGATTTCCCTGAGATGTGAGGGTACTTCTAATATATTACAATTCGTACAATGTGTAGAAGGTTTTTTCTTCTCAAAAAAAATTATTGTTAAATTTTGTTCAGATCTGTCAGCCTTTTTTTAATTTTTAATACATGCTAAAATGTACTCATAATATTTGCGTACCGTATTCTACTTTTATTCTGAGCATACTTTTAACATTAAAAATTATATAGCCAAGAATTGCCTAACGTAATCAGAACAAAAAAGGGGGCCTTACCGTCTAGATGGGCAGGGTACTTATGGGATGCATAACCCGAAGGCGCTGAGGGGGCGGTATGCGTAAAGTGTGCGGGGGCTGTGGGTGCTCCATACCCAGTAGGCGCGCCGTACTCCACGTGGGCTACTGGAGGAGGGCCGTACACTGCGGTCGCTGAAAATGGTACAGAGTGATATTTATTGCTTGGAAAAAATATATATAATTAAGCACATATTTAAACTATTTTATATATTATATATATATATATATATATATATTTCACGTTTCTACATTCATATTGAGAATTTTAACTACTTTTTGTTAAACGCCATTAACAGAACCAAAAAAGCTTGTATTGAACCGTAGCAGAAACGCTGAAAGAGTGTAGAAGGTGAGAAATTCGCCTATTTTTTTTTATTTTTTTTTTAATAATAAATTCCCACAACATTTCATACATTAACCTGACTCCGTGGTAAATCGCTTAAAGCACTTGTGTTACGAATGCCAGACAACAGAGGAATCACAAATATACTACTTAAATACATATATTTTACACCCATACACAGAGCAAACACAAATATCATCATATAAATATTTGCTCTGGGTAGAAATCGAACCCACGACCCCTGGTGCACAAGACAGGATCACTACCATCTGCGCCATCGGGCCCGTCGTATTACATATGTTCTTATTTTGTACACATATAAAGTTTGTCTTATTGTGCATATACTGAAGTAGGTACACTAATATAATTTAAAGACGTTTTAAGTGGAAGTTGTAGTAGTGGAAGTCTAAAGTTTTAAAGTGGAAACAAACATATAAGATCTGATTAGACTTTATATTACTTCGAGGTGATAAAATCTGCACAAAATGAACTTCATGCTCCTGCATTAAGTGATTCGTTATATCATACATCTGCTGTAACGCGATGATGTCAAACTTTTCTATTCTAATTCTAACCAGTGGCGCCACCCAAATGTTTGCGGAATTTAAGTAAACTATTTTTTGACATTAGCTATACTTGTAATGACGCAAGTTAACCGGTGTTGTAGCACTTGATACTTTAAATTAATTGTTTCAATTTGAATTATATTTGTTAAATGGCAGTATTTTTTTTACATTAGATTAAAGAAGTCAGATATAAATATTAACTACAACTACAAACATATTTTTCATAAATTTTTAGGGAGTCATTTTCTGAAATAGCAAATAGCAAGTGAAATAGTAATGAAATATACAAATCATTTGAAAATGAAATATATTGAACGCAAGTCATAGAGAAACCAAGCATCACGCAGTCGTTGAAAATTAATGCAACTAAGAAACGATAGATGAGAAAAAGTACACTCGTAAGACTCCGTACGTTTACGCTCGCGAAACGAAATAATCAACTTCACGCTTTGCCAGTCGCACCTGTGTTGGTGATGTAACTACACTTAATGGGGTGCAACCAGCAATGCATAAGCAAACGAAAAAAACTTACTTACTTGAACTTATAAAAGTAATAAGGAAAATTTGATGTAAAAAGAAATAGTAAAAAGTTTAAAGTGCACTGTACATTTTTATAAATTGCATGTTATGCGGTTATGTAAATTTTGTCTGAGAACGATATCATTTGTAACGGTGTCTTAAATTACAGATAATGGAGAAACAATGTTTGTTGGGATTATAGACATTTTGTCTATCAAACAAATCAATCTATTTACTTCAGATTTATATTTAGAAAACAGAGGGCCGTGGTACCGACACAGTAAAATAGTTATTCCCTTTATGCTATGTGTGGACTATGTATGTACTATGCATATACGAGTACATATATAAACATTGGCCATAGGACATAGGCCTTCCCAAGAAAGGGGGAATTTGGCCCATAATTGTCGCGCCGGGCAAGCGTGTTGGCTATTGCAGAGCGCAGCTTTTACGACAGAGATGCTGCAGTCCATCCCCATACTATAAATTTGAGCTACACTGTCTCGGATGGATATACAGCGATCTGTCGGTTCTGGTACCTTAAGCGTCTTTCACGATATAGAAGGGTGGGGGGGGGTTGCTATTTTACTTTGCTTCACAGTACTTTTTGATAATAACAATGCAAATAAGCATGTGGTCCGCGAGATGGTGTCCGCGTTACGATAGCCATACCTAGCCTACATATGCTATTACTATTGCGAGAATTTCACGGGTGAGCAGTTTTATGACCAGGAGTTTTTTTATTACGTTACCTATGGATAATTTGAATTTCAATGCCTATTTCATTGTTTGAGCTGAAATACAGCAATACGTGCAATAATGGCTAAGATACAAAAGAAAGACATCACTAAAAATACAATTCAAGTAACAATTCTGATACAGATACTTACAGTGTGGTTTCTTATTACTCAAAGCAGCAGAACTGACTATCTTCTTCCCAAGGTTGCTGACAGCGTCTCCCTTGACCGAAATGACCTTGCCTAGGGTCGCGGCTAGCGCACCTCCTCCTTTGATAAGCTGCCCTTTTAATATTGTCACTCCTCCAGTTATGGCCTTAACAGCTTGGAACAGGGTGTAAAGAATCGACTTCTTCAAACCCCAGTAGTCGTATTTCTCGTCATGCTAAAATGTATATATTGTTATTTAATGTAAATATTATATTTTTGACAATAAAAAATACTTAAATAAATAGGTGTATCAATAAGTAATGAGAATAATGGCCAACGACGAAATTATATACTATAACATTATCTTTTTTTTAAACATATATACCTAATAATAACATAAATAAATAAAAGCATAATTATTGCATAATAATATCACCTCTACTCTCATATCTATGTAAAACTAACTTCTATTATATTTACAATACTGATGATATTTTTAATCTAATCTATAAATTTTATACTATTAGTTATAAAGTTTTAATACATATTATAAAATTATATTAGAGGAATTCATTAAAAATCTATACATAATCAACTATAACAAATCTGCTGATTTACACAAGTGATTTATATGATAAGCTCAATGCTTATATTCAAATTGACAGTATTTACACAGATTTTTGTAAGGCATTTGATCGAGTAGACCATCTTAAATTATTAGAAAAACTTGCTTTTAATGGTATTATGGGAAATCTATGGAGATGGTTTAAATCCTACATTTCAAATAAAACACAAAAAGTGGTAATTGGGGGTTGTGAGTCTCACGCTTTAAATGTAAGCTCTGGAGTTCCCCAGGGATCTATATTGAGTCCATTACTATTTGTCATCTTTATCAAGCAAATGCATTTTAAATTGTAAATACCTTCTTTACAAAATTCAGTTTATATTGTTACGAAATAAAGTTGGAGCTTAACAGCCTTAGCCTTAACAAATGCAAAAGCATTAGCTTCACAAAGAAAAAAACAATAAGCAATTTTACTTATTCACTCTGTGGTACGGATATAGATAAAGTGCAATCGATTAAAGACCTGCCCATCACAAAAGATAGTAAACTCCACCTTAACATTCATATAGACAATATCATCAGTAAAGCTTTTCAAATGTATGGCTTTGTCGTACGATCCGCTGCTGAATTCAAACACTCAGGTACACTGATATATCTATTTAAATCACTAATAAGACCACAAATTGTTTACACTGTTGCTATATGGACCCCATTATTTAAAAAATATGAGGCAAATTTGGAGAGAGTACAGAAAAAGTGTTTTGCGGTATGTTAGCTACAAATGCTATCGTAAATATTTACCATACGAAGCGCTTTTCAAATCAAGACGTTTACAACTGGAAGCTATATTTCTTTACGACCTTTGTAATAACAGATACGAAAGCATAAACATAACAGAAGAAATAAGGTACTCAGTGCCCTCGCGCCCCCATATTCGGACATCTCGCCGTAACAATAATTTTTTCAATTCAGTCACGTACGATCGCAGGTATACGATCTCCACTGAATCATGACAACCACTGAATTATGACATTTATATATTAGATATTAGTTATTCACTGAAATTGAGTCAATCATGACTGATTGTTTGACTGACTTAATTGACTAACGGTCACCCGAAATTCTGCCAGTGTATTATTTGTCTTTTCATTAATATTTTTTAATTTGGTTAATATCGTCACCAAATATTAGATATTGGTTAGCCACTAAAATTGAGTCAATCAAGACGGACAATCAGTATTGAATTATTCATTCTCACGCCCTAAGGTATTATTGGATATATATTTGTTATTTGGCACGTATTTGTAAAAAGGTTTTATAGTTTTCTTTTCTCTTTTTTCGCTTGTTGGTGCTAATGTACTAACATAATATTGCACAATATTGTTTATAAAAATAAAACTAGTGGTGAAATGTATAATAATTGTGAAACCAGAATTGTTGACCACAGATATATGAGTAAAAAAGTCTATGAGTAAAAATTTTATTTTTAGTTATGGACAGTGGGCATATAATTCAATAGACAGCCCACAAATGTGCAGCTATTGAGTTCAAAATACTCTGTGCACTTGATTTATGTATAAATCAATGAATAAGTAATGTACCTAAAATTACTTGTGCAGTTGTTTAAGGTGTAGTATTAATTTCACTTTGTATATAAATAAGATATATTAATAAGATTGACAATTTAATATTTTATGTAATAAAAAAATAGGTACCGGTTCATAAGAGTACCCTCCATGCTCGCCATGGCCTGACTTGCTAGAGGCCGATGCTATGAGGGACACTGCACCTGCTGACGCTTGCCCCAGCAGGCCCACTTTGCTTTGGAGTCCTGACGATGCTTTAGACACCACGGATGTGAGAGCTTGCGCTGACGACGACCTCTTTGTCCTGATAAATACGACATATATATTTTAAGTGTTTTTGGTTCATAGATAAAAAAAATATTAACTACAATGGGAGCAGAGAAGAATGGGGATATGCATTAGTTAATATAAAAAAATGTTTCAAGCACAGGTCTACTTAGATAGAGTTCAGGTATTATTAGTAACCTAATTAGTAATACCTGACCTCTAGGCCGTGAGGTAGTAGCTGTGTAGAAAAGGGTACTGTAATCGATGAGTGGTGGTATAATCATTCTAGACAGAATAGCTGGAATAAAACATCACAAGGGTAAGCAGCAGAATCTTCGTGGCGAAGCTACTCTTTGAGATTGTCAGCACACGCTTGAATTTATAAAAATGGAAAATAAAATTTGAGGCCCAGCAGTGGTCGTCCTACGAATGTTGTGATGATGTTGATGATGACGAGATAAAATAAACACCGGATAGTTCGACATATTTTGTATGAAGCTGTTATATATTTTGATCTTATTAATAAATTATATGTGATGTATTATAGTAGTTATTATTTTTGTTTGTGTGTATTTATCGGTAAATTAATAAACATCTTAATCGATTTATTATTTGTTTAATGAGCTTTCCGACGCAAAAAAAGATTAATAATAAAAAAGGGCCATTTATTCAAATAAATTGACTACTCAATAAACTTAGTCAAGTATGTTTAGTTTATTTATCTAGGATTATTTTAAATGTGGACAGCGCTTGGTGACGCACGTATACTTCGAAACTAACTAACTAAAAACTTGTATTACAAATCGACCAAACATTGGACTAAAGACTTGTTGTCTTAAATAAATACTGAAAATTCACATAATTGATAATTCCGTAATATAGAAAGAATTCAATGAATTCATATTGTTAGTTGTAGCGTGGCTAAATTATTGTGTTTATGTAGGAAAACTAGAGTTTTGTTCTCATATGAAACAACTTCTTCTGGAACAAAATACGAGTAAACACTGCGCTTTAAAAATATTTTTGTGAATTTTCTTTAGGACTATACTTACGTTTCTACCATAAACCATACTAACATACAGTAAGTACACATAATAGTAAAGAAAAAAAAGGAACAATAATAACTTAGATGATTATTATTAAAGAGATCAACATCCATCTAACCATGTAAACAAACTTCTGAGCTTTTTTATTAGTAGAATACAATAGAGCTCAGGCGCCCGCTGCGTAGTCGTTCAAATTAAGCAACCTTAGCAAAGGTTATTATTTAGATGGGTGAGCCCACCAGCTACAGAGGCCTAAGAGCCTCTCACAGGACGGCGCGAGCTCCTTTTCACCTTATTTTCTGACTTGTTCACTCTTGCTGCCATTTTGACTTCCCTGTCCAAACTCGGTCTGAAGTTACATTATTATTTGATCTTGTTTACTACCAAATAGACCTTACCTCATAATCTCCGCTGCAGCTAAACCTTCGGCAAGCTTCTCCAACTGCTGTGGCGTCATTCTGCTGATTGCAGCCATGTCTATGATATCCAGCGCTAGGGGGTATGGCTCCGGTGCTGGCGCTGCCATCGATGTAGCCAGACACACCATGCTGATCCACACCTGAAAGAAAAAAAATACATTTATATGCCGTTCTTAACATTTATATATACTATAAAGCGAAACAAATTATTTCTTTGTAGATTGTAACCATTACGTGACCTGTAACCTTTAAAAATACCTAGAAATATCATATATACATATATATATATATATATATATATATATATATATATATATATATATGTATATATGATAAGCGATATAATATATATATAATATATCGTATATTTTATATATATATAATATCGCATTTAAGAAAAATAATTGATAATAACATAGTATCGAAAAAAATACGATCACCTATTTTCTTTTAAAGTTTATATAGTCAGTTTTGTTATTAAATTACAATTTAGCTTTAATTTTATGTTATTTTAGGTTCAATAGGTTCTGGCTTGTCTCGTAAACGTCTCGTTTAGCTAGTACTTCTCTATTGTCATCGTAACTTTTTAACATAGAAAACTTTTTCAACAAATCTGGTGAGAAAAACTTAGCAAAACCATAAACAAGAGAAACTAAATTGAACTAAAAACATTTTAAACCTCAGTTGCTTTGTTTTGACTTGATGAAAAGATTGCTAACCTTTGCCGAAATATTGTATCTAACTTATAATATGTCAGAACTTAAACAAGTAAATCAGTATCAAATTCGGTTTCACCAATCACGCAGTAAATCCGTTCACTGGCAACAACAGAAGCACCGCGTAAGTACGCAGCAGGTATGCGTGTGCGCAGCCATTATAAATACGTCATTCACGCATGCGTGGAATGTGTACAGATTTGATTAGTTGTCATGCATTTTTTTATATTATATGCATTTATTGCGTTTATTTATACAAATATGTATGTCACGTTTATATATTTTGTATATATATTGTCTGCACCATTAATATATATTTTTTCTGTTTTGTGTAATGGTTGGCTGGGAGATAATGAATGCCATCTGGCATTAAGTCCGCCATAAGAGCGTAGCTTCGTGCTGCTGTCCTCGCCTTGTTGCTTTTGTGCCACGCTAAGTCGAATGGATATACTGCCATTTCGGTCCACCTCATTCTATATCATAAGGACAGCTGGTACAGCGGAAGGTACTATTCTTCTGTACCGGTAACCACCATGGGTTACCTGCAGTTTTTTTCGATGATTTAGCCGTGAGGCAGAGTAGAATAGTACCTCTTCCTGTACCAGGTGTCATAAGAGACGACTAAGGTACCAGAACCGAAAGATGGCGGTATATCTATGCAAAAAAGTCAGCTCAAATGTACAGGGTGGGGATGGGCAGCAGCTTCCTCTGCTGTGCTCTGCGATTGCCAACACGCTTGCGCAGCGCGGCAACTATGGGTAACATACCCCCTTTCATGGGGAGGCCTATATCCTACAGTGAACTTTTAATGGCTGGTATGATGATATATTATCATACCCTTTATTATATACAGATGTCATACTAACTGTGTCACTATGTGTATTGATCTGTAAACACAATATATCTATAGTTACGTCTTTTTATTCATTCAGTTTATCTCTAAACAGAAAATCGATATGACAGAGACTTTTACAATTTTATAAGAAATAATAAGAAAATGAAGTTAGAAACGCATTTTATGGACAAGATCCGGTTAAAATATTCCAAATAGTATTTATAAAATTTTTATATTGACTAAATCACGGCACATTATTTTATTGTTAAATTAGTACCTACAAGTTTAAAATTGATTGTCCGGGATGGACTCACTACTGTACTAATTTTAATATTTTTTTTATATTTCATATTAAACATATAAGTTTAGTTATATAGACAGGATGTCTGTCTAGTTAGTGCCCTTATTTATGTAAATAACTAAAATGTTTCTTTTATATGCATCATAAAACAGATTGAGTTATGAATAATAATAATTTTGTGACATAGAGTTAATTCAGTTCACACATGCACATAACTTAAATTTTACAGCTTATACGTTCCAATGAATAATCTGTTACATAAAACAGTGGTATTAAAAATATTGGCAATATTGCTTCGAATGTTTAATAGCCTCCAATATATTTAATGTCGTTTGGTAAACCGCTAGAGGAGTGACTGTCAACCAAATGATGTCGGCGTTGCGGTGGTATGGAAACCTCCGACCACAAAATATGTTGCATAAATACTATTTCTTTCAGTATACAGAAAACTACGGTCATATTTGAATATTTTCACCATCCTTTCTACTAATACTAAATAAATAAATAAATTTCCACAACACCTCATATATTGACCTGACTCCGTCGTAAGTTGCTGAATGCACTTGTGCTATGGATGCCAGACAACAGAGGAATCACAAATATGTTACTGAGATACTTATATTAAACACCCAGAAATAGAACAAACACAAATATCATCATATAAATATTTGCTCTGGGTGGGAATCGAACCCACGATATATAAATGCTCAAATTTGTGAGTATAGATGTGTGGATCTATGGATGTATATTCATTTCTCTTTCACACCGGAATACATATACTTCTTTTTATCTTTTGATTTTTTGTGCATAAAATCGGGACTTTTTGCACAGACAATTTTGCACAATCAAAAAATTCAGCTTCTATCATTATATCAGCAATTGAAAGTCCACTGCTGGACATAGGCCTCCTCTAAAAATGGGGAATTCTACCTATAATTGCCGCGCTGGGCAAGCGTGTTCGTGCGTGGCAATCGCAGAGCGCAACTTTCGCGAACGGAACGCTGCTCCCCATCCCCGCCCTGTGCATTTGAGCTAAGCTGTTCCGGATGGATATACCGCAATCTGTCGCTTTTGGTAACTTAATCGCCTCTTACGACGCCTGGTACAGAGGGAGGTACTATACTACTTTGCAGGTACCTCAGATTCTATAATTAGTATTTTTTTTATCTAATATCGCTTCTCGTGCTGTCCATATCATTTCTTTACATCCTTTTGAAGTCACAGCTTGCGATAATTCCAAAGATTTTAAAAGTTTTTTTTGTGCTCTGCTGTTTTCTATTTTGTGTGTCTAATACAATCAATAAAAAAAAAACTTTTCTACATTGAACACTAGTAAATGCACTAATACTTACTGCTACATCCGTTTAGCAATAACTTTAATAAGAGAGAACAGTAAATCATATATGTATGTATATATTTGTTTGAAATGTAATAAAACGCTTGTCGTTAGATTAATTCATGCTAATAATGATTACACGCATGCTTATGTCCATATTAAACATTTAGGCGTAAAATTATAATATTTGACGTTTCAGCTGCCCGTTTAAAGAACTTTGAGGAGAGAGGAACCGTTTTAGTGCCGTTTTACGTAAATATTAGAATATCTTATAGAGTCATATCTATAAGCATTTAGGTACCAGCAGAGTAGAGTAGTACTTCCTCTATACTAGGTGTCGTAAAAGGCGACTAAGGTACCAGAACCGATAGATGGTGGTACATTCAACAGAAACAATGCAGCTCAAATGCTGAGCTGCGATCTGCGATTGGCAAATTTTAGGCAAAATTCCCCCTTTCTCGGGGAGGCCTATGTTCAGTAGAGGACTTTCAATGGCTGGTATGATGATGATACATACTATACTCACATATGTCATGCACGTGAAAGATATCTGCGTTTGTAATTCTTCAACAGTGACTTAAATCATTTTTAAGTGTATTTTTTCATTTGATTATTTATGTCCTCTATAATATAGGTAAAGTTATTATACTTATCAATCGATGTTTAGACAGAGATAGATAGCGTGGTATGTGACATCAAATTTTCAGTCTCCAATAAAGTTAAAGAACACTGTTTTATGTAATAAATAGTAAAATATATATTTTTAAAACATTTACCCTTTCTTTTGGAATTCATTTGACTAATTATATGTTTAAAAGAAAATGTATTACGTAACATTCCTATAAAGTGTTAAAATCTGTATATTTAAGAACGATGGCTTGTTCATATAAAAATGAATAAAGCATTTAGTATTGACGAACCATCTGTATTGTATCTGATGTTGCGCCTTGGCAGTGAAAAGCGAAAGTTTATGCGCGTGCGCTGCGTGACGTCACCGCGGGTTCCGCCTGCACGCCGCAGCGTTTAATTTGTTTACTTCATTAAAACAATCACTCTTCACAATTTTGTGGTAAAACCGCAAACCTTGCTATCCTGCTAAAATTATTCGATAAATATATTTATTAAACTACATTGCACAGAATATGACAAAATGTGCAAATGGCGGACTTAATGCCAGTTAGTATTATCATCTCCCAGACAACTTTTACACGAAACAAATATATATATAGTGGTGTAGACAATATATATACAAAATAGATGAACGTCACATACATATGATATAAAAAATAATATCGGAAGATACACATAGATAAGAAAAATAACATACATTTGTAAATATAAATACAATAGGGATGTATAGTTAGAGCGGGCAGCATCAGTAAAGAAGCATCAGTAAGAGTACGGCTTTATGTACACGATATTTGATGAGAATCGGTACATAAATGTAAACAAAGACTACAAACCGACAAGCGTAAGCTACCTGTAAGATTACCTAATGATCTGATTAAAGCCGCAGGCTTAGGATAAATAAAAATCACACATAACCGGTCCGATTGGAAATCAAGATGATGATTCCTTAATGGCCGTTGTACTTTAATAAGTTTAATAAGATATCGTTTGCATCAGTTCATTAAGCTATAAACGGCGTCAATATGAGGAAGCGATAACTCTGTACCCCTTATATAGGAAATTAAATATATAAATAAATTCCCACAACATCTCATACATTGATTTAATTTGTTGTAGAAGTGCTTAAAGCAATTCGTTTATATAAAATACACTAAAACAAAATAAATGTATCAAAATTAACATTACCTGCACTACTGTTTAAATGACACACAACAGACTTATATAAAGTAAACACAAATTAGATATAGACTTTAATGATTATATTCTCTTTGGTCTTATTGATTGTCAAAAGTTTGGTAATAACTGTAACGAGTAATAATATAAAGTACAAACTTAAAAATGTAATGAGTCATGGTTAAATTTCGACCACAAAAAATAATACCATTTCGACCACATAAATGTATATATCCTTCTTATGCATCATACATTTCTAGAAGCTGACTCTGACGAAGTCTCGAGCAAACTCTACTTTTTGTTTAGTCAAGTTTGCAATTTTATAGACATAAACCAATGCTTTATGATTATTCTATCATAACTTCAAGTTTATTCTTAAAATAAATTAGTGTAACTATCTATACGTTTATCTTATTTTTATGAATGGACCACAACAGGTTACGTGTGTCGATTTCACGGATCCATTCTGTTTGTAGGTCAACGGCAGTTTCACGCGTCATTCCGATTTAACGACTAACCGAAGTCCTAGTTTTGCATTCTCTTCATTGATTCTTATCCGTGAATCATCTTAGTGAATTAGCAGAAGCAGACATGCAATGTATGTTCAATTTCCCAAATTTTAATTATATGTTTTAATCATTAATGATTACATAGTATAAAGGCAGCATTGAGAGAGATATTTAGTATATGTATAAATAATAATAAATTTTTCACAAAACATACTTCCGAGATAAGTAGCTCATAGGTCAGCTAAAAGAGAAAACACAAATATAATATTTAGATATATTCAAAACAAAGACAAATTATAAACTAAAAACAAATATAGAAAAACATAAATATTATCATGTAAATGTTTGTTGGGTTGGCATCAAACCCCGGGGTTTTTTTTCGCATGATAGGCACTTAATCGCCGGCGGACCCGTCAAAATATACAGATATAAATTTAAATTAAAATGTATATCTTCATCAGCTAAACCAAAAGAAATATCAAACAAGGGTCAAAAAACACATGGCCGATGTGAAACATAGAATATTGGAAAAATCTGCAGTCTGTGAGCATTCACTAGGCAAACCTAACTACTATATCTGGTTTGATAAACCCCAATTACTCGCGAATAAAAAACCGTTTTATTCCACGGATGCTTCGCTAGGCTATTGGAATGTAAAAAAAAATCAATAGAAAAAATGGTTGGAAAATGCCATCTGCCTGGGATCCTGTCATACATTACATCAAGAACTGGGACCAACATAACAGCACTGCCAGATTACAATATACTGTCAGCCCCTACTGCCTGGATGAAAATATGAACGTACAAAATTAAATACGCAAAATAAATCAAAAAAAGAATAATAAACCGCGTTTTAAAGCTGTTTAAATAATAGTTTTATTATTGAATACATATATTTTTCCAGTACTCTGAACTATACAGTTTTATATCATTTCTACATTTTCTGTGAACTATAATATCATAAAAGTGCATTTGATACTTCTTTCGTTGACAGGTCCCGATGGCGCATATCAAGTCGGGATCAAGGAGACGTTAAGAAAACTAAATTAAATAACATTTTATGGATTTGGTTTCCAAGTTGGCTCTGGTCTTTAATGGGTACCTCATTTATGGGCTTCTCAGTAACCATAGTCCAGGTCTCTACAATTATAATAATAAAAATAATAAATTCACACAACATCTCATACATTGACCTGACTCCAAAATAAGTCGTTTAAAGCTTCTGTTAATCTTGGTGACTTTTAATCTTGGTACTTCATACCAGGCACTTCTTTAACACTTATTCTACTTGGCTTGTTTGTCTAGGTCGTCCTATACTAACTCTGGCATTCACTTACGCTCTATATATTTGTTCAGTCACTCTACATCATCCATTCTTTCTACATGTCCAAACCAAATCAATAGTACTTAAATACATATTAACTCACATTTAACATCCAGACACAGAACAAATACAAATATTGTCATATAAATATTTGTCCTGGGTGGGGATCCAACCTATGACTTTTGGCACACTGGATCACTACTGGAGTTGATGTGTTTCATATGAGGCATTATAAAATGCGTTATTTGAATGATTCACCCTTGCGGCATAAATGAAGAACCATTTGAAAATTTGCGATGTACACGTCTAGTTATAGATATTCCGTAGTTAAAGGGACTTACCGCATTCTAATTAACCTATAGTTTTACTTTATACGCACCGACTGTTACTCAACATTGAAGTCTAGACACATTCCCTAATCCTGACTCAGGACTGTATTATGCACCCGTTTTCCCATAAATCACCTTGGCCGTTCCGTTTGTGTATTCTGATGATAACACATGGATGGGACATATTGAATAATCGTGTTTATAAGGAAAATTAACATGCTTTTTATTCATGTTGTTGGCGTAATTTGTACGCATGTCGAGCAAGAGAAACTATATAACGTACATTTTTATCCGCGTTTATTATGGCTTTTGTGATAGCTTCGATATCCGTTCGTCATAAATATACGTCAGTAAGCAAGCACACAATCTGCGTGATGGTACGGATCTCTACGGATAGATGCTCACACCCTTCAAACCGAAACACAGTAATATAAACACTGCTGTTTGGCGATGACAAGAGTAAAGTGCCAATATAGACTACCTTTGCAAGCGATTAAACTCTAGTGAATTCGTAAACACAGCATATTGTAGCTACAAAAAATGTATTGCTCTGGGTGGGAATCGAACCCACCACCCTTGGTGCACAAGATAGGATCACTACCATAGAAAATCAATAAGAAAATAGGGTTATAAATCAAAATGTACACAATTTTATGAGAAACAACATCAGGTTATTTTTCCAAAATCTTTATAAACTGTACACTTAAAATGAATATAATAGTATAAGTAGATTGTATGAAAATACGTTCATAATTGTTTGCGCCTTTGCATTTAGGGAAATAGACTAACGCAGCGGAGAAATTTGATTTTATCGTAGGGATATATGTAAATAAATGTGCCTCATAATGTCAATTGGTTGGCATGAAATTAAAGTTAGCCTTCCACTCAGAACAACGAATGTACCAATAAAAAAAGGCTTAAATACTTTTTTAAATTCCATTACCAAACTTATAGTTCAGTATCAAAGATGAGGTCTAACGAGTCTAGACCGCTTATACGGTAACATTTTTTTTTATTAAAGTAGTATTTTATAAATGCTAATAAACAGTTTATGGTTATTTGTATGATCTACATTTAAGAGAAAGGTAGTGAATGCGCTTTAGATAATCCTTTCTCTTAAATTTCTTCAGTGCTTATAAGCTGTACTCTTTAAATTATATGTATAATGCAATACATATAAAACACAAAAATGAAAATTTGATTATCTATGTAATTCCAGCAAGCAATATTATTAAGTATTCCATCAAATATAATCGTTAAAATTTATTATATATAAACGAGTAGTTTAGTTACTCTTACTAAAATTATGCGTTTATGGAGCTGTAAAGAACTCATTCATAAATATACTAAATATAACAACATTTAATGCATTAAAAATTAATAATTTGATTTAAGAAAATAAAAGTTTAAGACAGAGATAATAGATTACCCAGAGCACCATACACAAAGTTGGGAGACAGAGGTACACGTATTGATATTTAAAAATTGAAAACTACAGTTCAAATGAAAAAATATATAATATAGTAAACCGGTCTTACTGACATCGTTTAAATTACTAATTTTGTAGACGAAAGCTCCCGAGGTAGAATTCTGAGCAATGCACTTAAAATGTGACAGTATTGCCAAGGTGAACGCAAAAAAATATTTAAAACTGTTTGAAACAATATAAACTCTATGTGATAGTTTAAAATTTGAGGTCTAATAACAAATTAAAAAATGTGTGAATTTGTTCCTAATCATAATTGCAATTCTTAGGTAAAAAAAATTCCCCGCCTTATATAATTAATACTCAACATAAAATGAATCATTTTTCACTTTATACTAAGGCATACAATGGTAGGGCGTGCCGTATCATTTTTTTAATACTTTTTACTATAGTTGTTGTGCTCTATATGTATATTTTACTATAGTATGTTCTGCCAGCTTCCAGTTCCAGCCGTGGGGTACCCGCAGAGTAGAATAGTACCTCTCCCTGAACCAGGTGTCGTAAGAGGCGACCTAGGTACTGGAACCGACAGACGGCGGTATATCTGTCTAATGCAGCAGCATCCTCGTTGCTTAGTTGGCATCTGCGATTGCTATCACGCCTGCCCAGCGCAGCAATTTTGAGCAAAATCTTACTTTATTTTTTTTACTTTCAGTAAATTGTTTACCGGTTTAAATACATATTGTTTAAATATAACCTTCATTATAGGTATATTGAACATAACTGTGAAATGTAGTTATAAACTGTTTAAAATGTAAACTTAACCCAAAATTAGTCCTAATCTCACAGCTGAGCTGATTTTTAATCGATTTTTCGTGTTCGTTCCGCACACTTGGCTCGAGACTCGACAAAGTAGTCCGGCCAAAAAGAAAGTGATAGTGAAACGTTATTATGCGACATGACACAATCACGATTTAGCGGTAAAACATAGTCGAGACGCACAAGTACGCATCTGTCGTTAGCAATAAATACAGCGTTGTAAAATTATCTGTGACTGTCGTTTGGATTTGATGGATTTATAACAAAATACATTCTGCTGTCATCATGATTATTCGCAAACGTCGTTGCGTAACGTTGGGTTGCGTAAATTATATCATCATATCACCGGTAGGATGTCTATTGTTGGATATGAAGAGAGTTTCATCAAGAGATACCAGTAGGATCGTTTATCATATTAACAGACTTTGTCCATAAGTTCTAGGCAGATAACTGGCGCAGAGTGTAAACTGAAAAAACTGGAAGAAAAACTAAAGTGTAAAGGAATGACGATTTACATAAGGTAGACTTTACCTATTTCTACCGACAAATAGAATTATTGACATTGCTGTACCGTTTAAATGGTGAGAGAGGCTTAGAAATTACTGCATAATGTGACATAATATCTACTAGTCACAAGGCTAGCAATACTCCGGGGATATCCTTGTAATATTATCTAAAAGCTGCTCATCGATATGGGATAATAAAAAAAATGGTCGTACCCATTTCAACCTGTTGCATTTAATCCACATTGTTTCAGATGTGTGGGGTCAACCCACACTGTTCAATAATACAATACTACTTTGTTATATTCAAGTATTTCGTATAACGTAGGTATATAAAATCGGAGCTGGTATTTTGAAAAGGTAACAAAGACTATGACAAACCATGGCCTTGCGTAAAAAAAAAATTAGACATGAATCTTGCTATTGTCATCATATAGACCATTATACCTTTTCCATGACTCGGCCGTGAAATATTCTGGTTTTTCGCATACCATACTACTTAGCCTTACTAATAGTATTTGTAACACCTCTTAAAGACGCATTCCTGTTAGTTCATGTATTGTTCTCACTCTAAGTTGAAGACTGAAAACAAAAGCTTACGCAACGCCGCCACGTACGCTTAACTTTGGACATGTTTCAAATATTACACGGACGTGATCTGACGAGATAAATTTCAAATTCTACTGACAGTTTATACCCCCTGCACGGTTTTTTTGTAACTAAACTTAAAGAAATGGGCGTGACACGTTTTGATGGACGACTTTGTTCAGTGAAGCAAGAGATTAAGTAAGCCTTGTCTTGTTGGATCCAGCAATGTATTGGTTAACTATAAGTATTTGATACAAAATGGAATATAGATTTTATTTTAAACGTTGTCAAGGTGTTTTAGCTCGTACTTTCATAGATAAATACAGGTTATTAAAGGTGGGTTTTATTTACACAGCTATACTGGTCTGGATGTAGTCGAGCGAAAAATAGCAGCTTATGATGTTAACTGTTTCCTTCGCGTTTCGAACGAACGCACGTACGGACAAAGGATCGTTATTATGTTGAAACTTTTTTTTGTAATCTGGACATATGCATTATGTACTTACTATGAAATCGTCGATTAGTATGTAGTATGTATAATTTGGACCAGCTATTTCCTGTGTTATATTCTATTGGCAAGGCCGATTCTGACTGTAATATCTTATTTTGCATTGATTCAGGGGATTTTACAAATTCGATACATTCGGTTTTGTTTTCGTTTTCCCGATATTAATTCTAAACTTTTGACTCGAGAAATAAGAACAAAATTTCGGTGCACGCAAACTTGTTCTTGGTATTTCAGAAAAACCAGCCAGACCTGAACAGTAAGTAGTATTCTCTTGGCATTAGATAATAACTTGAGCCTCACTATTGTGATAACCATATTATATATACTAATCATAAAGTTGGAGAGTTTGTTTATTTAAACCCGATTATCTCAGGAACTTTGTTGTCGGATTTGAAAGTTCTTTTAGTGTTAAGGATAGCCTACTAAAAACTATATACCTAAAATTGGAAGGCTAAAACTATATACCATCATGATAAGAGCGAAAAATAAACGTTGACATGCTCTTCAAATTAACGTGTGTGACTGCGGGAATTGCTATGTCGAAAATGAAATGCATAATTTACTCAATCCAGAAAGCTTCCAATAGGATTGCTGGTGTTTCTTCTCGTTTGTTCGATGTGTATTAAATGCATAACATTGAACTTGGTCTGATTAAAACACACACTGATAAATGCATTAGGCACCTATTGTAGAATTTACACGTTTTGATGGCAACAGTTGGAAAAATTCACAGCAGTTTATTCTTTTGATTGCACGCTCTGTTGAAGTGGAGTATATACACGAAACGTAAATCCAATCCTTTAATTTCACCTTTGCTTACGATTTGAAGCTAATAGAATATGATAGCACGACGCATGCGTGGGCGAAAGTTAATCTTGTTTACCAATATTAACGAAAGTCATTGATGCAGACTGACTAAGGAATGTGTCCTAGTTTCGTAAGTGGACCTCGATTCGTCAATATCAAGTAACATTTGAAATAGTAAAAATTTTTAGCAGTTATTATATTTCAATGAATTTTGTTTTAGCGTTTCTTTTTATATCATGTATTTTATAACAATAAATCATATTTATCACAAAGGCCCTCTCTTGCGTTTTACCATAAAAAAATCCCGGTAAATATAACTTTTTTTCTATTATGATCAACAATCATTTGCAAATTTGAAAAAAAATCATATTTCTCATATTTCTTTTTAATTGACGGGCCCGATAGGGCTTTCGCCAAGGTTAATCTGTTGGATCCATAATTTTTTGTGTATTGTTCTATTTCAAAATGTTAAGTTATTTGTGATTTCTCTGCTATGTTACTGGATGTCGGTAACACAGATGTGCTTTAAGCGACTTCACTCGGATTAAGGTCGATGTAAGAGATTCTGTGTAAATTTATTTATTATAAATACATAACAGCAATTAACAGCATGTCTCTATTAGTCTCTATTAGTTATAATTTTGTTTGCTTTTAATGTCAAATTTATCCACAAATAATTAACTATATTATTGATTAAAAAATTTTAAGTGTTATTGGTGTACTTATTGCAAGCTTTCGGTTGTGGTATCTCAGTACCCTATTACGATACCTGGTAAAAAATAAAGTATTTTAGGTAGATCTTAATAGTTGAAGGTGTGATTTTGCCTTATTATCTTTACAGCAAAAAAAAAACAAATTTAAAAAAAAAATTGTTGATAGCCTATCAGACACATTAGCAATGACATCTGTTTGTTATCAGAAAATATTGAACGGAGAGTGAAAGCTGGAAATAGTGTCAATGGATGCTTACATGCGTTTATGGGCAGCCAAACCATGTATATATAGTATAGAGAAAGGAACATTAAGGTGGTTCAGATATGTAGAAAGAATGAATGAAAGTAGAACGACGGCACAAACATATAGAAAGGAAGTAAATGGGAGAGTTGGAAGAGATATTTAAGAAGGGCTCGGTCAGAAGTATCCTGAATAAACGAGCGTGTATGAAAGGATTAATGCGAGTAACGGAAGCGGGTGAGGTACGCCAAGATCGTACCAAGTGGATATCCATAGTCTCTGCCTACTCCAATGAGACACAGGCGTGATGTATTTATATATTTTTCCAGGGATATGTTCTTATTATCTATATATTATTATAAAAAAATAATATTACATCTATTTTAATTTAATTTCAATATCCATTTCTTAGTTCGATTGATTTATTGTTAGCATACAATGGTGTCTTCGGTAGGCAGTGTAAGAAACAGGTTGATACGGTGTTTCCTAGCCTATGTGAAGAACCTTTTTGTCACATAATTATAAAGCCATTAATGATTGCGACATTCGACATGTGTGAGTTTCTTATTCTTTCATATATCGTAAACGTAAGTGCGTCTATCTATTTCTTAAGATTTCACGGTTCAGCCAATGAACCGATTTTTATGCAATTTGGAGCTAAAGAAGAACATAAGTCGAGGACAGAAAACTAAGATAGTATGTGACTTACTCTTAAGTAGCCTAAATGTAATTTATTACTAACAAAGGCCAAAACTTAGTTTAAGACATTTATATTTAACAAGATATGTGTCTATCAGATCTATTTCTAGTTATTTTAAATCGGTTTAGGTCTTAGAAGCGCAACAAAGAGAGAATACTTTCGCATTTGTTACATAAAATGGATTTTTCGCATATGCTCTGGTTGTAATCACAGTGTTCAGAGTGTCATCTGTGCATATACATGTTTCCATGATAAATAGTAACTTATAATCTATTCTGTGTTTATTTAATTAAGATTACAATCATCCATTCAAACGACTGTTTTTTTAAACATTATTAATATATAAAAGGACAAGGTGACTGATTGAATGACAGGTTGGCTGACTAATTGACTGACTGACTAAATAATTTACTAATTGTCTGACTGACCGATTGACTGACCAACTGACTGAGTGATTGATCGGCCGATTGGTTGACTGACTGACATATCCACGCGCTGCCTAAAACTATAAGGGTTAGAAACTTAAAGTTCTTATTATTATTCTCGAAAATCACCCTTTAAGAGGAAACTTAATGCGGTGATGCTAGTTATTATTAGTTAGCAAGTAGTTTGAAAGCAAATTCGCTTTCTAATTATCTAACTCAGTGGTAACCCCTATAATTATGAAGAAGGATAATATTAATTTTATTTACTAGCACAGTCATGAAGAAGAGTAAAGATTTATCATACTCATCAACGCGGGTGCAATGCGCATTCGAGGCCGGTTCTTGGAACGTGGAAAGGCAGCTTTCTTTCCTTACAAGTTTCTATAAATTTGTAGTTCAGTCTTAATTATTGCTTGTGCTTAGTCTTTGATGTGCTTAATTATTTTCTAGATATTTATATGCTAAAAGAGTAGTTTCAATGTGTGAATCTCGAGCAAACGGGCGTCGCGAGCACGTCACAGTTTTAATTGGATTTTCGGAAGCACTGCCAAATATATTATATGATATATAATTAATCCTATCTTCTGTATAACGCCGTAATGTAACAGCAGAAAAAATAACCTTAAGGTTATTTTTTACCTGCGGTGTAGGTTTCCAGGTGGTGTAATATATAACTGAAGCACCATTACCAATAACTAGTGGTTTATCCGTACGAGACAGCGTAGATGAAATGCAATACTCCTAAACACGGATGAAAAAGGTTGTGTTCTCTTAAAAATTTAACTAGTAATAAGCTTTCCTTTTTATCAGGAGTTGTGTAAAAGATTGAGGTTAAAAAAGGATGAGGTGAAATAGGGGAGATAATAAACAGCTAGCCAGCTATATCCATCCATAAGAGCTAAATTCAAGGCGGGAATGACTCTCCGTCGCGAAGCTGCAATTGCGTAGTGACGGATGCACAAAATAGAAAATTAGAACAAATGAAAAAGCGATATATACAATGGAAGCTTACATGCAATATTGAATGCTCTACAGCAGATGCAATAAATTGTTAGAGATGATCTTAAGATAATAGGATTAACATTTAAATACTAAATTTAACACGTACGTTAGTAAAGCTTATTCCTACCTCGAGTCTAAAGTTAATGGTTACGATCTATAAACGGTCCTGACTGTATCTTTAATGTTAGTAATTATACTCGCAAGCAACCATGTCTAGTTTCTACAACATGTTACGGCTAGGAAGCTTATGCGGAAGATAAAATATAGATAGTATGTATTCTTAGGTTTAATTAAAACCTGATATTATCACAGCGTATGCCATACTATTAACTTGTGAAGAAAACTGCGGAGGAATGTTAATGGTATCTTCATAGCAGGCGGAGAAAATTCACTTGGAGACATACATTTTGGATGTAAGTACATCCAAAATGTATATTTTCTGATTGTTTTCCGGGCTGGGCCAACTAGGTAGTAATCGCGGAGCGTAGCAATACAACCTAATTACTGCTGCCCATCTCCACCCTGTTGTTGTTGAGCTACGCAGCTTCGAGTGGTTCACCGCCACCGGGATTTATTTTTCTACTCTTCCGGTACCCCGTAGATTCAGCCGTTTTTATTTATTGTTCATTATTGTCTCTATCTTATTAACTATAAAATGGTAATTAGCTATCTTTTTGCCTTGGGGTACCAGTAAAGTAAAATATTACCTCCCTCTGTACCAAGTGTCATAAGAGGCAACTAAGGTACTAAAACCGACAGATGGCGGTATATCCATCTGAAACATTGTAGCTCACACAGTGTAAAATGCACAAGGCTGCACTATTTGGGCAGCAGCATCCTTGTCACAAAAGCACTCTACAATGACCAACACGCTTGCCCAGCGCGGCAATTATTAACAAAATTCTAGAGGCCTATATCGAACAGACTTGAAATGGCTGATGTATGATGAATCCTCCATGGCAAGATAAGATATTTTAAATGAGACATGTTGAATCCTGTGCAATACAATTCTAGCCAGATAACCAATCGAGACACATAAATCTAATCACAACTGTCTTGGTTTTTGTCGTTCGTAACAAGTACCGATCACAATAATTTTCTCGAACCATCGCAAGGTGGAGCCACTTTCCAACGATACATCAGCATTATGTCAGAACCAAACCACTTGTGGAATAGTTATAATATAACCCCAGACGTGTGAGGCAGAAAGCAAAACGAAGACACTTTCATTCGATGCAGGGTGTTACATTGCTGGGTCGACGACCTTTCAATAGGTATACTGAACTTTGAACAGCGTATGTACGTTTTATTTAACTATTCTTTAAGTGAAAACTGATTGACTTCTTTCATTTGTGTAATTGAAACCTATTGATTATACATAAATATGCTAATTAACAAGTATATCATTTGGTGTCTAGTGTAACCCATTTATTTTTAAAAATGGTACCTCGTTTTCGTTTCGTGTTTTTCGATATATATAACTTGATAATTTTTATTAATTTAGGCTTAATAAGCTTTAAAATGTAATAATCATTATATTCAAGGAATTTTAATGAAGTTAATCATCACTGTGAATCTACTCATACACAGTGATCTAATCTTTATATAAATTCCTCATAAACGGCTGGATCGATTTTTTTTGTGAGGTGAACCTTGGATGATTTAGATTAACAAATCAACCTGGCAGATGGCGCTGCAATAAATATCTAGTGTATTTATCTAGACTGCAACTACGTTGCTGGATTGACTTGTATGAAAGTTTGTAAATGCATTCAAGTGGAGGTTTGTGTGATTTATATTTACATATCTGCCCGGCAGATGGCGATAAATTTGAAGTTGGAATAAGAAGAGACAATTATCATTTTACTAGGTTTCCTTGATTAGATGCTAGCTTATGAGTTTATGTGTAACTTGAATAAGCATTAAGATTGATGGATGGATAAGTAAATAATAACAGTAATATATATAATATTACCATTTGGCCGTTCCGGTACCCCATTCGCTAACACCTGGCACAGAGGGAGGTACTATTCTACTCTAGCGGTATTCCACGGTAAGTAAAGTATGTGCTTTTTTTGAGGGTTAACCATATATTTTCAAAATATATTCAGTAGATAGACAACAGTTTGTTCTTTAAGTACTATACTTTAACATCGTATGTAAAGCAAATGTAAAGTAGAAAATGACGACTTTTTTGCACTTAATAGTAGTTTTTATATTATTTTGTATGATTTTTAATGTAAACCAATCAATTTAATTAACGTTATTAACATTGACAGAACGCGCATAGTCAAGAAAACACTTTTATAATTAATAAACTTTACTTTCAGCAATGACCTGAGAATCTGGTTTATTTCTCAATTACCTTTCATTTGTCCTACTTCAATGGACCAAATGGAGAAATATGTATTAGAGAAAACCAAGTGAACGGTCATTCACAAGTGATGAAATAAATGATGGAAGATGAGTACTTTTAAGAGCGTTGGTTGCAACATATAAATTGGAATCGTAACATGGTAATTACAACATAAATTTTTGATTACTGACCACCTTTCGCCTGCCATGCCTTCTGCAACACGCGTAATATGATTCTTAGACCTATCATGCAATATGTACAGCTTAGACGAACGGAGCATAAAGATAAAATTACAGTATTCATTATAATTTTGCTTTAAACATTTTCGATATCAACTGGAATAATTGTTGATGTACAAAGTTAACTAATATTATTAATATTTTTCTAATATATAATAATATAATTACTTATGTAAAAGCAAATTAGCTCTTGCTTTTTTTTTTATTAACGGCAGTAATTTATATGAGTAAAATATTGCGATTAAAATTGATTGATATCAAAATAATGCAGTGAAAGTACTCTCTATTAAAATTGTGTTAATGGTTTATATGTAACGATTATATCAATTAGGGTATACAATAGGTAACAGGAGGTAATTTCAAATAGTTAATTGAAAAGTTAATTTTGTTTTTTTATTACAAGATTCAACTTCAATTAACCATCTTCTAATAAATTTTATTTTAATTACTGTGCCAGAGTTTTTACCATTAGGACTTTGACTCCTATTTTACCACCTGAGCAAGAAAAGACAATTAATACTAGTTTGTTTTAATTCTGACAGATCGAAAAAAGCCCACATGTCATATTTTTTCAAGTACCTTTCTAATTTGAAGTATGTCTTGAGTATTACCGAAACTTTATCAATCAAACGATTTTTAGTGAATTTATCATAGAAAACATACCTGGTCGTCTGCATTAGTACCTTGCTCTCACCTATTTCTACCGCCAAACTAGCAGTGTCCGCATTGTTGTGTTGCGGTTCGAAAGGTGAGCGGAGCATTGAAATTACTGGGTAATGTGACATAATATCTTCATATCACAAGGTTCACGCGCTAGTGGTATCCTTTCGATAGGAGTGCCTATAGGCTGCTGTTATGCTTACTTACGGGCCGTTGCAACATATTAAAAATTTCAACATTTACGATATTATTACTAATGGATTGCTATATTATCATCATCATCATAGCAGCCAAAGAACGTTCACTGCTGGACCTAAAAACGGGAAATTTAATCATGATTGCTGCTCTTGGCAGGCGTGATGGCAATCACAGAGTATAGCTCCGTGGCTGGAATGCCTTTAGCTATTACCGCTAAGTTGGATTTCAACTACGTTATTTCGGGTCGGGTTAATACATCAATCAAATCATAAAATATAGTTGGTGTTCATTTTAGGACGTCGGTCACTTTATAGTTGTGTAGTAGACAGAAAATACAAGTCCAAAGTAGAGGTATAATCTCACGAGGGTTTTAGAGGTATATCAGAAGCGCGGTAATTTATAACCGTGCAACAAAGTATGAGACAGGAAATAAATCAAAGCTATCAGTGACTCTGATGATCCAGTTAGAGTGATCATGATGCGTGAACGCAAACGAGGCTTGTCTAATCATAGATCCATGTAGGTTTCAATGTATCAATGTATACATGTTTTGGTGCATACGGTGTTAGTTACAGCCGTTTCGCAAATTAAGTATATCACCTATATCTTATAATGAACACTTAAATTATTGGGATATGTAAATAATCAGTATGAATTATTGAATCACGATAATCCATGTAAACGCTTAATATAAGAGTTATGACTTTACCATATTATGTGGTTGTGTGTAATGTTGTTACATTATTAGATTTGTACGGGATAAATTGGATTGGGAAAATTCAATTAATAAAATGTGAATAGTTAGTTTATTTGGTACTATAAATAAACTAACTAAGAACAGGATTCATCATATCAGCCATTGGTAGTCCACTGCTGAGCATAGGCCTTCCTAAAGAAGGGGAAAATTAAGTTGGATATGCGTGTTGGCAATCGCAGAGCGCAGTTTCGCGATAGGGTTGCTGATGCTAATCCCCGCACTGTGCATTTCAGTTACACTGTTTCTGATGGATATACCACCACCTGTCGATTCTAGTATCTTAGTGGCTTCTTACGACACCTGGTACAGGACGAGGTACTATTACTCTGTCGATCTCTCGGCTAAACTACTAACTTTAGTGGGAAAAGGATTGAAACTTTATTTTATTGTAATAAACAATATAATACTTTTAAATTGAAATAAAAATATATTATGTAACTCGGACGAAGCCAAGGCTTTAGTAAGATATTTAGTTTATTTGTATTTGTAATAGCAGATAACAAAAAACAAAGAAGTAAAATAGCACCAAGACAAAATATGGGGAGGTGAAACAATTAGATCACAGCTGCATACGTCTATCTGACTCTGAGAGCAGATCACTGGTATTCTGATATAGGTTTGAGAAAGGTTGGTCACCCATGCTGGGGTTTTGATGTCTTATTGATCTGCGTAAATGCGTTTTTGAATTGAACTTCTTTTTTATTAAAACTAAGTCAATAAACAAGTATACAGTCCACGTAATGGTAAGCGTCAACGCAGCCTATGGACGCTTGCAATATCACAAGGATTTTACTAGCGCATTGCAAACCTTGTGATTTGAAGATATTATGCTACATTACCCAGTAATTTCATCTCTCACACCTCTCAAACCGGAACAAGGCAATGCGAACACTGCTATTTGACGTTAGAAGTAGGCGAGAGTGAGGTACTGATGCATACGACATTTGGAAGAGGTCCACCTTTAATAAAATAGTGAATGCTGAATGCACATTAAAAAAACTGATGATTACAACATCTGGGTACTTAAACTGTATATAATTTTAACTATAAGCTCAATGATATGGGTTATTTTTAAATTTTTCATCTATGAAAAATTTAAAAACAACCCAGAAAAACGTTTTAACCTATTACTAAAGCAACAACTAAAATTAAGTCAATATTCTTATTTTATTCTTATTAAAATCTTTTTAAAAAAGTTATACCTTTTGTGCTAAAAGCGTTTTCTGCAGAAAATTTAAAACGATCTATAGGGATGGCCCCCTATTAATATCATTAAAAAAATCGAAGGTTACAAATCACCGATAAACAATACACATCGTGTGAACTCCATCAGAGGCTACCTGTTTACTTCAAAGGCACACACATTTTTTGTTAACCTATTGTTTGGGCAAGTGAAATTACATACTTGCGTTTTACCAGTGAAAACATGCATGCTCATAATGATTATGGGTTATAATTCTTATGATAAACATTTATGTGTAATTAGCAGGCACTATATACAATTATGGGAAATTCCATAATAATATAATTACTGAAGAGTTTGGTTCTTGTTTGCTTTCTGAATGTCGCTGAATTTGATCTGGAAATTAATATTCCATAGACAATCCAATAAAAATTTAATTTCAACAAAAGCAATCAAGAATACTAAACGAGCGAAGATTTTGCTTGGCTCGCTAAGATTGATTTAATTTAAAACTTTCCAAAAACGTAATAAATTCAATTCCTAAAACCTTATTTGATTATAATGTTGAATAGTACTTAAATTTCACAAATATATTTAATAATAATTTCTTAATTGTGGCTAATATAAAACTATCGTTGCACTAAGTTTATTTAACAGCCTCAATTCAGAAATACATTTTAAATATAATTGGCTAGTATATAAATCTATAATAAGAAAGCTATATTTAATTTTCAACTGTTTTTCTTAAGATTTATTGAAATATAATATTTAATGAAATATTATTCTGTAAATACATTTTCCACCTTATGTAATGTTTAAATAATGTAGGAAATACTAAACGTAAAAATTATATAACTTTTGTTTTAAATTGGTAAATTTGGCTTGTAATTGTTGTTATTACGAACATACAAACTTTTTATGCTGACAACCAACTAAAAAAGCAAAATGTATATGTTTCTGCAAATTAACTATCTACTCCAAAGCGTACTAATAATTCATTATGAAATGTATGACCCATACCTTCATATTACGTATGCTCGTCATCCTTAGTTATTTGGAAGCGAAAGTCACTTATCACCTTCTGCACTCTACAGTCACCACACACAAAACACACGTACGTGCGAGGGAGACAACTTTCAGTTTCTCACTACTGCCACTACAATAAATCCTGTTACATAAACTTTTTAAAAAGGTTCCTCAGAAAAAAGTTACTTTAATGGCACCGAATGTAAATGTCAGATTTGAATTTCGAACGTTATGGAAGGTGTTTTCGCGCTCGACGTGCGCCGTTCTCGATGCCACAGTCACTCTCACCAACCGGCGACTGTTAACTTTTCTTTTTATTTGAAGTTGCAATCCCCGCTCTAGGCGATTGTGTATTATCGCATAACATCAAGTGTTATCAAAACAAAATTTGGGACAGTGGAGTGTGCAGTAACTAAATATAGACGGCGGAAAAAAAACTTGATGCGATGCAGCAATCCGATAGTGTTGTTACATTATTGTCTATGACCTAAACTGATGATGTCTATAAGGTTTATTAACGGAAATAGAACAAAGACTGTTGATCTTGTAGCAGTAGAAGCAAATTAAAAAAAAATCTTCAATACGATGAAATAATTTACAGCGATAATTTTGACAAAACTGTAATCCATATTAATCTAATAAGTACGCAAGCACCACAGTCAGTTTTTTATTACGCTCCCACGGCTTAGCCGCTAAACCGATTTTGATGAAATTTAGCACATCCATAGCAGATGTCTAGGGAAAGTTTTGATAATAGGAAACTATATGAACCGAAGACCTTACTTACTTCACCGGAGAACTCACCGGTCATTAAGGTTATGACCGGTGAGTGAGTTTTAGCATAATGAATATATTAAGAAGAGAATTTATTTAAAATCATTAAATATCATCGAAAAATACAACCAAATATAACCAAACTTTTTTTTCACCGAGAATTAACATAAGAAGTATGTGAGTTGTTATATTTCATTTGCAAACGTAGATATGAATTAAAACAATCATAAAAAAGAAATAGGAACATAAATTTCTTTTTCGACTATAATATTTTAACAATTATTGACACACACACACACACACACATCTGACACACATATGACACACACATAAGATTTGCATTAGGTCTGGGTATGAGAGTGTAAATATTATAATAAGTAAAAAATAAGTCAGGTAAGTATACCCATATGATCTTGCCTCATCTCAGATGAACTATTGAATCCGGTGAGGCTCCCACTTGACGTAATATAAAGTGAAGTTGCGTTCGGAAAGCTAGAAAACAAATAAAAAAGCCACGAAATAATATAGCTGAAATAAGTTTACGTATGAACAAATTATTAGGTCATCTATCAAAGTCTTCATATAATTACAGTTTAACAACCTGTTTGTTAAACTGTGATTATACAAAAAGGAAAAAATAACGCCACAAAACAGCTTTTACTATGACCCGGAGCAACCAAAAAAAGACCAGATGCGTGTTGCTCAAGAGAGACTGTCTCTGTTACTTAATTAAGTATCGTACTGCGCTTCCGACATTAATCTATGATGAAGGAGGCAATTTTTAACATAGTTTGACTATCTATGTTTTTTGGCAGTTGTCTGAGTTAATACAAGAGTAGAAATTGACCAAAACAAAAAAATCATGACGATTCCTCGCTAGTGGAAAATAAAACTAATACACATAACAACACATTATCTGGATTTTAAAATATGTTGTATATTTTCTGATGTGCGTAACACAAGTGCTTTAAGCGGCTCGTCTCGGAGTCAGATCAATGTTTGAGATATCGTGTGATTTTTATAATATTATTATCATTCTTTGGCTCCTAAACCGCCTCTGTAAAAGGTACCCTTCTTATATATCCTTAAAGTCTAAAATCTAATAAAACATGGCACCTCACACCTCAGGTGATCTACCAATTGTCTAAAATAAACATCTTTGTACTCTCAACAACGTCGTCTAAAATAAGTCAATTTTAAAATAATAAACTACCTATGTCAAAGAAATCATGTCAATCTTATGAAAAAAAAACAAATTTATACCACAATTACCGTAAATAATTCTGAAGTAAAAAGTTATGTACACTATTTACTTCCTAATTTTCAATCAGTTGTTTATTCATGATATAAAACAAAAACAGACATATAGAAATACATTTCCATTTATATTATTAAACAGGTAACGCAGTCTTCAGATTGTTTCTTTCCACGAACTTGTTTATAAGTGATATTGCCAAAACCTGAATCACGCTTTCCTTCATCCGTTCCATTGAACTCGATAGTGCACCAGGATACATAGTTAAGTAATATACTCGGTTTTGTACTAACACGTATGATAATAAATAAATGCCCACAACATCTCATACATTGTCCTGACTCGGTGATAAGTCACTAAAAGCACTTGGGTTATTTAAGACAACAGAGAAATCACAAAATATACTACTTAAATACATATATTTAATACACAGAACAAACAAAAATATCATCATATAAGTATTTGCCGTGAGGTATCAGGTGTCGTAAGAGGCGACAAAGGTACCAGAACCGGCGGGAATGGGCAGCAGAATCCCCGTCGCGAAAGTTGCGCTCTGCGATTGCCAATACGCTTGCCCAGCGCGGCAATTATGGGCAAAAAACCTCCTTTCTTGGAGAGGCCTATGTCCAGCACGTGGACTTTCAATGGCTGGTATGATAATGAATATTTTCCATGGGTGGGAATCGAACCCACGAACGACTTAGTGCATAAGATAAGGTCACTACCATCGGCGCCATCGGGCCAGTCAATCAATCAACGTATATATGTATGGTTTAGTTATGTTATATATAGTAACTTAATTAATCCCGTGCAAAGCATAGCTATAAGGTTGATTTGCAACAAGGTTACCAAAGCATTTAATAAAATTAAAAATTAATTTACGCGTTTTAGAGCCGTTAAAAAACAATTTTATTATGAGTAGCAAATGGGTAAAACACAAGATGTAACGATAAAAGTAAATTTACTTCAATAGAAGTAAGTGAAGGCTTGCTTACTTAACTGGCTAGAGCAGTACCTTCCTCTGTACTAGGTGGAACCGATACCGGCAGGTGGCGTATATTCACCCGAAACAGTGTACCTTAAATGCAAAAGGACGGGAATGGGCAGCAGCATTTCCATCGCAAACACCTGCGATTGCCAACAGCCTAGTCAGCAATTATGGGCAATTTCCCTCTTCTTTGGAGAGTCCAATGTCCTATAGTAGACATTTTACGGCTGTAATGATGACGATGAAAACTACGTGGTATTAAATTGTTTTAGAATAATTAATAACTTTAACAAAATGGTTTGTGAACGTCAAAGTCAGACACGGAACTTTAATCACTACCAGTTTTTCTTATTCCTATTGGTTAGCTCACGTAATAAACCTACAGTAGACTTAGTTCTATGGCCCGTTGTGCAATATGTTAAATGCCTCTTTCTCTCTGGGTCATCGGGGTCATCTGTATTATAAATATTTCCATCGTTGAAAATATTGTGTTTGTTTAATTAAATAATATTTTTTATCGTCATGATATCAGCCTGACTTTTCACACCTGATCCTCCCCCTGTACTATTACTATCCTACTCTTCCGGTACCCCACGGTATTTTTTTTAATATAATGGACCAATTAGAACAAAGTTAAGAGTTTGAATTTGAAATGCAAATAACTACGGTACAACAAGTACATTATCAATATAATCAATATTGTCTAATATCTAATACACTCATTTCACAAAAAAGGGCTGTTTTGATTTTAATTCTTCTTAAAAAAAAGGTACCAAAATTATTTCAATCATATGTACATGTTACTGGCCGGTTTTAAAAATGCCGTGGTGATTAGAACAGTACGTTCTAAATTCAAATTTTCGTTTGATGCTCGTTTTACAGAAAACCACTTTTTATCCTACATTTTTGGTGCAAAGTTCCGAAAGATAATATTTTTTATCGGTTTTATATTATCGGTTTTCATAACTTTTAGTAAATTTTTATGAATTTATTTTATATTCTTAATTGTCAAAGCTTCATTTATTGCTGTTTAGCTGTCTCAGTGATGTTAAAGAAAGTGGTAAAAGCTACCAAAATTTTGCGCTGCTCGAAGAGGGTTGAAGGCAATGCTTCGTGACTCAGAGGCTAAGTGTGAGTCGCTCAACGGTTCAAATGACCTGGCATTGGTATTAAGTTACCGGTTCCGTCGAGAAAAGGCTGGTTCTGAAAGAAAACCATGTACCCAACCACCTCAGGATGATCGTTTTCTTGTGAGTTATGCATTGAGAAATCGCAAATCTTCGTATGTGGACCTTACGAACAACCTCGAAGAAGTAAGAAATGTGCATATTAGTCTATGGACGGTCAGGAGGAGGCTTCTTGCGGCCAATATACACAGTCATCGCCCGGCCCGCGGCCCTATGTTACTCCGTGAGCACAGTGTTGCCAGGCTTAGGTTTGCTCGAAATTGTCATATTGTCGAGTCATGTACTCAAGAAGACTGGAATAGGGTATTGTTCTCCGTTGAAGGAAGGATATCTCTTTTCGGTGAAGATCGACGTCGGCGAGTGCTACAAATATGAGGAGAACGCTTTTCAAAGGCTTGTTTTGAAGAAAGCACATCTTATGGTGGGGGCACTGTTATGTTTTGGGCAGGAATAAATTCCCGACCTCAATCCTATAGTGCATGTCTGGGACGTTTTGAAACGACGCGTGAGATCAGTACAACCGGCTTCGGAGACCATCAGAGAGCTAAAGAATCGCGGAGTGTACACTCGATACTGAACATTTATCTGCTTTTACTTTATTACAGAAAAAACAAACAAAAAACGTTGTTAACTTTTATTTCACGAGCATATGCACTACTAGCGAGCATACACTATTAGTGAACTTTAGCATTAAAACCCATAAATTGTATCAAAATTTTATGATAATACTGACGAAAACGATTATTATTTGCTTATTAATTTACAAAATTGGGAAAGACTACCTATAATTATCAAACAAACCAATAGTAACATTTGAAATGTTTTTTTGCAAATGGGCGTATATAGTGTTATTTTTTTTGGATATCAAAGATTTCTCGTAAGTCAAAAGTATACGCACTTTGTTAAAAGAATTAGATACTTACTCAGAGTTAGTTGTAGATTCAAGTAAGTTACATAGAATCGATTGATGCGATATATAATAACTAGCTGCGACCCGCAGTTTCAGCCGCGTGAAATTTTAAAACTTTCAAATAATCTTTGCACCCCCCCCCCCCACCTTTTACCCCCTAAAGGGTGATCTACGAAAAAATATTGTACAAGTTTCAAGACTTGCAATTAAGAACTTTCTTTATCGAATTTAATTCGAATCACTTTAAAAAACGGCTAGGTTTCAAACTAACTTTGCTCCCTCTTTAACCCATTTAGGGGGTGAATTCTTATAAATCCTTTCTTAGTGCTTCTCTTCGTTATTAAATGAACCCTTGTGCAAATTATGAAGTTTCTAACCCTTACAGTTTATGCATTACATTGATATGTCAATCAGTCAGTCAGCTTCACAATCCTGGTCTACCTTACTTTACATCTAGTGCTCTACCTTACTTTGATTGCGAGGTTTTGACAGCTTTGTATTGGTTGACTAATTCTATTAGTGCGAACACAAGGTGACAGACCTTTTGTTCGCACTGATAGTATTGGATTGGTCGAGACATCGATATAGCGATACTATCGAATCATTGCTATTGATCGACTAACGTCAACATGTCGTTACCTATCGATGCTGGATTGAACCAATCAAATAGCAAAATTATGTACATAAGCGCAGAATAACTTAAGCATAGAATGAGACTAACGTGTATGTACTCGTAATATTATGTAACTAACCAATCAGCATCGATACTTAATAGGAGCTGTCGTTAAAAAAAAACTCTTAGAGATCGATAAATGGATATAGATAGTATTTAACACAAATAGATTATAGTTTGGAATAGTACATAAGTGAGAAAATTTTTACTGAGGTTAAAATACGGCTTAATTTAAATATATTTAATTATGTTATAAAGAGAACAGTATGACTTTTTTATGGTAAGTTTCGTAAAGAGAAAGGTTTGCTTCCAGATAGGTTAGTGAAGCGACCCTTTGTGTGATATTTATCGATAACATTTTCCGTTCTGACACATGGGGAAACTACAAATAAAGCTAAAATTATATCTCGCCTTGTAACCACCGATAAATAACGGAATATTATATAATTATTAATAATAAAATTAAAAGTTAGTCACATTTATGAAAACACCTGTTGGATCGATTTTTCGAATTTCTATCTATTTTTTTCCATATCACCTCGTTGTGATAAGGGTCATCATAATCTATACATCCTCTTTGATCCTTGTTTACTAAATACCTACTTTTTAGCACTCAATGCACTTTAATATAAGATTTTTTTGGTGATCGAACGTAAAAGCCTTACAAACAAACTCACCTTCCTATTTAATATTTAATTGTTTTAATTAAGTAATTTTAATTAGTAGTAATTTTAATTTTAATTAGTTTAGTAATTAGTCATATAATTTATGAGCTAACACATAATTATCTACATAAATTATATAAATCATGCATTACATTTTCCAGAATAATGACATGTAAGTCTAATCAAATGAGAAACACTATGACACGCACAATATTTCCATATTTATTGATTATTACAAATTATTGCAATTATTACGTACTACAATGCATGTCGTTGCGTAATAGATGACGTATATATTTGTGAATAGGTAGTGTATTTTATGGTGCTGACATTTAGTGTAACAATTTTAAATGGCTGTAGAGAGGACATCAGTTGAAGGATAATTATTATTACAGATGTAATTAAACAGTGCCTAAGTTAGAAATTTGTAATATTAATTAGATTAGGTCACGAGGTTGATTAAGCGACCGCAGGTTTCCTAATAAGGACTGTCCAGACAGACAGACCAACGTGTATTACCGCACAATCTATACAAATTAATCAAATTTAATTATTTTTTTGTAATTTCGTAATTGCCTTTCTACTAAATATATATAAATATGATCCCTAACAATATAGAAATAAAAACATTTTCTGTTTACAAATTTAGATTTATTTCTCTATCTAGCTAGACATTACACAGTTTCTGACCTTAATATTTAGGCCCTACGTTGATATGTCAGTCAGTCAGGTTCTTCTTTTATATAGAAGAAAATATAGCTGATATTGTATAGGATATCATAAGTCACTTTAATTTTATATGTAAATAAATTACCTATGTAAATGTACTAATTATACGTAAATATTTTCGCAATCGTCGAAATTCAGTATTTCTCATATTGAATTTCGACGATAGTGTAAAAATCCCAATAAATGCTTTAAAGTTTTAATCGAATAGAAAACTACAAATGTCGTCATAACATAGAGATTTTTTATGGAAAGTGACACGAACGAATTTATTAAATTAAAACTGTTTTGACTTTATAAACATTTTTTTTCCCTTCTTCAGTTTTGAACTTTCACAGATAGATCATCCCGTAAGTAGTAAAATAGGGGTGCAAAGTCAATATAAAACTTTGCTGTTCTTAAAGTTATTTGAATAAAATTTAGTATAAACGTTCTTAATTGAAAGTCATGAAACACGTGTAAAATATTTTTTTCAAAATCTTTCCAAAAGGGGGTGCAAGGCTAGTATGAAAGTTCTACACATTAATGGTTTTATTACAAATATGTATATATAAAGTAGAATGACTGCACAAATATATAGAGCAGAAGTGAATAAAAGGGTAGGTATAAGACGACCAAAACGAACATATCTTAACCAGGTAGAAGATTTATTAAAGAAGGGCCAGGTCAGTAGTATCAAGAATATACATGCATGCATGCACAAGCATATATGAAAGAAAGCAAGAGGAAGTTTGCTAAGATGGCACATAGGCGTGGTGTACTCGTATGTATCTATGTATGTACATATGTATATAACAGGAGATACTAAATGACTGGCATATTAACGCAGGGCCTACACTATAAGGGTTAGCACCTTGAAATTATGCATAGGGGTTTTTTTTATTACTTTTTGTAGTACTAAGAACGAATATAAAAAAAATCATCCCCGAAGAGGTAAAATCGGAGTGTAAAATGAAACTTTGCCTTTTTTGAAGTTATTAATGAAATGTAGTATGAACATTGTTCATTGAAAGTCATGAAACACGAGTAAAATATTTTTCGAAAATATTTTACGCGTGCAAAGGTAGTTTGAAAGATTTACAACTCAACGCGTGGCACAGTTAGTAATTTATACAAAACAGCATCTTTATATTAACTAAAACTTCGTTTCAATCATCGAGGCTTAATTTTTGTGAAGTAACCATGTTTCCACGCGTAGTATTCTAGCAACCACATAATTAAAATTGCCAGTATAAATAAAAACCTTCTAAAAATAGGTCAAGTAATGTATTTCAACAATAACATTAACTTAAATTACTTTAATGGTAATGTTAATTATAAAACATAATTGCTACACATTTCTATTGATACGCTTTAATTACAAGCTTCTTTCGGAATTGCTTGCAAATGTGTTGAATTATGTCATTAAAGTCCAAGACAAAGGTGTGGACTAAAAAGTCGTCCTCGCAAGACACTTTTGCAACAAAAAACAAAACCTACAACGCTATTTTAAACCTAAATTCACGCGAAATATAGTTGCAATTGATCTGGCAAGTGTGTTTTATGTTTTCCGTGTGTACGCACTGTTTCCTAGCAAAATTGTCAACATTATGTCTGTTGCATGTTTTTTACGGCAACGCTGGCGTCACATATCTATCTAATAAACACCTTTGTATGTAATAAGGTAATCATCATATTACAAACTCTTTCATCAAGTTGAGCGCAAAAAGAAAATTTGACTTGGCTGATGTTGACGAAAGCGCTTGGCGTGTGGGTATGCGATTCTTTTAAGGCACGTAAAAGTAATCTAGCACAGTAATATTGTAGTATATCTCAGTATGTTAGAATACAGAGAAACAGGAATACGTGTTCGTCGTTATGACGAACCGTCAAACCGACTTAGATGCCTTAAAATCTTCCGAGATATTGAATATGCAGCTTGCTACCAACGCACTTTACAAAGATTTGGAGAATATTGGTCAATAATTGTCAATAATGGCCGTTAGGTACCGGCAGAGTAGAACAGTACCTCGTACCGCACCAGGTGTCGTAAGAGGCGATTAAGGTACCAAAATAACAGATGGCGGTATATCCATCGGGAGCAGTGCAGCTCAAATGCATAGGGTGGGAATGGGCAGCAGCATCACCCGTCGCGATTGCTACGCTCTGCGATTGCCAACACGTTTTCTCAGCGCGGCAACTATGGGTAAATAACCTCCTTTCTTGATGAAGCCTGTGTCCAGCAGTAGACTTTCAATGGCTGGTATGATGATGACAATGATGAATTGCCATGCTAGGTAAGAGTGAAGAGTAATGCTGGACATCCTCAAAGCGTTGTTTCACAACAAGCATCCTACTGGGCAAGAAACTGGGTGGAGGCGGCGGTTCCTTAAGCAAATCTAGGGATAGCGTAGGAACGTCATCTCTAAATTTGCTTCATGTGGGTTTATATTAGACTTGAACAGCTGCAACTAGTGTTGAAGGATTTAATTTCAAACTCGTATAGCTATTAATCAGCCTCAATTATTATACGGACACATAAAAATATTATATTTGCACGAAACATAAGAATCAAACGAAAAATGTATAAATACAATTTTCCACACATTTGAATCGCAAATAAACTTAATACTAACTTAGAGTCTCTCTTGATAAAGTTATGTAAGTACGTAATAGTAGATTCTTAAATAAAGGAGTGGATATTATCATTAAAAGTACACAATCCCACAGCTGGACATAAAAATCTTTAAGCGGTTTCTAAATAACCTATTGTTTCAACGTCATTAGCACCCACCGCGACTCTAAGGCGAATGTGCGTGCTATGGGGCCCAGCCAGTTTAACTTGATGCAAAATCCTTGGCATTTAAGCGCTTGCTAGCGTTTTCCAAAATGGCATTACCAGATACAGGTATATAACGTCTTCCTGTCTATCGCTTTTCAAAGCACTTCAGAACTTGGATGTATTCACAGTTAATACGAGTATGGCGTCGCTGTAGAGATTCAAGTATAGTCGACGTCTCTGCAGAATGTAAAATTTTCTCACAATCCGCAAAAGCTAAGCATTACTATTATACTCTTTTGTGTTTTGTTTCTGTAGCGTGTCGTAGCATAAGGATGATATCTATGGTCATAACCTTTTTGGAAAACGGCTTGTTTTGAAATTTACAAAATCTGTACTCGGGATAAGCGCATGATTATTAAATAAGGTATTGCCATTTTTCTTTAAAAACAGCACCGCTGCCACCAATAATCAATAATTTCTAAAAATGTGTGTCTTGTAAATTAGTCAAACAGACACAAAAAGAATTGACGACCTAGACGCATAAAGCGATCTCTTCCAGGGTATATTTATCAACTTGCGGTCCCTTTTCTGATTTAATTATATTCTTTTCTGATCTCATTATATGAAAATTATATCTAACTAGCGGCCAACCAACATTTTCATCAGAATATATTATGAATGGAGCGGGTAGCTAAAATTTTTTCTATTCCGTGAAGTAAGCAACACCAGAGTGTAATAGTACTTTTGAAAGAAGCCACTTAATAAGTCAAACGGAACAGACGGTCGGATTATAGTTATAAGTCCGCGTTGGATGTAGGCCGCATATGGCCGCATTCCATTGGGAACCACTTGAAGTATTCTCAGACAATTGCGATGATAGCATACAGTGTCTCAGTCTTTTTTGAAATTACTTGGAGAGACGTTCACAGCTGCACACAGGCCTATGTCCAGCAGTGGACGTCTTACGGCTGATATTCATGAGTTTTACAACAGCCACAAATATCTAAAAAAATGGTTCATTGATCCAAATAAACATGTTTTCTATAATAAAGTCATAAGGGTTGCAACCAATACTTATTTTGTTTAAACAGAAAAATAAATCAACTTGTGGATTGTGAGAACTACCGCTTAGTATAGCTGAAGAAAACAAAGGCGATGCCCACACCATAAGTAAAAGCAATTTTAAGAAATGGTTTTTTTTTATATATCGCGATCGATGTAGGCAAGCAAGCTGAGTCCGCCGGATGGTAAATTACCGCAACCAGAAGTCCGCGTTGACTTTGACTTGACCAACCCTTTAGAGACTATCTACTCCAGTTTCAAAATTTACCATGCTTCAATTCTTTAGTAAAAACTCAGGTCGTTACATATATTAAGCGTTCGCAGTGGATAAGAAGCCTCTCAACCCGCAACTGCGGGTACTTCTAAATGGACGATTCTCTGCTGATGGGGAGCTACGCGATAGTAGAACGTTCCTTTGAACACAATCCATCAGTACAGCGGTTAATCGTAGAGCTCTTAAATGTCTTTAATCGGTTAGCTAATAAAAATATATTTGTTGTCTATATATCTAATATATTATAGCTACGAGGAAACCAGCCGAGTAAGCCGGTACTATGCACAGAGTGGGGATGGACAGCTGCATCCTCTTCGCGATAGCTGCGCTCTGCGATTGCCAACACGCTTGCCCAGCGTGGCAATTATGGCCAAAAAACCTCGTTTCTTAGAATTCTATGTACACCTCTTGCTACTTCTTTCGTTTCATTTGCTCTTATCTATTCTAAGGTTGCCTGGAAATCCATTTAATTATACACAGAAGACAAAGTCTCTACATACACTTTTGACTAAATTGCGTGCATGGGATCGTCAACTATTCTCACAGCTCGTCTTTGAACTATCTAAAATACCCCATGGTGCTTTAACTATACAAATAACAGAAGTACTTTATATAGGGCTGGACTAGCATTTTATAATATAAAACTCTTTATCCCGAAGTGAAGTACCACTTTGCTCGATTTAGCTTTCATCGGTTCCATATGTCGCTGGATTGGTCAACACCGATTATGTCAAATTTATTAGAAAATAAGAGTTTTTATCGTACTCTCATAGAAGTAATTTTAGGAAAATAAAATAATACTAGGACTGTGTCTGTTTCGTCTATATTTCTCTATTAAAGTTGAATACCGACTTAAATTTTAACGCTTGCCATAAAGTATCTTACTTTCCTTTTCTATGACGGAGTTGGCATACATATATTTCTCGAATAAAAATAACTATAATGACAACAAATTAATAATATAAACGATAAATTACCACTATGAAATGCAGACAAATAATTTAGTATTTCGAGTTATTCCATACAATTTTCATTTATTAATTAGGTATTAGCAGTACATTAAAGGCAGTAAATTTATATTACCGTTTATCAGTCCACATAAACACGGTAACGTCAAAACAGTCGATTGAACAGGAAAATGCATCGGGAATTCGGACTATAGATGTATATATTGGACAAGAAACAGGCTTTAGGCACAGTCTGAAAGTTCCAGTCAAGTAATATTGTAGTGCTCAATTATTTCTTATCGCGTTAATAATAATTAGTATTTAGTTTTACTAAAAGAAAAATGGCGAAGTATTCTATAGCTGTATTAGCTATGGTAATTTCTTATTTTTCTAACAAAGTGGTGGTAGCTTATTTGGTGCATGTTTTAAATTAAGATATAATTGTGTTTTATTTAGACATAATTTATTTAGTATAAAAATATTCAATTGTTTTCTAGGCTTGGTGTTTGTCATCACAAATAGTGGCAGAGGATGGTACGTTATTTATACATTATAATCATAGAATAGATAAAGTGATTCAACTTTTATACGGAGAAAAGTAACGCCAGGTTAACCTGTTTGGAAAATATATATTTTTTTACATTTGTCTTACAGACTTACTATCGGACTACCCCAGCGAATGTCACGGAAGGTTATTTTGCGACGTAAAACCGGACAGTTACCCGCAAGAGTTGATTGACAATTGGCTGGATTATGCTGTGAGTAGTATTTAGCACTTCAAACACATATGTCAGTAATTAGGCTGGCCTGAACAAAATGTGATAATGGAAAATTTATTTCATGGAAATTATATTTTTTTTGGAGTGAAAGAAGCTTAATTGCATTATTGCATACTGCAGACTATAATAAATAATCATTGTAGCATCACTGTAGAACGTCCACTGCTGGATATGATCACCTCAAAAAGGGGAATTTTATCCATCCCTCGACATGGCCTCGAGTAGGAATCGCTGCTGCATATCCCATCCCGCCCTCTTGTATTTAATAATGCATCAAATAACATATGTTTGTGCAAATTTTAATTAAAAACATTCAATATGATTGTGACTTATGCATTAGTTTCCATATTTTACAGCCAAACAAAGTGGAGCATGATCCACCTGTTTTTGAGGAAGGAGATCTAATTCATGATGATGAGAACTGTCACGTGAGATTTAAGGTAATTATTTTTTTAATAGAATAATGTTTTATAGACCGTATTGCTAATGATACTGCTTTGTATGAGGCACTCGCTAATCAGTCATAAACGTTTATGGTAGTCGTAGAATATCCAATTCTAGGCAATAGACACACGGACGATTTGCCCATAACTGCTGCGCTAGGCAAACATAGAGGAGATCCCAGAGCGTAACTTCGGAACGGTACTTTGGAACGAATGAGCTTCGGAACTAATAGCGAAACATTAGCTAGACCTCATACAAAAGGTCGTCTGCATTGGTATCTCACTCTCACCTATTTCTAACGCCAAATAGCAGTGTTCGCAATGCAGCGTTCCGGTCTGAAGAGTGAGAGAGGCCAAGGTTGGCAATGCGTTAGTGATATTCTTGTGATATTACGAGCGTTTATAGGAGTGACTCTTACTATCACGAGGACTGTCTGCTTGTTTGTCGACCTGGTCTTATAAAAAAAAAATGGGAATGCGGGTAGCTTTCCCGTCTTAGTAAAATTAAACTATACTGTTCCGGATGGATATTTGTTTTGTCGACACATGCATGTATACATAGAGTGTGTATATGTATGTGTCGCTTATGAGAGATTGCAATTAGCGATCAGGCTGCCTCTTTTACTATTGCATGTTTTATGTTATTTTTATTGGTGTACAATGAAAATTAATTATATTTAATTTTAAGTATTTTTCTTCATACTAAATTCTAAATACTGCCTGTTGCAGATGGAAAAACCATTTATTGTAAACTCGACTAGTCCAAAATACGTCTTACAAAATGAATTCTTCGTGCAAAAGTTGAGACATGCTGAGTGCCTGTAAGTATAACCGCCCTTATCATGTCTGGCGTAGAACATACACTGTCAGTGTCTAGGGAAATTATTGTCCAATAGTTTAGTGGCTGCGCAGACGCGATGGCAATTGTAGAGCGTGGTTTTGCGTCTTGGATTCTGGTGTACATCCCCGTCACAGCCTGACAGGGTAGCTCAAATACAAAATATTTGAGCTATCCTGTCTCGTAAGGTCAAAATGGCTAATCAGCGGGGATGGTTACAATTTTCTCGTTTTGTTTTTGAACTTTGCACTTTATGTAACTACTTACGCAGTTTTGAACTATCCCCGATATTATCTTAGTTTCCCCTTACAATACTAGACAGAAAGCGATATTATATTGTTTGATCAATCATCATCATTACAGCCTTTGGAAGTCCACTGCTGGACATATACCTCCCAAAAAAAGGGGAAATTTGGCCCATAATTGCCGCGCTAGGCAAGCGTGTTGACAATCGCAGAGCGCAACTTTCACGATAAGGATGCTGCTGCCCAACCTCACTCTGTGCATTTGAGCTACACTATCTCGTATGGATATACCGCCATTTGTCGGGTCTGGTACCTTAGTCACCTCTTACAATTACGTATATATACCTACTATTCTACTCTGCCGGTACCTCACGGCCTCTATTCGAGAAGAATTTTATTTTATATATATTAGTTAGAACATTATTAATTTATTTCAAATAGATCAATCACACTAATGAAGTAAATAAATACTAAAAGTGTTTACTTTACTAACTATAAAACAGTTCAAAGAATGTTTATCAGAAATTGCTCTGAATTCGATGTGGTCGGTTGTACTATTTAAATTTTAAACTCGTATGTCTTTATTTGCCTTTTGTATTTTATGGTTCATTATCATTACATCCTGTAAAAGTCCACTGCTAGATGTAGGCCTACCCAAGAAAGAGAGAATTTTGCTCATGATTGCCGGAATTGGCAAAGTTTTACGACAGGGATGCTCCTGGCCATCCACACAATGTGCATTTGAGGCATATTGTTTCGGATTTATATACCGCCGTCTATAGGTTCTGGTACATTACTTGCCTATTACGACACCTGGTTCAGAGGAAGGTACATTTTTGGTACTTCGCGGCTACTTTATCAAGAATATAATTCAAATGTCTTGTTTCTATTTTTTTTCTACAGGAATGAGGGTCAGAAGTGTTTCGAAACTGCTGTCAATACCGAAAACGCCGTGAAGACAGCCTGCAAGGCTACCAATGGAGAAATTCAGCTGTATTTGTTCAATCCTCGGACTAAGAACATTGAGTTGGAAAAGATACCGTTCCCTGTATGCTGCTCATGTAGTTTTGATTACTCTTAATTGATCTAAAAGGGCAGGACTTGAGATGATTGCCGAAGAAACTAGTAAAATATTTAGTGTTAAGAATATGTAAAAGGTGACAGTCCAACTTGTACCGATGCTGAAATGTCGATATTTAACTGTAGTTATTTGTATGTATAAGTATAGGAAAGTAAGTTAAAACGTCATATCAGTTGTAGGACATCCACCGTCAAGATATTTAGCGTATGTGTGTATATCAGATTCAGTCAGATAATCTCTCCATTTTGTGGATTCAACGCTACGTGGGCCGCTATGCGTGCCTTTCCCTTTGCCACACCAAACTGCTAATCCGCTGGGCAATTATGACTAATAATACGCAAGAACTTATTTTCCTATCGTCATAATTCAAGGCGCGATTGATTTGATTATGGAATAATAATTACGTTACCTCTGAAATACTGAAAAAGCATTGGCGATTGAAACTTCAAAAATATTTGTAATTAACTGTTTTTAGTTATATGTATATACATACATATATAAATAAGTATTTTAACAAAAAAAAGTACAGCTGTAAATTTTGTCATGTTTACTATCAAATTTTTCTTCTTTTTTTGATCTCATAAAAATATACTTTTCCACTTATAATGTTGATTATGAATTAAATACATTAGTACAAATATTTTCTATTATTTATTATTAAATTCTATAATAACGTGTGTGCGCGTACATATATGCGCTTTCTTTTCTCTAAACGCTTTATGTAATCTCGCTGGTAAATCCAATCACATGAGGCTCTTGAATTGTAGTGCCAAATCCTGGCCGCAGTCTCGTTTGACCAAGTTCATCTGATTAAGTGTCTGACGAAGTATATTCCGACCAGGAGTGGCATCAGTTGTGTATGGAAAAATAATTAGGAATACAATGCTTCATCATCAACCTCATTGGATGCACACGTGCATCAAACGCAGTGGTAAGACATGGTAGGCATACTCATGTCTACCTACTCCGACCGTGCGTCGGCGGTTAGATAGAGTAGAGTACACATCTGTATTATAAATAGACAAGTGATATTTTATCATTACATTAATTAATCAAAAGACCTGATGGCGCATTTGACAATGTTTCCTATCTTGTGCGCCAAGGATCATTCGGGTCAGATCTCACGAAAAATAAACATATACATATATCATACATATGCGGTTACATATGTATTTAAGTGTTATATTTGTAATTCCTCGATTGTCTGATGTGTTTAACATATGACCTTTAAGCAACTTTTCACGGAATCAGATCATTGACATGTGTATATACAATAGGTGTATTATTGTTAAAATAATATCAAGTTTATTTTTATACATGAATCATTTACTCCGAGGTACTGGTAGATAAGAATGGTACCTTTCAATGCACCAGGTATCGTAAAGGATGACTAAGGTACCAGAACTGACAGATGGCAGTCTATCTATCCAAAACAGTGCAGCTCCAATACACAGGGTGGGGATATACAGCAGCATCTCCTTCGCGAAAGCTGCGTTCTACGATTGCCAACACGCTTGCCCACCGCGGGAATTATGGGCAAAAAATCTCCTTTCTTAGAGAAGCCTTTTGTTCTCGTTGTTTCAACAACAAACACCTGAATGTTGAACAAACTCCTTGCAAAATCTTTGTTTCGTGCAACTTTTCTAGCCAATTTGTCATCGACTATAATTTTTATTAGTCAGAGATCGTAGTCATTGTTTTTGTAAGCGATTGTAAGATTTTCAATCTTTAGAAGTCTAGGGTTTTAGTAGTGGGTTCGTGGCTATCTCCCAGTATCTACACTTGTATATGAATTAATCGCACCCTTAATGCAAAAAAAGAATAAGCCGCAAAAGATAAAGACTAAATAGTTACTTTATTTCTAGTCGTAGAATAATGAGTTTTATATTAAAAGAAAAGAGAATTAAAATAAAAGAGAAAAAATATACCGCTACGGTTTATTGTTTGTTTGGTGTTATAATATTAATGTTTCTGGTTTATTTCCAAAGTAGATCGCTAACCCGCGCCGACTTCGTACAGGTGCGATGTGGATTATAATTATCCTTAAGAATATAATTATCCTTAATAATAAGAATAGAATAATTTATCCTTAAGAGATAGACATGTACCACCGCGGACTTTTTTATGGTGTAAAAAATTTTGATCCTTAAAATATCTCGCATTTAGATGTGTTGAAGGTAAGCCCCAATTCTTCAAAACTAGTTATGAGCTTTTGTATGTCTACTTCTCATACCATATTATATAAAAAAATACATAACACTGCTTAATATATGTGGTACCTATATAGTTAGAGCTTCACCAAATGCTACAAGATTTACATTTTGCTTATAACATATATAATTGAATCGGCAAAGAACCCAAGGGCCAATGTAATCCGACATTTCTCCTAGGATATTCCAGACATTAACCTAAATGAGTTTGAAGTGGCCATGAATCAGCTTAAGAACAACAAGGTGCCGGGTGATAATGTAAACACCTTAGCTTATGAAATTGCGTAGAATACCGATACCTATAATTTTTTAAAAACACATCAACACCATCGTCCTTGAGAGTATAACGTCTTGAAGCTTGGAACAGGAGCATTATTGTACTGTTCTTTAAGAAAGGTGACAACTTCTTATTCAAGAATTACCGCCTCATATCACTTCTGAGCTACTTTTATAAGCTGTTTCCTAGAATCATTACTAACCCTCTCGAGTGCAGGTTTAATAACCTTCTGAACAAGCCTAATTCCGTGCCATAGATCACATGTTTACGCTGCGACAGGTTTTACAGAAGATCGAACACTTTTGATTTTCCGACGATATTGTAGTCTTGAGAGAAATATTAATAATAAAGATAGTGTTGGAAAATAAATTTAATGAACATGTTTCACACTTTTATTCGTTTCTTTAAAGTTTAATATTAAGTTTTCTGATAGTTTGATAATTTCAACAAAATATTCGAAAAATGTAACAAATGCTTATTTGGGTTTACTTGACCGGAAAGATCACCTGGGTGAACTGGTTCAAAAGTGATAAGGTCATCAAACTTAGAGAGGCGCTCTTTAATTATCTCTAAACATTATTTTTGCTTCAAGGAAAATTTACGCAGGCCGTTCTGTTCTAACAAAATATTTTTTTAACGTACGGTGTTTTATATCTCTAATACACAATCAATAGATCTAAAGAACTTGAGTGGATTGTTTGTAATATTAAAATAAATGATTTTTACATAATTTATATGTATCTTTGCATGGTACCTACATATAACAACATAACATGTTTCAATATTTTTTTTTGCCTGTCTGTTTGTTTAAGGTAATCTTTGAAACAGCTGGGGCGATTTTGCGAGTCTTTCACTGGCAATTAGCTGATAATAAACAGTAACATATGCTAATAAAATACCAATTCAAAAGGAGTATAAATAAAAAATATAGCAAATTGAGCAATAAATATATATGTTATTAGAGTTTTTGTTTACGCTGCGTAAACGGCTGAAGTTACGCAAAAAATATGTTATAACGCGGACTTAGTCGCGGGCGCAGCTAGTTAGTTGATAAAATGAACAAAATTTCAATAAATGGGTGTGACGGTACGTACGTCAGTGATATTGTGCACTAAGTGTCGAGAATTCAATTTCTACTCGGAACAAATATTGACATGTTGAATATTTGGGTTTATTATGTGACTAGCTGTTACATATATATAGTATATTGATGTCCAATATGTGTAGTATATTTGTAAATGATCAGAAAAATATACTATGAATATATTATATATATGTTATTCCTCTGATGTCTGTAAGTGCTTTAAGCAACTTATTTGGAAGTCAGGTCAATGTATGAGATGTTGTGTGAATTTATAAATAGTTAGTTTGATGAGGATTATTAAAATATTATATTATTATATTATGAATAGTGTTGCCCAAATTCAGTCTTGGTCTTGCAGTCTTGGTCTTGTTCTTGCGTTTTTGCAAGACCAAGACCAAGACTGACCGTGCAAGACTTGAGCAAGAACAAGACATAGCCTGCAAGACTCTTGCGTCTTGCAGCTAGGACTTAGCGCTATTGCACAGAGTAGTTAGGTGTAACTAATATATAAATGGTTTAAAAGTGAGAGCGGGCATTGACATATTGTGCAGTTCTGTCACCAAATTTAATGAATTTCAAATCACAGCTAGTGAATGGCAGGTACTCCAAAAATTACATAAATTTCTAATAAACTTTAAACTTTTAAGTACAAAACTTGGTGGAGACAAATATATTACATTACCGCTAGTCATTGTATCGTTCAATCTCTTGCTAGATAAAATTGAATCCATGGTAAAACAGTTAGATGAGAAACCTAATCGATCTAAAGTGGATTGAAGGCTCATTCTAGCTTTCCAAGCAGCCCGAGACAAAATGCTTAAACATTATAAGAAGAGCAACTGGATTTATTGTACTTCTTTAATTTTAGACCCAAGGCATAAAGCTCAGACTTTTGACCTGACAAAGTGGGGAAGCAACTTAAAACAGAAAGTGTGCGCAAGTTCAATGAACTTAATGAAGAATATAGAAGTCTACACTCACTGAACAAATCTCTGGAATTACCAAAAAAAGAAAATAAAGTATGTGATGAAGTTGAAGACGTAATAGACTTTGATAAACTCTATGAATGTCCCTCGACGTCATCTGGATCTTGTCTTCAAGGCTTAGTGATAGACGAGTTGGAGGAGTACCTGAGAAAACCAAGAATTGCCAGCTCGGAAGACATTTTAGATTGGTGGAGGACGCATGAGACAGAGTATCCGACTTTATCGAAGATGGCCCGTGATTTTCTCTCAATACCTGCAACTTCAGTACCTGCTGATAGATTATTTTCTAAAGCATCATTAGTAATTAGAAAACATAGAAATAGGTTAAATGATGAGTCAGCCAGATGGTTACTTTGTATTAATTTTTGGTCAAAAGAATCGATATAAAGTAACATAACCTAACGATAAAGCTGTTGTGTACTGTTATGTTTGATTTGTGTTGTATTTTATTTTTTATTGAGATAAATGATACATCGTACAATTCTTTTATTAAATTCCATATAAGTTAAGGGTTCAATCTTTCTAGACAGATATTGTTCTTTAAAATACAGTCAAGTTATTGTAATTAATTTGTTTATTACATGTTTTAGCAAATTAAAGCTTTTTGCTAAGACATGTAAAAAACAAATTGGAATGTGAAAGTAACTGTTACTTAAGAGAGACCTGCAAGACCAAGACCAAAACCAAGACTGGCAGCGCAAGACCAAGACCAAGACCAGGTGTATTGGCGCAAGACCAAGACCAAGACTGGCTAAGTCTCGTCTTGTTCTTGCATTTGGGCAACACTAATTATGAAAAACATAAAATTGATAAAGATATTTACCTTTTATTGACTATAACAGGAAAATAACAAAAATATTGAACTTGTAGTAAATTTTGGTAATTCCGTTTATACACGATGTGACCCATTATATCTGAAGCTATCGTTCGTGACGCAAACCATAAATGGTAATATGATATTATATTACGAATACTACAATACCACGAATGAATCAACACCACGAGAACTGGGAAAACGTCGCTTTCTAATTATTTAGATATAAATGAGGATGACATAATATGTTACTCATACTTTTGCTTCAATCACGTTGTATGGTTTTAAGGTAAGGGTCACTATGAAGTGAATTGTTCCCACGATCAACTTGACTGGCAGCAAATATATTCGCCCATGCAATTAGAAATGCATATTGAAAAAACTGGCATGGTTGTGAGGTGTACCATTTGTCGTCAGAGGCGACTGAGGTACCAAAACAGAATGATGGCGGTATATCAATCCAACTTAAATACGCAGCAGGGGTTGGGCAGCAGCATCCCCATCTCGAAAGCTGCGCTCTGCTATTGACAACATGCTTGCCCACGATTTTATTGGCCTACGGCCAGCAGTGGATTTCCGAAGGCTGGTATGATGATTGATGATAGGTAAAGGAAGTATACACACAAAATATTTATATCAACAGATATAAATAAACACACCAGAAAATAATTCATATTCGTTTAACAATATATATATATATATATATATATACAATATAAATTTGAATTGAAGACAGGAAAGACAAAAAATTACCACAATGAGGTAGAACTCATATAAAGTGCGTCTGCATTAGTTCTTCACTCTAACCTATTTCTACCTCCAAATAGTAGCAACACATGTTGAGAGTAGACGCGACGAGTAAAATTAGTAATGTGACCATCAAGTCACAAGGTTGGCGAAGGGCTTCAGTATTTGCTGGTGTGTCGCCTTAGTCATATAAAAAAATAGTGGATTTTCTGTTGTTAGGTCCAGGTCTTTCGCTATCTTACGCACAAGAAAACATATTTCTCAAAGAATATATTGTGTGGACATATTCATCAAAAATACGACGTCATGTCTAAGATACTGCGAATTTGTGATGATACATCTGCGCCGTATGCATGCATGACGTGCAGTGTCTTTAACGATTCTATTTTTATACATTCCTCTAGCTTTTTCAATTATATAGAATTATAGAACACGACAGACGTTATCCTGATTAACAATATAGATACTGACTGCAGCGCCATCCACTGGTCTGATTTGTGACCTAAATCGGTCTATCCATTTAGGAGGGCATACACACGTTATATAACATTAATAATATTTATAATAATATTAATAATAACAATAACTTTATTCAACAACAAAAGGAAACTTAAACTAAAATACATTTTGATACTTAAGTACCTAAACTCGGTCTAGCCTGTTTTTATAGACACCTACTCTTATAAAAATGATATAGGACTTTTTGTCGTACGATTGCATGTCCTAAATGTAGACATAAGCTAATCCATAGGCTAACGCTGAAACGTCCTGAATAGGCATTAGAATTAGACTATTTGCCAGATTCAGCCAAATTCATTCGCTTGTTTATCTTACAAACTGTCATCATTAAATTTTTTACGATTTATTTAACCACAAAACAACCTCCTCAGTACCGGATGTCGTAAGAGGTGATAGAGGTTCTGGATCCATCACGAACTCTACACTACATATTTTGTTTAGGATCTTCACTCATCAGCAACCTTACGGTTAAACATGAAGGAGCCTTCATTGCGGTGCTCTCAGGGTCCAATCCCAAGACAAGCTCCGGAAGCGGAATGCAATTATGCCCAGCATACACGGGCTAATATGATAAAAGTGAAAGTTTGAATTTGATCATTCTACTAAAACTCCTAAATATGCTATTATCATCATCATCATATCAGCCAATGGAAGTCCACTGCTGGACATTGGCCTCCCCAAGAAAGGGGGAATCTTGCTCAAAATTAATGCGCAGGACAGAGCGTAGCTTACGCAACTAGAATGCTGCTGATTGCCACCCAGTTATATTTGAACTACACTGTTTCAGAACACCTGCCTCTTACGACACCTGGTACAGACAAAGGTACTCTTCCGATACCCCTCAGCAATCTGCCATATAAAATCAGCAATATATTATATAAGTCATGCTGATTGTAAAATAATTTACTTACATCGATCGAATAGTATTTAGATTAATAAAGGATAAAAATCGTATTCTTTTAAATTTATTACATGTTTCTTTCTTTGGAAATCTAACAGAAATTAAGCCCGCTTAAAACACACATAACACCATTTTTGGTTACAAAGGTAAACGGAATATATTACGTAGGATGTTTATACGTAACACGCTACGTCACAAAGTCCCAGGTCCCATTTCGCTTTATCTGTGCGGTTTGTGCCCCAGTGGTAAACCCGAACAATTGTTCATATATAAATCCAAGTTTCATCAATACATTCATCACAACCATTCAAACGTTGCGTTGCGTTGGTCTCATTTGACTAATTATTTATAATAAATTGTTATAATCATAATTAACAAATAAACCGCCAAAATGTTTGGATTTGCCGTGTTCTTTGTAAGTTTTTTATTGATTTGGTGTTAGTTTTGACCCATTCAAGTTATTATTTTCTGTTTTCGAACAGGTGATTCTATTACTCACTTAGAATAGTGATTTTTTTGTGGTTACCTTGTTAGTTTTATTTAAGATGCCCGTTTGTTGAGAATATGGACTAGAACGGGAAATTTATTAATTTTTATTGCTGCTTTTGTATGAATTAAACATTGCTTACTTCTGTTTTGAAGATGTTCTGTTTCTTATTTAAATATATTTAAGATATTTAACACAATGAAAATAGGATGAAAAAAATACATACCAAATCTTTGTTTATAGTTTCTGTTGTTTTTTTTAATTAGTGGTCACTTTTTTCAGATTGTCATGAGCGTAGCTGTCGCAAAAAATATCCTCTCAGTACCCACTGGTAAGATTTAACTTTCTTTACCTATCTTTCAATAATATACACCGTTTATCTTTAAGTATAAGTTATAAGTATAATTTATTTAGTCTTTCATTATATGACCAAAGAAAGACAGAAAACTACAGTCTGCCAACCTTTTAAACACAACAGACAGACATGTTGCTTCTTTCATTTTTTTATAATCGATATAGTTTTTGTCTTTTTAAAAAAAGCTGAAACGAAAATATGTTGAATTTAAAGTCGTCTTTTTTTTAAGTCACTTAAAAAGTACATATATTAAATAGGCAATAAAGTCTAATGTCAAAGTATTATTTAGTTCGTATAAGAATTTTTTTCCTTTCACATAGGAAAAAACAATTAAATTTTATTATAGTTTAACGTTTTTTTTTTCAAACGGCATTTTTCATTTGCATTATATTATTGAGCATTTATAACAGTATATCCTTAGATTCTTACATAATACGCAGGTCTACCAAGGCTTTTTTTATATAATAAAGGTAATAACTTTGTTTTTTATTAAATGTTTCAGCTACCATGCCAGAAGAATGCGAAGGAAAGACATTTTGTTTTCAGAAGAACAGCGAATATCCAGACGAGCTTTTTGATAAAATAATGAATGATTTTGTAAGTATAAACTGTTTTAGAATCAGCATTAAGTCAACAATCGAGAACATTATGTTTAGAAGTGACAGTTACGCTTTTAAACGTAGCCTCAAAACGTAGACATTTTATGTAGGTTAATTTACATGTTATATGGGTTTCAAGGATTTATTGAAGCGTTATTTGGTCATTGTCCATTTCAAAGGTTACCAGAATCAGTTCAGCTTACTTATTATATACTATCTGACCCAACAGAAGCTGTCGTGTCTTAGAGTTATGAATATTGAATAATAATTATTACAATTAACAAAAATATATAGTTTTATACTCAGCCATGAAATAGCGGCAGAATAGAATAGTACGTCCCTCTGAATCAAGTGTCGTATGGTTTCAGAACCAGTAAAATGTGGTTCCATCCGAATTAGTCTAGTTTAAATGCACAGGACAGGGATGGGCAGCAGCATTCCCACCACGAAAGCTTCGCTCTGCGTTTGCCAACACGCTTGCCCCGTGCGGCTATTATGTGCAATTTTTTTCCTATTCTTGGGATGGCCTATGTCCAACAGTGGACTTCCAATGGCTGATATGATCACATAATTATAATTCTGATTATATATCTGTTTCACGCGCCAGCTGTCTAATGAAATAGGGTTTATTTTTTATTTAAATTTAAATTATCTATTAATGATTAATTATTAATTTTTCAGTTGGAAGGCAACGGTAATGGCAAGCTTGTAGTCACAGAATCGATTTCAAGGCGACAGGGCAACGGCCAAATAGTCCACGATTGCGATCGAGATATTAATGTAAGTATACCTAGTCTGTGGTTTCAAATTAATCAAAGATGCCAGTCCAGTGTGACGCAGGCCACCCTGGGAGTGAAGTAAGATGAAACTAGTTCGAAAAGCTGAAGCTTTAGTGAATTAAAGTTCAGTTCTTTAGATTCGTATTTAATTCTGTCAGTTCTTTTTCAATCATTTCATTTATCACAAAAGTGTTCGATTGCTTTGTTTCGGTTTTGAAGAACGAGATATTGAGTGAAGTTAATAGGTAATGTGACGTAATACTCGTAACTGCAATTCACAAGGTTAGCACGCTCGTTATACTTTTGATAATACTGCATCTGTTACGCTTAATATCTCGCAAACCGTATGTAAACATAAATACATAAATCGCCTTAGTCATTAAAAAAATAAGTGATGTGTTTTCCTGTTTTGTAAATGAGTGAAACTCACTGGTCTTACGTAAATAAAAATAAAATCATGACCACAAATGAATTTGCAAACGTTACAATAACTTTCGTATACGGACAAGTCCAAGGAATGTCTTAGAGGCGTGTTATTTGGCTTACTATACTCATCATAAAAGCCATTAAAAGTCCACTGTTGGACACAGGCCTCCCCAAGAAAGGGGTATGTTGCCGCGCTGGGCAAGCGTGTTGGCAATCGCAGAGTGCAGAGCGACGGGGAAGCTGCTGCCCATCCCCGCTTTATACATTTAAGCTGATTTTTTTGCATGGATATGCCGCCATCTGCCGCTTCTGGTACCTTAGTCGCCTCTGACGACACCTGGTACAGGGGGAGGTACTATTCTAGTCAGCCGGTATCTCACGGCATACATAGTTGGTAACTAGCAGTTATAAGAATTAACTTTAACTTATTACTTATTATTCTCACAGGAATGGGAACAAAGCGGGTTAAATAATATCATTAATTATAAATGCGAAAAAGGTTGCTAGCCACCAGCAGTATCTATTTGAAACAGGTTGTAAGAGGCCTTTAAAGTATCAAAACCAATAGATGGCGATGTATCCATTTAATATGCCCAGCGTGGACCAGATCGGCAGTATTATACCCTTCGCTAAGCTGCTGTATGTAACTGCTTCGCAGCATTACAGCATGATGAGCAATTATGGGCAACAATCCCCCTTCTCTTTTTACCCTAATATGATGATGATAAAATACACGGATCCAAGTCGTAAATATCGTTTAGTTTAAAATTCATATATTTTTCTCACGCAGATTGCACCAATACATGAAATAATAGACGAAAATGACAACGTACGATTCGTAGCGCAGTCGAAAAAATTCCAGCAAATAATCCGGACGGAGTCTTGCAGGTATGTATTTTACAATATCACCTGCTTCAGCTTCAAATCTATCTATCTCTATCTATCCGTTCATTTGATCTTGTCAAGCAGAACTATATGGATCCATCTATTGGATGGTAAGACAGTTGCCAATACAAAATTGATAACTAAATATAGAATGCTTATTACATTAAACGCTTAATGGAAACATCGAATGCTATGAGAACTATAGACGATAGAATAATTAATAAGTTTAATTTTAATCAACAATTTATATTGCCAATATTCTATATAAGTATTATAAATTTATCCATTCGCCAATGTATGCAATTCTTCATGCAAAGTATTCACCTTTTTGGTAGTTACAAATTAAACTATGAATTTAAGTAGCTACAAGTAGCTAGTCTACTTGGGACTGAGGTCATTCATCAACGAATCATGCTACTTTACTTTTTTGACAAATCTACTTATAATAATATCAACCAGTCGACTAAAGTCTACATTTAAGAAACTATTATTAGCAATTTAGTTCAAATAAGTTATTGCTCAAAAATTATACGTAGGAGTTAAAGTTCCTTGTTAAATCTCACACAACAGTGTGCAAACGAATATTGCTTAAATAAACTATTTGATCACAGGGCACAATTCAGCAAACTGATCAAATACTTCTGGATGCAATAGTTATGATACAATCCGATTAAGTTCATTAGTTCAGTCATACTAAACGACTACAGTTAATCCACTAGATAGTCTAATTAATTATACCATTTTACGACCAAGACGACGTGTATTAAAAATTTGCAGATGAGATTATAATTTACTTGCTTTCATTCGCGGCTTCTCCTGCGTGAATTTGCTATTTAAAGGAATCATATTTTAGTACTGAAAGGAGGTATCTATATTATTTCTTGTGAAATACTACGAAGATCTATGGAGTAGATAACACGTGAAAAGCGTTCTAATAACATTAGGTAAAATCACTAAACGCCATCTATTGATTTTTACTTATATATACTTTTTTCTAGTTGAAAGATATGCTATGTCTATCTACGTACTCACAACTATATACATACAACATTTCAAAGATATCGGTTTAGTAGATAAAGCGTAAAGATGTACGAAACAGACTTACTTTCGTATTTATAACAATAGTGATCAATTTAATTAATAAACATTCTTTTTATGAATAGTTTAGTGATCAAGGCAGTAAAACTTTTTTAACAACTTTTTGTATACTTTTCACTCATAACGAGAAAAAAAACAAACTTTCACGGATAAAAACAAATATACTAAAGTATGTCAACTACAGTGTATAAGTATGTTAAGGCGGAAATAGATTGAATTTGCTGTATTTTACTAGCTATCACACGATGAATTTCCTTATATATATATATATATATATATATATATAGCACGAATATATATATTACGACTTTACTATATTTATTGATAAATATTGATTTAGGAGTGATGATGAATGAACCATAAACTAAATGTTATTTTTTTTTCAGAAATCCTGGTGTATTGAACCGGTCTCAGTGGTTCTCCGTAGAATTTTTGGCAGAGATTGCTCAGTTCCAGTGCGTCGAGAGAAAAATCGATTACCATTTCTTGGTCCTCTCATTGGATGGGACTCAAATGGAATCCGTCAAAGTTAAGGGTGGGCTGCCCGTTTGCTGCTCATGCAAATTGATTAAGGTTTCAAAATCCTAAAGAGGATACTATATTAACCGCTTGACACGGGTTCATTTAACTTTTAAATTTCAAGTATACCTGTCCAGTTACCTTCGGAATAAATGTATTGTCGCGTTCTAAAACTGTTTAACAGTATTTATTATGAATATGTATATGTTAGAAATAATTGTAAGGTTTAAGTAGACTGATTATAAATCACCAGGGATAGTTCAATACCGCGTACGTAGCAATTATCAATTAAGTTCAAATTTAAATAACAATAGGTGAAATTGCACCGTTTTCGCTAACGCCCTTATCGCGGTTTTGAAGTATTACTGACAAAATATTTTATTGTTAATATAATTGTAAATGTTGAAGCCCTACCAAAGATTTAATTATAATATATATTTAAGAATTATACATCTGTTTTATTTTTATTTAAGCTTCCCACTAGCAATTTCATACATCATCGTCTTTTTAGATTTCTTCTTGTCGGGGATAAAAATCCCAAGTCATTTGTAACGCCAGACTCATCAATTATTTTAAATTAATTTTTATCCCTTTGTGAAAATGTACATAAGCCTTTAAAATAAACGTTTAACAGCTGAAACAGCACATTATTAAACTGCGCTGTTTGAGATGGATATACCATCTGCGTTCCCGGTACTTTAAGCGACACTTGGTACATAACCGCCGGTAACCCACGGGTATATATATTGCAAAAACTAAATATTAGTGAGGTGAACTTCATAATATTTACATTTTTAATTATTAAATGTTTATAAAATATGACCCTAGTATCAATAAGCTGTCAAAAATTCAAAATTTTGCTAAAATTTGTCAATGGGTAATCGCAGACCTCAGTTAGATAATAATTCTGCTGACCCGTTTCATTTAAACTGCTGTTTTGGATGGGGGTACCCTCTGTCGGTTCCGGTACCACCGTTATTTCTTACGACACCGACACCGCCGGTACTCTACTCAAATCTGTATCTATTTTTTTACTCTTTCACCTAACTGTACTCATAAAGCAGCTTGTGTTTGAAAATGTGATCCAATCAAATCGGGCATGGATTAAAGTTAAAGGCAAATATATTTTTTATAAATACAGATTTACTTGTTCTAATTTATTACTCAAATTTAATCAATAAATTACCTCAAATTAATAATATTATACCTTAAAGTATAATAAAATTCATTTGACCGAATCGGTCTATGATAGCCTCCTTGAAACAAGTCTGCCTACACCATAAACTAAGTTAGCAGGTTCATTGCTTGAATTACCAGAAAACAAAACTACAAAGAAACTGGTGATTCATTAATAAAAACATTTTTTAACGACTTATAAACGCTATATATCTTTTTGTTACATTTTCTACCTATTACTTCAAAACAATCATTCTTAATAGTGACAGATGTTATGTCATGCTCGAGTATGTAATTACTAGTTCGCAATTTAAATTTTCATGAAGGTGCTAATTGTGTTTTGTGATTTGGCAGTGCTAGGGTGTTGACCTTTTTATAGGGTCCAAGTAGTTGGTATTCTCCAACCATTTTGTCTATTGAAATGAGGTGTTTTCTAATGTCAATAGACGTGTCACGTAAATAAGCCTTAAATGCATATTGACGGATACCATTGACAGGAAAATAAGCCATTCATGAATATATGCAAAAAATTTAACTTTCTGTTAAGTTGTGTTCAGTTAAGTCAACATAAATTGATTTTTATTAAATGTACTTATTTGACGGGCCGATGGCGCAAATAGTTGTGATCCTACCTTGTGCGCCACGAGTCGTGGGTTCGATTTCAAGCAAAATCAAATATTTATATTATAATATTTGTGTTTGTTCTGTGTCTGAGTGTTATTAAAGTAGTATATTTCTGATTCCTCTGTTGACTGGCGTCTGTAATACAAGTACTTTAAGCGATTTGCCTCGGAGTCAGGTCAATGTAAGAGATTTTGGTTTAGTATTACAATAATTTTCGCCCGCGATTTCGCCCTTTAAGACTGTTTTTTATGGTGGCAATTTTTCCAGGACTAATATGAGCTATATCTTTACTAGGTTCAATCTTTTCACTAAATGATAAATTGCACTAAATCAATGGTTAAGACATGAACGTATAATGAGCAGACAAACTAACAGACTCATGTTAGAATTTGTTTACTAGTCTTTTAAAAATGTGTCTATATTTTTCTCTGAAATTTTTTAAGTATGTTTACTTCGGCAAGACGTCACTTGCATAAAGCCGATGTTATACGGACGAGCGATGTTTTAGTCAAAATTATGCCTAAGCAATGTCATTAAATATGTGTATTAACAGCTAGCAATTGTGTTAGCTAGTAACCCAGTAGGCGTCACCCTGTCCTAACTACAATGAATATTGAACTCCTATTGGTATTATAAATATTGAAAAATCTAAGAGATAATTTTTAAACTATAGCGCCTTCTGTCAAACGACTGACAGTTATGTCAAACGTCTACAGATTGCATTAAAAAGGTTTATTTGGTCGTTAATTTTTCCGTTAAATTTTCAACTCATTTAAAACTCATAACAAACTCATTTGAAAACATAACGAAATTGCTCCAACCGTTACCGTATGACGTCGTGACCAAGAGAAATAGGGATATCTATATATATGAAGGGAGAAGCTGACTGACTTTCTAACATATCAACGCAGTGTCTTAACTATAAGGGTTAGAAACTTAAAAATTGCTTATAGGTTCGTTTCATAACCTAATAGAGCACTAGGAAAGGATATTTTCAAATTCATTCTCATAAAAAGTGAGGTAGAAGGTGAGTACGAACGTATTTCTCAATAAAAAACCTTCGCACCGAATAAGCAATGAAAAACGTGTAAAATATTTTTTCAGAAATCATCCCTTTAGGGGGTAAAAGTAAAACTTTCATCAGGTTAAATTGGATAATATAGAGGGAGTCTGTATTTTTCTTAAATTCTCACGACTTACATGTTTAAAAGATACACCATTATTGTAAAGCTTGTTCTTGAGCCCTTGAACAATATAGTTACTTAAGGAAAGAAAAATAATAATTATATCACAGGTCACGATATAAAGTAATTTCAACGCGGACAAATTCGCAGGTGATCACTAGTCACTAATATATAACTAAGCAATTAACCTAATTCTTATTCAAAATTTCCATAATACAGCTATTTATAATAAGGATAAATCGCACGAATAACTTTAGTAACATCAATATTATTACAAGCAAAAAGTTGTGTAAAGTATTTCATAACAAACCGTATGTAATTTGGACACGTCAACCAAAAAAACCCTTTGATCACAAAAGAAAAACCAATAAAACTATTTAATAATAATATTCTTTATTGTACACACCATAAGTAACACATTCAAATAACATAGAAAAATATACAACAGTACAGTACAATAGGCGGCCTTATCGCATAGAGCGATCTCTTCCAGGCAACCTTTGGACAGAAATGAAATACAACAATAATAAGGCAGTTTGAGGTGCAAAATAAATTAAACAAATCTATAAATATAAACAATCTACATATATAGAATTAGAACTTGCGTTATGTATCGATGTCCAGTCAGTGAGCCGTTTTCAATGAAGACTAACTTGAATTTATTCCTACCCAAAACATAACAGATTTAGCTAACGTAGTTAGCTTAGCTTTACTTAGCCTCTGAGCCACGAAGCATTGGCTGCAACCCTCTTCGAGCAGCGCAATAATTTTGGTAGCCTTTACCACTTTCTCTAACATTACTGACAGCAAAAAGACAGCTAAACATTATTAAGAATATGAAATAAATTCATAAAAATTGACTAAAAGTTTTAAAAACCGATATTATCTTATGGAACTTTGCACCAAAAATGTAGGATAAAAAGTGGTTTTCTGTAAAAACGAGAACGAACACGAAAATTTGAATTTAAAACGTACTGTTTTAAACACCACGGCATTTTTAAAACCGTCCAGTAACGTGTACAAATGATTGAAATCATTTTGGTACCGTATTTTTTTAAAGAAGAATTAAAATCAATACCGCCCGTTTTTTTTGCAAATGGGTGTATTATATTTGTAATTCCTCCGTTGTCTGATGTCCGTAACATAAGTGTTTTAAGCGACTTACCACGAAGTCAGGTAATTTTATATTATTATTATCAGTGAATATTATATCATAATATTATTATTAGTATCCTATACATAGATATATCCGTTCTAGAACGGAAAACTTGCGATTCACTGACAAAACAGTTCTGACTGTTCCTTCCTCCGCACAAAATTGCAAGTACAGCATGAATCAAATCTTCCTTACGTCATTGGACAATGGAGTTTGACGCATAATGTAGGACATTGCTGATAAAACTGTTGGGGTTTCTTCAACTGCTGAAATGTGCGGATGGTAGAAAAGTATGAAATCGTACACTGCGATTCAAAAACGCTCTTTGTGTGCTTTACGCTAGAGGGACCCGTGTGGTCGGGCCGGCTAAAGAGGTCACGTTTCCGAAGAGTATATCACCTCCTTGTTTTCAGCAGATGCTCGAGGTCTATCTGTGGTTTATCGTTCAGTTAGTTTTTTTTTTAAAGTCAAGCGGGGATGTAAAAGGATGCAGTTGTTACATAAATTTCATTCATCATCACCATACCAGCCATTGACAGCCCACACGGACATAGAACTCCCCAAGAAAGGGGGATTTAGTCCTTTAGATGCTGCCCATCCCCACCCAGTGCATTAGTGCTGCACTGTTTCGGATGGATATACCGCCATCTATCGGTACTGGTACCTTAGTCACCTTTAACGACACCTGGTGTAGTATTGCACCTGGAGGTACTATTCTACGACAGATGGTAGTGATAGTAGTATCTTGTGCGCCAAAAGTCATGGTCATGGGATTGATATGGGTCATATTTGTCCTGGGTGGGGCCCAGGACAAATATTTTTGTGATGATATATGTGTTTGTTCTTTGTATGGGTTAAATATGTAGTAAATTATTATATTCTTCTGTTATCTGATGTTCGTAACACAAGTGCTCTAAGCGACTTATCTTGGAGTTAGGCCAATGTATGGGATGATGCGTGACTTATTCTACTGGACACGAAGATAATAATCCGGAGTTATTGCCGTGAGGTACCAGCGGAGTAGAATAGTACCTTCCACTGCACCAGGTGTCGTTAGAGGCGACTAAGGTACCAGAACCGACAGATAGCTGTGTAGCAAAAACAGTGCAGCTCAAATGTATAGGGTGGGGATGGGCAGCAGCATTCCCGTCGCGAAAGCTGCGCTCTGCGATTTCCAACACGTTTGCCTAGCGCGGCAATCATGGACAAAAAATTCTCCGTACTTTGAGAGGCCTATGTCCAGCAGTGGACTTCCAATAGCTGGTATAAAGATAGACTAGTATAGATCCTACTCACTCAAAGTGCAACTCTTTGAAAGTGACACAATTTTATAAGTAATTATAAAGAGTTTTTTCATTCTAAACAAAAAAGCAAACAAGAAAGAAAACATTCCCTGTTTATATGGTAATTATGGGCAAAAAAACCTCCTTTCTTCGAGAGGCATATGTCCAGCAGTGGACTTTTAATAGCTGATAAGATTCAGATCATTCTTGTGATAATATATCTTGCGATTGCAGAGGCTCAGTTGTGATTAGTTTGTTCTTTCATTACATTTCCTAATATTTAATTTTAAAACATTTTACCTCTTTGTTATATTAGTCGCCTTTTAGAAAGTACTTTTAAATAGAAACCTTGATAAATAGCAAAAATAACTTAACGTTTGTTTTGAATTTGAATTGCAAAAATAAATTAACGTTTATTATCTTCAAAGTTTGTTTTGACTAAATAGTCACAACAAACTTTGAAGATGAAAAGAATTATATTAATCTTTTAAGTATTATTTTATTTCGAGAAGGAAATAATTAGTTGGCTATTATTTATTAGCAAAGATTTTCAGATTTATATCGTTATCCTTAATCTGATCGTTTCGGAGAATCTTATGCGCCAAGGTTTGTGCTTGGTGAATAAAGTGCCATAGGACCCGTCAGATGTAATACTTCGGATGTAAGAATTGAGCGCGCTTTGTTTTCAAATCAGGTATATATTTAAGACAGCTAAACTAACCAAAAAAAAAAACGTGACAGTTGAGGCTTTGCATTTCACAGTCAAACGCGTTGATGTTAAACGTTTCCTAAGCACAGTGACCGCGACCCTTTACGAGTGTCTGGACTCGCGTACATAAATATATTGATGCGTGCAACGCTAGTTGAAGCATTTATGGCGCCTACCTTGTTCAGTCGACGCTGAGACGCGACGGAGCGTAGATCGTCGCCTTTGTGAAACTCTGTTTAACAAGATATCTTGTGCATAAAAAATGGCAGCACTTACAATTATTTTACTCGTGAGTACATTTTTTATTTTATTTAAATGATTAAGTATATTGTTAATAAATGTACGAGTGGATTCGCTAATTTATTTATATATATAAAATCTTACGATATGTTTCGTGTACACAAAGAATCGTCAAGTGCAATGATTGTTGTTTATAAACATAGATGATACGGGCATATCTGGGTATAAATAAATAAGCATGTGTCTTAAGATTAAAGGCGATGAAACACTTGACATCGAAACTACGTATAAACTAAGTATATAACATTTTAAAATGTAAATCAAAAAACCGCCTGTCATTCTAAAAAATGTTGGTCATTATATATCCGCGCAGTTAATATAACGATTTCGAGCAAACACATAATTGAAGTTCGAATGGGAGTTCGAATTTCAAAATTGATTATCACTAAAAGTGTAGACCAGGTATTAATTTTTGGCGTTTTAAAATTGGTTTCATATAAAATATAAAAAATCTCGACTAATAAAATTGTTCACTACATATTTTTAATTCAAACTCAGATTCAAATATACTTATTTAAGTAAGACATTGGAAGCATTTTCAACCTGTGACCCTTATGACCCACGGCATTGTAAAAGTTGTGATACTTTCAGCATACAGGAATGAATTACATACTTGAAATAATAGACTACAATGCATTGTCTAGAAATTCATATCCGTGACTGCACGGAATTTTTATAAAACGAATCTTCTGGATAGTGTTAGTTCAAAATATCTAGTTTCCGGAAAAAAAAATGCCTAACAGCTTTCATCCCACGACTTCGTCCGTCGACAGCAATCTATATCCCGGCTTGCCGGAATTTTGTTAGGTTCAAGATTAGTCTATGTACTTTCCGAAGGTCCAAGATCTTCATGTATAATTTTGTTCCATAAAACTAGCTGACCTTATCGATGCTGAACGACATGTGACGCTTCTTTGCATTTTAATCGAATAATTTAATTTAAAAAACGATAATTATGTAATAGTTGTGACCGATATATCTGTACTAAACAATACAACATAACTGACAAACGACTGACAGTTATGACAGACGCCATTAGGTGACATTAAATAAGTTAATTTGGTCGTTTAGATAATTAAAAATTTGTTATAAGTCGCGCAACGTTCTTAATTTTGATATTCAACTGCCTGACAATAAACGCAACACAAGAAGAATTTGTAAAATCGGTTTAGCCGTTCACACGTGCAGCTGTGTCCAAGAAATGTAGGGACCCATTTTTAATAAGGTAGAAAGACAAGTATGACTTGCCGTGAGGTACCGACGGAGTAGAATAGTACCTCCCATTGCACCAGATGTCGTAGGAGGCGACTAAGGTACCAGCGCCAACTGAGAGAAACAGATCAGCTCAATTGAACAAGGCGGGAATGGGCAGCAGCATCCCCATCGTGAAAGCTGCGCTTTGCGATTGGCAACACGTTTGCCCAGCGCGGCAATCATAGACAAAAAATTCTTCTTACTTGGAGAGGCCTATGTCCAGCAGTGGACTTCCAATAGCTGGTATAAAGATAGACTGGTATAGATCCTACTCACTCAAAGTGCAACTCTTTGAAAGTGACACAACTTTATAAGTATTTATAATGAGTACTTTCATTACAAACAAAAAACCAAACAAGAAAGAAAACATTCCCTGTTTATTATATTACTTTAGATAATAATTATCATATACATAAAACAACATTTTACGTAGACCGTACAATCTGCACGAGAAGCTGGACAAAAGGTGAACAAATCGACCTGATATAAATAAATACGTTAAGCGATATTTGCGATATTTTATCTCTTGTTAATAAATATTTTATGTCTTATTATAATTAATTATTTATCACCTTGCAAAAAATTAAAATAAAAACATGACATATTTTTTATTTTTTTTTAACCACAAAGGTGTCAAGGCATGCCGCTTGATGGTTACCGCAATCTATGGAGGTTATTATTCATGACCATATACCTCTGTACTACCTTTTTAAAGAACCCATTCATTCGTTCATTCCACAACCTAAGCGTATGCGGGAGAACATGTCTTAGAAACCGTTAGGTAGGGCGACCATTTTGTTTATTTAGTGTGTGGGTAAACGCCCTGTCGTGGTGCAATGTTCAAAGGTGACCGTTGGCATCATGTCAAATATTTATGAAAAGCGTTTCATTGAAATATCTAAGCAGCCAGATCGTCACCTGCCTACTCATAAGACTCCCCAAGATATTACTAATATTACTGGATGTAGAAGGCGTATACTCAGAGCGATCCCACTGCTCTAGTCATATCATCAGCCTGTGTGGGTGGTATCACGCTTGCCGGCGTATGGTATTTATTAGAGAACTAAGGGGCCCAACAACCATCAGTGATCATAAACCGCCATCACTATTATAAACGATCCCATACATTGAGTTGACTAAGTTCATTAGCTTAAAGCGCTTGTGTTGTCGATACCAAACAAAAAGGAATTACAAATATATTATATACCTACCAATAAAAAACTTTTACACCCTGACAGAATAAATGTTAGTCATATATATGTTTGTACGGATTCCTCACCCAATACAGGCTCTTGGCGCATAAGATAGGGACACTGCCGAATGCGCCACCTGTCCCTTCATTATAAAGTTCTATGCTAAAACCTTTAATTGAAGTAACAAGCATGACCTTTCGTGTATCCAATAGTAATAATCCATTTATTTTCCCAATCCCTAGTAATATTACAATTATAAGTTACCAGAATATCACAGCTTAATTGGAAAATCATTTTTGCACCAACCTGAGTACATAAGACTTTTGCTTTTTAAGCTGCGGGCTGAGAACTAGTCAGATGTAATAACAATACAACAAAACATGTTATTATAAGTTCAGTGAGTAATTCCGTGAGTAGTATGAGCCCATCGCATTACAATGTACATGTAGAATTGACATAGGTCCTAAAAAAAGGTCTCGAACCTTTTCAATCGAGTTGTCGACTTGAGAACATCTGTACCTACTTAAGGCAACTGTGTTGCCCTTTATTTTATAGTCTTCGGAAATTAGACCAATAATTGGCATATCTCATCTGTCATGAGCCAATTGTAGTAAAAAGGTTTATCAATCTAATAACGACACAACAATTCAATGCAAATTCAAAAATTTAATCTATAATAACTGAATTTGTGTTCTTTTTTAAATAGATCATCTTTTTAGTTGTTTGGTTATTCTTTCAATAGAGCGGATGTATTTATATACGTATATATATATAGATATAATTTATAAGTAAAAATTATCAATTAAATTTAAACTTAAAGAACATGATGTATGCTCACTATTAAATTGGCAATTTTTTCAATTTTGTATGCGGCAGGCAGTAGCTGTTTGTATTTCTTTTTTTGGCAGTTTATATACTATAAGTAATTTAATTTGAGGCAACATGATACAGAATAGACAATTTTAACAACTAGTTTGAAACTTTGTTTACGTCTCAGTTTCAGTATTAATGAAGGCTAACATCATCATCATTATCATTATAATATGTCCGTTATAGGACGTCTACTGTTAAACTTATATCTCCCTCCCTTCCCAAAGATTTTTAATAGGATCGCTTTAAATGTGGCTTGAGTCCAACGCGATCCTACAATTTTATCGTCCCTAATTGCCACGCTACACTGACTAATTGGATATCGGAAATCGTATGTTTCAAATGGATAAACTGCCATCTGTCGGTATCGCTGCCTAAGATACCAATTACGATACAAACAAGGCATAATAAAAAAAAGATGCAAAAGCTAATTATGATGCAGATCTCAAACATTCAAGGTCTTGTCTGATAGTTGTAGAAGATATTAGGCGCAGGCATTTTTAAATAATATAATAATTTGATGCGCACATTGTCGATTTATACCAAACACCATTAAGGTAAATTAATTTTTCAACTTAATTCCTTATAACTTGGTAACAACTCTGTTAGCTATGAAATAGGAAAAACAAGTACACGAGTCACACCAGCACTTATTTTATATATAGCTAAAATAAAGTTTTACTCCACTTGATGCAAAATATGGTATCTCCTTTACAGTCAAGCGTCTTCTTTCTTGTGTTCTCGCTAATTTTTAACAATATCGATTAATTGTCTTCCTCATTAACAATTGCTGCTTTCTAATGATGCACTTATCGGACAGTTATGTATAAAGTCATCATGTTTGTGCAACTGGAAATTTATCGCAAAGGAAAGATTTTTTAATAAACCTTAGTGGTTTTAAATAAAAGCAATGTATGGGTTATTTCTAATAGATAGACATAAAAACCTTTGCGGACTTTTTTGTACATCTTTTAAGATGTACATACAATACTGTAGTACATTAATTAGATCTATCTTGTTAAATTCAGCCAGCGTTTGCAATGGCAGCGCAAAAAAAGTGTTGATTTGCGATATCACATTAGAAAACTCTGAAATGATCAGTGTTTTTCTACTATATTATGTATGTATAATATAGTAGAAAAACACCTACGAATACACTAATATACCTAGTAGTAGTATAATAATATACCTAGTATATAATAAACCTACCTCTTAAATCAAGATATCTATTAAAAAAATTCGAAATCCGTTGCGTTGTATAATATTTATAATATTTAAGCATACATAGGGACATACAGACAGCACTAAGTGACTTTGTTATATGCTATGTAGTGATTACGTAATTACTACACGAAAATGTATTTACTTATTTTATTAGAATCAGTTTTTTAATGGCTCCCACTTTAGTTGCATATTTAAAGACATGTTCACGTGCGTTCATTCTTGCGTACTAATGCAAAACCTTAATGCAATTTCCCCTTTCATTAAGGTTTCTCTTTGTAACCTTATAACACAGGCTTAGGTCTGGCTTCATTCAATCGTGGCCATTCAAACGTTAACTAAAGAAGTATATAGAAATAAGTTTTTGTCCTTCAGGCTGATTTTAAACTTTTTTGTTGCCTCGAACATAATGCAAAACTAGTTTGTCTTTTATTTAGTTTTTTCATATTTAATTATTTTCCTGCTTAAATTATGTGTAAAGAAATCCATATTAATTTACATTCTTGACTTACTTGTATTTGTATAAAACAAGGAAATAAAAAGCAAATCAAAAGGTAATACTGATTGATTTTTTTCAATGTAAGTCTGAAAGCGTTAAGAGGGTGTTATTTCTAATAAGAGGGTATTGGTTCTTTACATGGGATAGATATCATACAAAAATTTGTCTGCATTAATACTTCACTCTCACCTGTTAGCACCGCCAAATAGTAGTGTTCGCATAGCTGTGTTCCTGTTTGAAGGGTGAGAGAGAGAGGCAGTGAAATTACTGGGTAATGTGACATAATATCTTCAAGTCACATGGTTGGCAACACGCTATTGATCCTTGTGATATTACGAGCGTGATGCTTTTATCACGCTGACTACACTTGTTTGTTGACTTAGTCTAATAAAAAATATATAGTGATAAAAGTTAAACAAACTTTAAGTCAATTTTGATCTGTCTAGCATGCTGTTAAATATTAATGTTAATTGAAAATATTAATTTTGATTGATTGATCTGGTGCTAGATGTAACTACATAATAGGGCCATAGGTTGCATTTCCCTAAGTTTTATTGTATTCTAAATAGTGCAATTTTATTGGGCATCTGTACTTTGTATTATAAATTTAATCCCAATAGTAATATGAATAATTAATTCACATAAAATCTTACACGTTAACCTGACTCCGAGATGAGTAGCTTAAAGCACTTGTGGTACGAATATGCGACAACACCAAACAGCACAATTACAATTATTATACTTAAATACATATAAATAACACCCAGACACAGAACTAACACAAATATTCATCGTATAAATATTTGCTCTGGGCAGGAATCGAACTTACGGTCTTTGGCGCACAAAATAAGATCACACACTATTAACTGTGCCATCGGGCCCATCAAATAGTCACTCTCGTTCTAAAATATTGACATAGGTACTTAGAATTTTTTTCATTAGAACATATTAAAATTTAATAAATCTAGATTAATATCAAATCAACCTTGATCAGTTTTATGCATTAAATTCGATAAACAAATATTTATTGACGTTCGCTATTTTTATACTTATAGATATTTAGAATTCTCTTTGCAACATCATATCAATTCGATATGTATCTATGCTGTTTCTTAAATTAAAAGAAACATCTTAGAGTTTTTATCAAACAAATTTTCCACTACCGCGATTAGAAGATAATTTCGCGTACGCAAACAAAATGTTATTGAACCGTGGTGTACCGGCAGAGTAAAATAATACCTCTCCCTCTACCAGGTGTCGTAAGAGGCAACTTCTAGGGGAGGTCTACGTTCAGCAGTGGACTATCAATGGCTGGTATGATGATGATGAAATGAAATGTGATTACCAAACGAGAAGTATCTGCATTTATTTGGATGTTTTTAACCTTATAATTAAAATATTGTCAAAGAGACTGAGTTTAGTAACTATTGTGGGAACTCAACCTTATTGTTAGAACTCATCATCAAAAACTCGCTCAAACCTCTTTACATTAAGCCTTTTTATTTTTCATCCTATATACGAGCAGAGTCTGCATATAGTCGGATGTTGTTGACCTTATTATTAACATCTTGTCAAAGAGACTGCAATAAGTAAGTATTCTGAAAACTCAGTCTCATTGTGAAAACTCACTTAAGTATCCGTATAATAAAGTTAGCTTTTAGCCTATATACGAACAGAATCTGCATTTAGTTGGATGCTGTTGGCCTTAAAGTTGATATCTGGTCACAAAAGTTGTCATGAGTAAATAATCAATCTTTTTGTCAGAACGCACTCAAGTGTCTGTATCATAAATCAAGCTTTAAGCCTGCGACTGTGTTTCCGTGTTGTACTTCATCCATGGGTACTTTCACAAGATTGTATGTAGCTTATGTCCTATCATAAGGTTCAAACTATTCACTTTAAGAAATTGTAACGTATACGTGAAACTTGCATCCGAACTTAATCGTGTAAAATTTGCTCTTAACTTAATTACCTAAGATATACATAATTATGCTGCTGCTGAATTTTTTAGTAAAGTTATAAGTAATTGATATTTTTTATATAGATTTTATTTCTTTATATTTTACTTCAGTCACGTTTATTGTGATTACTTTTTTAATTTTTATATTCAATAATTAATCTGAAATAGCCCAGTAGTACACCTTGTAGCCCAGAAGGTGAAAATGATCATTAACTAATCTGTTGTGAAAGTAGGTTTTACTTCGGCTTCCATTTGCCTGTCAATTTCTATTGCAGATAGGTGGTGTTTTCTCGTTTACCTGCTGTATAATCTCGACGTCGAGTCGTAGAAAGCAGTTTGCGACGAGGTCTCACTGGCAGTAACATTGAACCGGGGCAGCTATATTTTCCCTATGCTAATCAAGGTCAATTGGTGTCGTATCGATATTATTGTTTAACTAGATATCTGCCCTCACTTCGGAATAAGCAGTCGCCATGTTCAGCCCGGCTAGTTCTATTTTCAAATACTTTTTTCTATACCACAAAGGCGGTAAACAAGCATGCGGCCCGCTTGACAATAAGTGATTTAAAATTTAAACAAAACATCTTGCGTGCCAAAGGCCGTGAATTCAATCACCACCCAAAACAAATATTTATTGGTATTTGTTCATATTGTAATAATTGTATTTGTTCAGTGCCTGTGTGCTATATGTGTGTGTTAAGTATTAAATTTGTAATTCCTTTATTATCTGATGTCCGAAATACAAGCGATTTAAGAGACGTTTTTTCGTTTGACGAAATTTCTTTTTTAAGACTGTTTATTATGATACAAAAATCGTATCAAACGTGACGCGAGTTGTTGATTCTTAATATTCCTTTTTATAAAAGCTTTATCCTAATATTAGTTTTATAGTATAGTAACTATAAAATAATTAAAGGACTTTATCCATTTCTTAAATTTCCATAAGTATTAAATTTCCATAAGTATAACCATTGAATGCCCTCTCAGCATTAATAAATACCAGGAAAAATTTGACGAAGGTTTTGCTATTACAACAGCAGTTCTGTCCTTTGGAATGTAAGAGATGCAGGTTCCAGTCGAGCTAGAAATCTGAACGAAGGTCAATATTTTCTAGTAAATTTCCTTAATAAATTCATCAGATTTCAAAGCGTAAAACCAAATAAATAATCAGTATTAATTTAAATAGTTTAAGTATAAAAAAGAGATTGCTAGATTGATCTTACTTAAATGCTTCCATTATATATTTTTCGTCCGATGAAAGTCAAGGCTGCTAGTACTCACGATATACAAAAGACTTTAAAGACAATGATTTTTTAACTTAAATAGCGAGTGATAGAGTTCACTGTCAATTGGCAGTTTTGACAGATTTATAAAGGTTGATCCTTATTTACAGGGAAACACAATCTTCAAAAGAATATTGATTATTCGTTTTAAAAATAATGAAAGCAATGGAACCAAATTTTATTTGTTTCAATGGAGACTTGATAGCTCTAGGGTTTCTTTTCCGATCTCAAGAACCATGTTGGCCAGAACGAGTAAGACATGTTCAGAAATAGGGCTGCTAATAAACGATAACGCCTACTCCACCGGTGCCGTTCCGTTCCGCGGGTCCGTTGATGTCAGAGTACATACATCACGCCTGTGTCCCATTGAGGTGGACAGAAACTATGGATCTCTACCTGTTACGATCTTGGCATACCTCTCTTGCTTCCCTTACTCGCATTAGTCCTTTTATACACGCTTGTTTATTCTTGAGACGTCTGACCTGGCCCATCTTTAATACCTCGTCTACCTGCTGAATTCGCTTGCTACAGCAGCACACCAAGAATGTTAAAACCGAAGCTATCGGATATCGAAAATATTTAACAGTTAACATCATTGAATCGGAAATAAAAATTACAAATTTCTATTGGTTACGGCATAACGTGTCAATAGCAGGACCGATTTCACTAATTCTGTTTTAGTTGTCATTATCAGGTCTAGTGTCATTATCAGGAGAGAATTCTTATGAAGATAATATCAAGAAACTTACGCAGATCTATCTTAATTTTAGCAAGCTGAACGATTAAGTATATTAACTTCTTTAATATAACCTTACTAGAGGTAGACCTCTTGCAAAGGTTGTCGGCACTGGTTCCTCACTTTCACCTATTTCTACTTCCAAATAGTAGTGTTCGCATTGCTGTTTGAAGGGAGAGAGAGGCAGTAAAATTACCGGGTAAATGAGACATTGTTCCTTTAGTTCATAAACAGTTGTGTAACACGGTTGGCAACACGCTAGTGATATCTTTGTAATTACACGAGTATCTATCGACAAGGCTATTGTTACGTTTAACATCAATTGGACCGTATGCTTGTTTGCTGACATCAAAATATAAAAAAAGCACTTTAAAAAATATATAATTGATTGTGTAATAATAGTTTTTTAAATATACTATTCGAACTCAATATATACACAAAACAAAACGTCTGTCGGGTCATATGCCGGAGTCTAATGAATTTATGATAAAATTTTATATTAAAATACGTTAAAACTATTACGTTAAAAAAACTCACACGCGATTTCCATTAAAATGGACCAAATTGGCTATTTTACAATACAAAGTGTCATACTAAAACCACGATGAACGGGAAAATCCCAAAAAAATAAAATGGCGGATCCATTTACTGAATATAATTTGTTAATATTCTGAGCACAAAACAATACGTTACGTGTCATTACAAAAGAGAATTATATGACCGGCGATGTTGTATGTCCTTCGTGACTTGGCTTTGCAATATGTTATCATTTTCCGCATCTTTATACATCGCAAGAACTGAAACTATAATTTTATCCAATTATTTTTCATCATCATCATAAATCATCTAAATGAATGATGAATGAATGAATGCAAACATGGGTTTATCTTAATTAAAAAAATAATAATCTGACATTTTCATCTTCTAATATATAATATTCTCGTGTCACATTGTTCGTTACCATACTTCTCCGAAACGGCTTGACCAATTCTAATGAACAGTAAGTCTAAGAATCGGCTACTGTCCCATAATTTATTTTTTTATAAATTATATGATTATATAATATATTTTATATAAAAATACAATATAAATACAATACAATCCAAAATTTTCACCCTTCTAACTCCTATTTCTATTAGTTTAGTCATTTTATACCATTTGTATGGTAGAACAACGTTTGCCTAAATAATTAATATATTATACTGTTATAAGCTATAAATTACGCAATTAAGTTTGTAAAATATTTATAAGAGCTGTGAATTTGAAATCAACAAATAATATACATATTCCTCACGGGGGCCAGAACCACATCTGTGAATTCGAGGAAGAGCATTGTTAGTTATTTATAAATAACTTGCTACCAGCTAAGGTTTTGCACTGGTACAATGTATACACTAACACGGTCGTATTGGTATAATAGATATATTTGTAATCATGGTTCAAATATAGGTATATTTAAGTACATGCAAAATGTACACGACATCTTATATAATACTATACATTACTTCGTCCCGGTACATAGTATTTTTTTTCCAATCCCGTTCTTGCCCCTCTATCCTATTACCTATTTAATTAGGCACAACTATGTTGTCCTTAAGAAATGGTGCTGCCCATTTCTGCATTCCCTATAGAAACGTGATAAGAATTTGGATATCGTTTATTAATACTTGAAGGCTTATGATTATATAAATTCTTTTTGGAAAACTTGTAGTAATATTCAAAATGATACACAGTTTTTGGGTGCAATAACCAAATCTGTCAAATATCTGTTTCTATGGAAAATTGTGTTTAAATATATTTTAGATGAAACTACGGTTAGCAAGCATTTTATGTTCTGTATAATGTCACAAATTCCATCGAATCTCTGTATTTTGTTGCTATTAACAACCGATGTAATTGAATATGTTTTGGGGAATGCCCAGGGTTATCCAACGATTAATAATGATGAATTATTTTACTTATCGTCAAACTACTCTACTACGACGTTATTTTGTTGTTCATTAACCGAATTAGAAGCTAACAAATTAGAAATGTCATAGAATGTAGTATTTATTTTCCGAACTTAACAGAACTTCACCAATGTTAAACACAATATGTAATTAGATGAATCATTTTTAATGGCGCACGTAATTGTTTTTTTATTTAACCGTCTTCTCTTCGTGAATATTAAGCCACGTGTGATTCATTGATATAATTATATCTGTAAAGCACATACATTAATGTCAATAAAATGAAACCGAAGGTCACAAAAATGCCATAAATTATTGTTTGTTTTTGTTAAAACATTATTATTTCTTAATACATAATCATTTATTATCTAATTCATCGTTATCAAATCAACCACAGGAAATCAACTGATGGTCATAGGCCTCCCCAAGAAAGGGGGAATTCTGCCCATAATTGCCGCGCTGGGCAAGCGTGTTAGAAATCGGAGAACGCAGCTATCTATGGGGATGCTGCTGCCCATACCCGATGTGCGTTTGAGCTCTACTGTTTCGGATGAATATACCGCCATATTTTGATTCTGGTACCTTAGTCGCCTCTTACGACACCTGGTTGGTACAAGGGAGAATCTATTCTACTCTGGTCGCCTCCTCCACTAGTGGCGTTGGAAATATATAATAGCCAATCGATTAATATAATCTTTATTCATTTAATTTACAGGTCGCACTGCAGGGCATTGTCTACGCATCAAAGTTGTCGGACGTTAGGCAAAAATGTAAGTATTCGCATATAGTGTTAAAAAAACTACTTTTTTAACGGCTATAAAACACTTATTTTTATTTTTTTAGTTTGACGTTTTGGTTACCTTGCGGCAACCGTTCTCAATATTGACAAAAGATGTGTCAGGATTTGAACGTTACAATTACAATATTCACAATTTTTTTTAATATTTTATTTACCGTATTTTAAAACCGTTAAAAATAGTTTTGTTATTAGTGGTGAACGCGTAAATATTAGAAAATATTACAGACTATTGAAGTTCACTTTATTTACATATGTCAATAGGTGATTTTAACAGTAGTGTGTTTAATGGCCATTTGAATTATTTCAAACATTTTGAGTGCTTTTGTATTAAAGTAATAACTTTATTCACTACTCCACATTAATTTTAACATTGTCAAATTTTACATTCATTCGTTAGCGTGATTTTTTTAAAAAGGGGTACAAAGTTTCCGCTCGACATACTCGTATTTATATACAAATACTATACAAACCATTTCAGATACGTATTTGAGAGGTCGACAGCAAAGTGCGCAATTTTAAGTCTCGATAAGCTAAACACCTCAGAATCATTTAACATTTGGTTTAAAATATCATCAAAATAAATTCACACGTCAATTATTAACTAATAGAAACAAACATTTTTGCGTGAGGAACGTCAGTACGAATTTAGCAAGTACTACACACTGATCATATATTGCTAACGTGGAATTTATCACATACTATACGTTTAATATTATCCCAACTATACTTGACATACGTAACCTTTGAATATGCATATGAGTACATAAGCTGATAAATAATGTATTATATCCTGATTAATTAGCATGTCAGTTATGACCCTTGAGTGTTGCTCATTGAAAATAATAAATACCGACCACGGTAATTGTTGTATTATGTAAGTATTTCCTCTTCGGGTCACACAGTCTTAGATTATTATGAAGATTATATCGATACTGAGCAATTTAATATTTTTATTAACATTCCAACCTGTGCAATGTTTGTTATATCAATTCACCTATCGTTTATATTGTTCGTTTTTTTTGTAACTAGCAACACAAATTAGTTGTTCTTTTTTTAATTTAGGTTACTTTTAAGTTGTATTCTAGTAAAAGAGCGTTCTTTTATTCTTTTTTAAAATATTTAAATTTGTAAAGAAGCATACGTACAGCGAAAGTGGTAGAAACTCTATCACTAAAGAGTCGTCAAAATTGTGACCCTTGTTAAATTGTTAGTGTTATAAATGCTTCTCTTAACTTTAACCAAAACATATTTATGAGCCCGATAGCGCTAATGATAATGATAAATGATAATAGTGATCCTGTTTTGTGCACCATGGGTCGTGTGTGATTCTTCTGTTGTCTAGTGTCTGTAACATAAGTGCTTTATTCGACTTATTTTTATGCGATTCAGGTCAGTGTACGAGATATTCTGTGAATTTATGTAGCATTTTAAGAAAAAGATAATAATAGAGCCAGATTTTTACACAGTCGAGGTCTTACACACCTTTGTTAATGGTCAAAATTATTATTCTACTTAATTAGATAAAACATGCAAATTAAAAAATATATATATTTGAACTGCTGAAATGGTTTTAGCTCAATAATAAGTAACAGAGGCATTTTATCAAAAGGTTTTGTTAATTACATCATACTGTAAAAGTGTGAACCTGATATAATAGTTTTTTGGATACTTACCTGGAAAAATCAGATCAATTTGCAAAAACTAATTATTGACTTTACACAAATAATCTTTCAGTAAACGACAACTCAGCCATAGTATTCCCCGGCCCAACTAAGAAGGGATCATCAGTACTGCCCAGTAGATATGGCTCTGACGAAGAACAACACGAAGAATGCAAGAACAAACTGTACTGCACTGTAAAACCGAAGGGGTATCCTCAAGAAAAGTTTAACAACATGTTCAAAAATGTGGTATGCAAAAATTGGATATATCTAACTTCATTTTACCGCTAACCATAGATTTTATATACATAACATGTCTCCGTTCTTCTAATGCTCTCTCGCTCTTAACTCCTTCTCATCACTCTAGTTTTTTGACATACTTTTTTACAGTGACAGCTATACGACTCTGAAACTAGCTTCCGTTGAATATTAAGCAATCCCCAAACAAATTTATCCTGAAACGCTGTCTCCGTACTTTATTTACTGATGCTGCTTCTCTAACTTTATAATCCTATTTCTGATGTACGTTATTTTATGTATATATATTATATATATACATATATATATATATATATATATTTTATATCATATGCATTTATTGCGTTTATTTATACAAATATGTATGCCACGTTTATCTATTTTGTATATATATTGCCTGCACCACTATATTTTCTGTTTTGTGTAATGGTTGACTGGGAGATGATGCCATCTAGCATTTAGTCCGCCATTTGTACATTTTGTGCAATAAAGTTAAACAAATAAATAGACATGTTCCTTATATACGTATTTAAGACGAGGCACACATAAATAAATATAAGACAATACTACTTTCTCGTACTGTGAGATTCGTCAACAAGATGAACATCATGAACGTCATAAATCTTGACTTCCGTTTATGAAATCTACAGAATCTACAAATGACAACTATTTTGAAGTGCCCAATGCAATACAAATATTTTATATTTCACAATCTATTTTAAATATTGTTGGTTGGGTTGACCGTTGCTTTGTGTAAAAAGGTAAGTTGTGCCTAAGGTAAAATTTACCTAGTATATTTGAGCTTTTATTGTAGTTAATTAGGTTGATGTACCTTACTCTCACCTATTTCTACCGGTATTTCTGAAGGGTGAATTTCCTAGGTATTGTTGCATAATATCCTCAAGTCACAAGGTCGGCAACGCGTTAGTGATATCCTTGATATTTATAGCTAGTGATATTACGAGCGTCTATAGGCTGCAAACACTATCACGCGTACTGTATGCTTGTTTGTCAACTTAGCCCAAAGAAAACAAAGACTAGAGACTAAGAGTTACAATTATTAATATTTTTAAGTCCGATGATTTGCCTACCATATGATAACCGTTTCGAAAGATATGTCTCTTTAAAAAGTGGCAATAAGCTCGAATAGAACAAATTAATTGCAAATCTAAGTTACTCAAGGATAAAATATTGATGTTTCAGGGCAAAGTGCTCCCAGGATCAAGTCCATCAGACCTTGGTGACAGGCAAGGTGATCCTGATGAAGTCGACAATTGTGAAACTGAAGTGACAGTAAGTATCTGTTGTGAAACTAAAGATTATGTTTATTTTGTAAAATGATGGTATTGAGTGACTAATGGTTTATCACAGATAGCTATATATCTAGACGACCTAGTGACATCGTCTACCGAGCTTCTGAAACTGTGGACTGTACGTCCTTCGCTCTTCTTGCTTTACATAACGATAGCTTCACTGAAATATTTTTATATCACTTGAGTTACAGACATCAGCCTAGAGGGGGGAACACATCTATATATAATACTTAAATACATATATTTAATACCATTTAACGGAACAAACACAAATATTTATAATATAAATAGTTGTCCTGGATAAGGATTGAACCCACCACCCTTGATGAACAAGATAGGATCACTTACAACTGCGTCATCGTTCTCGTACATTTTTTTGGTATAACCAATCGATTAAATCAATATAGGATATTTTGTAATTTTTCAACTTTGTTATTATTTTTATTTTACGTGTGTCTCAATATTCTTTATTCAATTCTTATGCACTCGTAGCGTTCATTCGAAAACTTGCTACCCCAACTTTTTGTGTCACCTGCCAGCCAATTATCACTTAACTATAGACCCGTACTTTGGTCTTATTGCAAATTGCGATCGTTTATATATTCATATATCCGGTTAATTCATTTTTAAATAATCTATAGTTATGTCAATACAAGCCACTGATCCGTAATTACTTTGCTAACATTTTGTTATACATCAGAAACAATATTAATTAGCTAGATTATAGAATAGCCTACCAACATCATTATAATTTGGTTATGTATTAGTGAAAATCAAGTACATACGAGTTATTCTTGATAATGACATTGACCTTTAATATTGTAACTTAAAAGTTGTAAACTGTTTTGTCCAAAACAGAGTTAAAGACCGAGAATTTGAGGCCACGACAGGATCGTGGCCTCTATATACACGTGGATTGTAGTTTGCATAAATACTTTTCAATCTACATATTAATTTATTAGTACTACTAAATATTTTATAATCTAATCCTATACCGTATTCTTCAGTATATTATATAAAACAAATTCGCTATCCGCTCTTTGTTTTTATGTATGCATCTTTAAAACTACGCAAAGGATTTTGATGCGATATCTTATAATAGAAAAAGTTTTCAAGAGGAAGGTTCATATGTATAATACATGCATAATAAAGTATTAAAACACTGATAAGTTTGAAGTGTCTAATGTGATGTCGTAAATAAACACTTTTATGCAATGTAATCCATTGCAAAGGCTGGGTTAAACCCTACGAGATAGATCAAAACTATGTACTATACTCTTCATCATTATCATCATACCAGCCATTGGAAGTTCACTGCTGGACATATGCTTCCTCAAGAAAGGGGGAATTGGGCCTAAAATTGCCGTGCTCGGCAAGCGTGTTAGTAATCGCAGAGCGCACCTTTCGCGACGGAGATTCTGCGGCCCATTCCGCCATGTGCACTTGAGCTACACTGTTTCGGATATACCACCATCAACACCTGGTACAGGGGGAGGCACCATTCTACTCTGCCGGTACCTGTCGGCTAATACCACACTATTTTACACCATAAAAAGGTGTATAAAAAGGAACTTTGGTACGTCTAATATATCTCTGAGACCCACAATAACTATTTTTATTCTCATTGCCCCCGTGCTTATCCGGAATATATAAAAATAACGAGCCACGGTGTTCGTCCGGGATGAACTTGAAAACTACTGGACCGATTTTAATTATCTAGACCGATCTCGATTTATAGTCACAATATAATTTTCTTGATAAATCTAGGTTTAGACAAGACAAGGTCTTTCAGGTCAATTATTATATATCTATATACTAGCTTTTCACCTACGACTTTGTCTGAAAGGGCTTTAATATAAATCGTATTGGAAACTTTTCCACACTTTTTTTAATAAAATTATCCGGTCTTCCCTGGCAATTTTCACATTCTCATCTCATTAAGATCTCATTAAGACCACCGGCATCGTGCGGGTTTTCATTATTTCCAACCACTAAGTGATTGATAGAACCTTTATTACGACCAGTTTCTCTTGCAGATTCTTTACTGTTGCTCAAGTAATAAACCTGCTGAAGTTTTACGATGTTTAATTGCCAACGACTTGTGTTAGGTGACTCTTATGACCCCTTGGTTCATCAGGGTCTTCTGTATTATAAACATGAATTTAATTACTTCATTTTTAGAATTGTTAATTATCCTAAATTGTTGTAGTTTTATTATATTGATTGTCTAATGGCTCTGTTTAAAAGCAAAGTAGTTATTTGAGTCGGTGAAAAGGAAGATGAAAATCGTGAAAAGACTATTTATAATTGATTTTACATTAATTATAGCACATAGGCTAGTAACTTCCAAACAATGTAGCTTTGGGTGATCGTATAAGAACGTAATTAAAACTTTCCTCTTTATAATATTACACCATTTAGAAATACGAAAATGTGTATGTCTGTGTTTTATGGCAGTTGTTGTCCGTCGTACATTAGAAAAAGTAGCAACATGGCAACAGAAAAGGGCTTTTTATTCCAATCTTGTGAAACGTCAAGCGAAAAAAAATTAAATAAAACGCGTTTAAAAGTTGTGATGGTAGTACTTTTAAACAAGAGTTCAGAAATCTAGTATATTTATTTGTCTCGATTATAAATGTACCTCATATTTATAAGCTTCCTATTGTGTCACAAAGGCTCGATTGCCGGCTGCATTCGGATCGTGCGGTTCGCGGAAGGAATGGACAAGGTCACCTGGAACTCCGCAACGATTCAATTTATACATGGCTGATTCCGAGTAAACGACATGAATACCGGATTTAGGCCTGTGATCAGATTATTATTATCATTTTTTTAAATTTTTAGTCGACAAACGAGCTTGTTTGTAGGGTCACTGAAGTCTATACACACGCCTATTATAACAAGGAAATCATTACCGCCTTGCTAATCTTTTCACTTGAAGATATGTCACACTAATAATTCATAATTATAATTCCCAAAACATCTCATAAATTGACCTGACTCCGTAGTAAGTCCCTTAAAGTACTTGTGTTATGGACACCAGACAGCAGCAGAATTACAAATATACTACTTAAATACATATATTTTACACCCGGACACAGAACAAACACAAATATCATCATATAAATATTTTCCATGCGTGGGAATCGATTCCACGACCCTTGGCGCACAAGATAAGACCACTACCATCTGCGCCATCGGGCTCGTCGGTCCTAGTTATTTCAATACATACCTCATCCTTCAAACCTAAACAGACCGACAGGTGGCGGTATATCCATCCGAAACAGCGCAGCTTAAATACTACAGGGTGGGGATGCAGGAGCAGGCAGCAGCATCCTTGTCGCGAAATTGCGCTTTTAATTCTTAAGTCCTCTTTGTAACCTACAAACATAATTTTTGTTTATACTTCTCAAACCTGTCCCGTGAAATCCAGTCTTGATAAATAGAAACACAAGAACAAAGGATTATCCAATTTTATGCAATTTAGATGTATTTTATCGACGTATAGATGGTAAAACGCCCAATTTAATGTATGACTTACTACCTGTTCCTTAGTATAAAATAGGGCATCATATGAGAACTTAGTTTTTGTAAATTTTGCATGGAAAACATGTAAATTTTTGAATGTAAACTATTTATAGGATACAAAAATTATTGGTAATTTAATTTGAAAGCAAGGTCTATTTTAACTATTTCGTTCGTGCGCATTGCATGTTGTGCCGTGACGCCATATGCTTTTATCTTTGTCTCTCTCTTTCGCTTTGTCCTCTTTTAATTCAAATGTTCATGTTTTAAAAAATATGAAACATGTTACAAAATATATCCGGTATGATATACTTATATGTAATACTTATATGTATATCATACCGGATATATCTGTTCTTAAGAATTCAGACCACATGACATACCTGAATGTGAGATGAGTCGCATAAAACAGTTGCATAACGGATATCAGACAACAGAGAAATTTAAAACCTAAGTATATATTTAACAGCAGATATGAATTTTCAGGGACCGAATACCGAATACGCCTTTGAACCCGTAAAAAGATACCGCAATCTCTATTCAGTGCGCATTTTCAGACGCTGAAGTCATCTTTACATTTGGACACGAGGTCAATTAATATTTGTGAGCAAATTTAAACTTTATTACCCGTGCTTAAAATTTCAAATTTAACCGCTAGATAGATACTAATACGCGCAACTGAAATGTATGACTTACCTAGTGATATTATTTAGTATAAAAACAAATTTAAGCGTTTAATTAATGTGTTTAATCACTACAAAATATAAAACAAAATCACGTCGCGTTTTTCTAGTTCCCTGTTCTTTAAAACAACGCAACGAATTTTGATGTGGCTCCTTAATTAGATAGATTGATTCAACAAGAAGGTTTATGTGTGTAATACATAAATAATATAGTAGAAAAACACTGGTAATCTTAGAAATTTCTAATGTGATGTGAAAGAACACATTTTTGTACTTACATTACAATGCTATAAGCCTTAAAAAGGTGACGATGGCATATGTCTATCTTTTAGGGATAACGCACACACATAGGTTTTTTTATTCTTTATTACACACACACACACATACATACTAGGTATCAAATATTATTATATTATGCAAACGTTACAATAGTATATAAAAAACTTTGCTTATTCCGATCTTTAGCAATATAAACTTTTTATTATAGTACAAACCATTATACCAAGTACGAGCCAGTCCTGATACACCTTGGAGGAACGTGGTCCAGTCCCCTGAGAAAAACTACGTGCAAAGCGTTCGATTAGAAACTTGCAAGTACGTATATTGTAAATAAAAATTATTTAATTTTTTCATCCATTTTCAGGTTTTTCAATTACTTAGATCAATAATGCTAAGTGAATTAACGATTATTACCATTTCTGTCTATCACTTTTCATCATAAGTTGATAAACCTGCAATAGTCAGGTTTTCTTTTTATTAGACCGGATCAACAAACAAACAAACACACAGTCCGCGTGATTGTGAGGGTCATCGCATCCTATAAGCGCTAATAATATCACAAAGATGGCATTAGTGCGTTACCAACCTTGTAACTTGAAGATAGTTTTAATTACGCTCGTATTATTAAGACGCAATGAAGGAGTAAGATTCCCTTATATCCTCGTAATATTCCAAAAGGACCAAGCGTAAGGTATACTTTTTATGTTTTGAAGGGGTAAACATCCATAATGCTATACCAGACATCTATCTCCACCTCTATTTCATCTAAGATTGTTTATTATTATTATTATACCATGTTGACAAACAAGCATTCCGTCCGCGTGATAGTAAACGTCAGCCGATATAACCGCTTGTATCGCAACGATATCATCACCAACACGTTGCGAACCGTGTGATTTGAAGATATTATGATATATTACCCAATCATATTACCGCCTATCTCACCCTTCAAACAGGAACACAACAATGTAAACACTGCTATTTGGTGTTAGAAATAGGTAGAAATAGTTGGTAGGAAACAAACCCACGACCCTTAGCGCATAAGATAGGATCACTACCATCTGCGCCTTCGGGCTCGTCAGTACCAGTTATTTCACTTCCGATCTCATCTTTCAAACTGAAACACTGAACACTTCGGTTTAGCGGCAGAAATAGATGTTTGAGGTACCAATGCGGACGACCTTTGTATAAAGTCTACCTCATCTATCTCTACCCTATTGCATTTATTGATTCTTAGGGCATCGAGTACCGAAGGAGGTATTTTTCTACTCGCCAGTACCTAAATCTTTTATAAAGAAAAATTCTATAATTACATGAAAACTGTTTTCATATTCTGTTATATTTCATTAAAGAATACATTAAAGTTGACATTCCAATTAACAATATTCCTCAACAATCAATCAATGTGAAATGTCGGTTTCGCTAACAAAAAAATAAAACTTTAAGTTAATTGCCAGTGAAATTCATAACAACCCATTAAAAATTTTAATTTTGTTCCTCAAACTATGCTATTATGTCTGCTTCATGAACTAATTTGCCATATTACAGAAATGAAAGGGAAGCCTGTTTCACCGTGTTCCCGAGCCTGCCAAATTACACCACTTTCTGCAAACAGAAGAAAACAACATGGAGCTTCTTGGTAGAAGTTGAAGAAGGCAGTAGCAAAACTGAGCTCTTGACCGTCGACCTACCCACTTGCTGTTCTTGCCATTACAAGCCTGTCTAAATAATTAGGCAATGTAGAATGTGTTTTTTAAACTGTGCCATTTTACCCGTCTTCAGTAATGTGTGGTAATAAACATGATCTTTACTTGTAAGAAATTGGTTTCTTAATGTTGTGTTGTTTAGTTCCAGAAACGACCGTCCTGTCACTATTGTCTGATTTAAATGGATCGACGTAATTTTATTTAACAAAATGCATTTTGCCATTATGCTGTGAAGATAAATCTACAAATGCAGATGGTAATTTCTTTCAGAAATCCATCTGTAAATATCAAATTCTCGTATATTTGATGAATTCAAATAATTCAAAGGAAATTAAACTAAATTAATATTATTAATTCCTGAGTCCGACCGGCCGTTAATATGCGTAAGTAAAGTTTTATATACAAACGTTATTTCTTCGTTTACTTTTTTTTATATACGAGTAGCTTGTATTGCTCCCAGCGTAAAAGAGGCACGGTTATGAATGTTACAAATAACTGTCATTTATAAATATAGACTGGAGTCAGACGAAACTTTATAGACATCACGTCTGAAATAAACGATTTTGTTATTTATTTTAGTTTATAAATTGTAAGAAGTATTTTATCGATCACTTGTTATTGTATATATGGTGTTGTAAGATACATGCTAATTGGTTATTAAATATTAATTAGCTTATATTTAATTTGAAAATTTAAATGGCAATAATTTAGACCTTAAAATTGGTTTGTCATTGGAATCAACGTACAAAGGCAAAAGAAATAATAAATATGAACGCTAATAAACCTTAACATGTCAGAAAACAGGTTGGTGTTCTATGTACGTACATAATGATACTTTAAAGATACAGGTTTTAGTAAAAAAATACCAAAGATTAAAATTTTTGATGTGAATGTTAAAGCAATTAGGATTTCCTGTATTCTTAATTTAAATTTTTAATCGATATATGCTTATTTTTATATCATATAACATGTAATAGACGTAGGCATGGATTATGTATACTGTAACATATTATTAACGAAATTGTTAATTCTAGTAATTATTTTTTTTGTTGTCACCTCTTTTAAATTAAATTTGATTAAAGCTTACGTGGATCTGGCAACACTTATCTATGCACAGGATTCCCGCTATTTTATTGCAGCAAATACCGTATTTACATATCATATTATTACGGTTTTCTTTGTAACCCTAATGTTTTTTCATATAAATTATTAAATTACAATAATATCATTAAATTGTATCTTGTTAGTTTGCACGCATATATTTTATCAGATCATTGTAAGTTTATTACAATAATTTTAATATAATTTAGGATTTAAAAATAAATTTGTACTTATTTAAAAACGTTTTTTATTCACAATTACCTACATGACACGAACAAAACATTAAGGCATTTGTAACAATATTTTTTGCATGCAGATTAAGCCAATCTATTTATTGTTACTAATTATGTGGTTAATTAATCATGCTGTAACAATTAGTAACAAATAATTTTGACTAACATAATTACCTGTGATAAGTTATTTTATTGGTTGTATGCTAATGAAAATGCTTATTTTGCTATAAAAATAAATATTTAAAGACTATAATTAAACTTGTCCCGGGTTTTGGGCGGGACTCGAACCTTCATCATTACCATTCCAAGTCGAGCTGGTTGCGTAGATACATGATTATTTATGACTTCAGGAAGTTTCTGATGCAACGCGAGGGAAGAGCAATACCAGACCTTGACGGGTTACTATCTTATTGCCTAGATGGTAGGGATTCTATTTTGAGCGCCAAAGGCCGTGGGTTCGATCCCAACTCAGGGCAAATATTAATACGTATTTTAGTAATTTATTTTGTGTTGTCTGTTTTCCGTAACACAAGTGATTTAAACGGCTTATAGTCAGGTCGATGCATGAGATGTTGTGTTCGGTGACGCGTAAAATGCTGCCATTTACGCATTATTGCAAAATAGCAACACTTTATTGGAAGGGTATACCTCCTCCTGTTGGTTTTGGTGACTTAGTTATATCTTTCGACACCAGGTACAAAGGGAGACGATTAATCACTGTATTTTAAACAACTCAATAATTATATATGAGTTACTATTTGTTACGTCGATAAATTTGCCCCAAAATATGCATATTTATAATAATAATATGGATGAAAATATGTTGCCCTTTGATACGGTCACTATAAAAATGCGTACCTCAATCAGTAGTATATAAAAAGTAATTAAATAGTAAGTTTGATAGACACTAACCAAAATAAATAGGTAGTACATATATACAAGAGATATAATTTTTTTTTTATTAAATATGTTGGACAAACATGCTTACTGGCCGTTTTATTAAAAGCTTTACCGCAGCCTATAAACGCTCGTAATGTCACTCACGCAATTTTAACCTTGTGACCTGAAGATAGATCTTACAATACCTAGTAATTTCATTGCCTCTCACACCCTTCAAAACGAAACATAGCAATGTTAACACTGCTGCTTGGCGGCAGTAATAAATGAGAGTGAGTTATCAATGCAGACTACTTTTATATAAAATCTACTTCTACTCTCTCTCTCAATTTGGTTGCCGAACTAGTCTATTGAAAAATAATAATAATAAATACGCAATTTCTCAGAATTAGTTCTTAGTAAGTTTTAGTCAATTTAATTTATGTCTGAAGAGATTTACTGCTATTTACTTGCTTCCAACTCATATGCACAAAAGCAAACATACATATACATACATCACGCCTGTGTCCCATCGTGATAGGCAGAGACCATGTTTGATTAGAGAGATTATTATTATATAGATTAATACTATTATTACTAGACTATTTTTACTACTCAATTATGCCCAAAAGCAATTGCAACCTATCTCTAATATATACTTCGGTCTACAGATATGATCATCTTTAAAAGGACAATCATGAAAACGTTTTCTAATAAAGTGTTTGCATAACTTTTGTACCAAAACCTTTCTAAAAATATTTTAACTGCTTTCGTGTTAAAAGCAAAGAATGCTGTGTATTTCTGGCTCGTGGCTCTACTTCATATTCCTAAATGGCTTTGTTTGGAAAAACAGCCACTTTTGCCTATATCCACCATATTGGAATTCTCAAACTTCCATTCTCGAGCCACCGGACAGACATTTCAAACATTCAGTCTGCTTACAGACTGAATTTTGAATAGTACCTCCCTTGTACGAGGTGTCGTGAGAGGCGACTAAGGTACTAGAACCGATAGATGGCAGTATATCCATTCGCCAATCAACAGTGAAGCTGAAATACACAAGGCAGGGACGGACAGCATCATCCCCGTCGCTGCACTATGCAATTGCCACCATGGCTGATATAATGATGATGGTAGGGATAGAATAAAACGTATTCGTTATGATTTTTAAATTACTAGTGGTAATTATAGCAATAATAAATATATCAATTAAAATAAGTACAATGTAAACATTGTAATTGAACAATAAAATAATAATTTAAAAGTACATATATAGCAAATGATATGGATATTGTATTTTTTAGTTATTCTTAATTGGTTACTGTTAATAATTGCGTGTAATTCAAATAATTAACCATTAGTTTCTTTGAATCCTAGAGCAGGATATAGGCTAAAACATATCGATAAAAACTCGGCTGTTTTTGAACTATGAACTTGAAAGTGAATAGGTGTTAGTGTAAGTGTTAACTTGCAGGTCCAATCAAAAAGACCTCCGGCTACCGTAGTTTATGCACCAGCGTAAGATCCAAGAGAAGCGGTTGTTATAGAACGCTCCGCGACCTCTCGGCTCACGCCGGCCAGTCAGTTGTCACCCGTCCTTTGATTAGAGCGCTTCTCGTTAACAGTTGGCATTTGCATCGACTGTCGATAAGCGCTCTAGACAGCATCCCTACATTACAGAAAAATGGAAATAAAAACGACAAACGGCTCAAAGTATGTACGATTTACCAAGTCTATAGTGACATCGAGTGATGTTCAAAACCGATTAGTGCAAAAACATGATCTGGTCTCAAATTATTGTGCTATGGATCGCCTTGGTGAGCATTCAATACTTTATAATCATGTCAACATGCTGGCTAAATTATTCTATTTCCGTAAAGGTTTTCTCGTGCAGTTGCTTCCTTTTGAAAGTAAAAGTGGACCGCCGCTTTCTTTGGCCGTGTCATACGCAAAGTTTGTTTGCCGTTTAATAGAATGACGAGTAGTTACGAGGTACATCATCGCTTTTATATGAACAAGATTACCAAGTCTGTTTCATGGTAATATTATTAGGTTGTTTGTTTGAATTTAGAAACTACTGGCTCAAATTGAGGATATATTTTTGTGTGGTTGTATCCCACACAAAAATATAGAAGTTTCGCAGTATTTTTTCTTCAAATCAACAAAATATAAAGGCCCCGATGGCGCAGATTGTAGTGATCCTGTATTGTGCGCCAAAAGTCATAGGTTCGATTCCCACCCAGATCAAATATTTATATATGATATGTATTTGTATTTGTTGTTGTTATGTGTAGATATTATTTATATGGATCTATGTATTATACATGTAAAATCTGTGTTGTCTGATTTCCAAGTCAGCATTTCCATCATTACCATTGAATTAGCCATTGAAAGTTCTTTGCTGGATATAAAATTTATATAAATAAATACATGAATTAAAATCAAAGTAATCTGTAAAAAAAAACATACTTTACTATACGAAACTTTACTATTATTATATATTAACTATTTTTCAAAATAAATTATAATATATTTATATATTTTAAATGAATACCTATACTATTTATATTGCACAATACGGCGGAGATGTCAATTAAATAATCACACGATGGTTGCAAAACGCGTGCTTGCACGCACGAAAATCTAAAAAAGCGCGCGCTTTACGTGCGTGTGAAATAGAGAGAAGAAACAGTCAGATGCGTAAAAGAGACAAATATAGTAATTGTAAAATAGTGGCATAAATGATTAAATACTATATAAAATATCAGATAACAGGATCTCTGCTCCTAAGCTATGCTGCCATAGTCATAACGCTTTTTGGTACCTCGGTCACCTTTTACAGCACCTGGTGCTAAAGGAGGTAATATTATACTCTGCTCATACTCAACTAAACTCAAAAACAGGATGAAACTAACCAAATAATAAAAACACAATCAAGGACAATCCATTAATATAATATATTTTTTTAATTTATTTACAGGTCGCGCTGCAGGGCATTGCCTACGCATCAAATATAGAGGACGTTGGGCAAAAATGTAAATATATGCATTGACATATATCAATGTGTCATTTAAACAGTAGTGTGTTGTTTCAACTCATTTAAATAATTACTTGTTCGACATTCCGCGTTATTTTCTTTAAAAAAGATCAGAATTTTTCATTTCACAAATTAATATATAGATAGAATACACTTAAAGTTGTATGCGTACTTGAGAAGTCAACAACAAAGTGGGTGATGCGAAGTCTCGATATTCATAGCACCTCGGAATCATTTAAAATGTCTTCAAAATTAATGCACCTCTTATGAGCGGCCCCGTCCTCTCGCTCGGTGGCACTAGAATTGAGGTCTGAGTTCACCTCTGAACCCATAAATGTTAAACAAATAGAAGTACACATTTTTGCATTCGTAACACAGTATTATAAGTCAAGATCATTTACCTATTTGATTTTAGTTGTATCTAAAATCTATACTTGACTTACATAACTATGAAATGCATATGACTACATATTTATATCCAGTTTAATATGAATACTATATTGATACGGAGCAATTAAATGTTTTTATTAACATTCCAACCGGTACAATGTATGTTATGACAAATCACTTTACATATAACATATTCTGTTTTGCACGTTTTTGCAAAAGTAACGACACAACTGAAAGCAGTAGTGTTTTTAACTTCAGTTAGTTGCTGTAATGTTGCATTCTAGCAAAAGAGCGGTCTGTTATGTTTTTTTTTATCGTCGTTGATAGCGTCGCATTGTAATGATTTTATCCTTATAAATTAGTTTATGAGTTATAATTGAGGAATGAGGGTGGATAGTTCAGATATATTTGTAATAACGAATTATTGGCTATACCTTACTCCAATATTCTTGCAGTAAACGAAGAGACAATTATTCAAAAGAGATCATCAGAACTGTCCAATAGACTTGGTTCCGATGAACATGAAAAATGCAGAGGCAAATTGTACTGCACTGTGAAACCGAAGGGGTACCCTCAAGAGAAATTCAACAATATGGTCAAAAATCTGGTAAGCAAATAATGTACATGCCTAAATTCACATTACTGTTAACCATTTTAACCATACATCGCGAGCGAGATTATATATAAACTCACGGATTAGTTCAAAATGGACTGTGAATGAAAGATTAATATTGATTTCGAAATGTTTACATATTTAGTTACACAAACATTGTTTGTTGGCTTTGTATACACCAAAAGTTAAATTTACAATGTATTATAAAGCTTTTAATGTTTATAATAAAACTACTCTTTTAACGGCTTTGAAAGGTGGTTTATTTTTCTAATCAACCGCTCTTATGAATGCCGCAAGGTCCGCAAGGAAAAATAAATTAAAAAAGATAAATAAACCACGTTTTAAAGCCGTTAAAAATGTAGTTTAATAAGAAGCAGTAAACGCGTTAATGTCAGAAAGTGTTAAAGCTTTTAATGCTGTTAATGATAAAAATGTGATGTTATAATAAAACATAGGGACCAAAGAGATAGAACAGTTTTGAAACGATGCTTAATTAACATTTTCAAGTCCAAATGTCCGAAACAGTAAGAAGTTCAAATATACGTCTTCTTTAAAAAGTTGCAAGATGATCTGTATTATCATTATTCATGTACAGAATAATGCTGTTTCAGGGCCAAATGCTCCCAAGGATGAGTCTACCAGAGCTTGATGAAAGGAGAGGGGATCCCGATGAAGTCGACAATTGCGAAGTTGAAATCTCGGTGAGTACCTATTAAAAAATAATAATAAAGTAATAATAACTTTATTCAACATTATGATACTTAGGTACCTAAACTAGGTCTAGCCTGTTCTTATAGGCACCTAAGTATTGTAAATTAAAGACCATCTTTATTTTGATTGATGTTGGTATTGAGTAACTTAATATTTTATCACAACTTTACCAAATAATAAATAATATTTGCGAAGCGTTGGTTGACATATAACAAAAGGCGTAGTCCTACATTCAACAAGCGCTTATGTATGGTGTAACTCGTGAATTAAATTAACTGAATTAAGAAATTAAAGAATGTTAGGGTCGTACTATAATAAATCATAATAAATTCACACAATATCTTATACGATGACTTTCCCACAATATCTTATACGTTAACTTTCACACAATATCTTATACGTTAACTTTCACACAATATCTTATACGTTAACTTTCACAAAACATCTTATAAATTGACCTGACTCTGAGATAAGTCGATTAAAGCACTTATGTTACGCACATCAGACGGCAGAAGAATCACAAATTTCATTCTTAAATACATATTTAACACTTTGCACTGAGGAGGTTCTACTCTACGATTTGTTAAAACTAGGTTTTAGTGGACTCAACTGTTGTAATATTACAGCTATTAATATATTATTTTTCGGTTCTGGCAATTGCGCGCCGCTTCCGATGCCGAGGCTTGATACTGAATTACAAAAAAACACTTTAATTTTGTATATATCTATCTATAGATGTGTAATCAAAAAAGCCGGCTTAGATTTTAGGTAAATAAATAAATGTACTTTTGACTTTATGGGACAGGGTTTATTATTTTGAATAGAAAACGCAAAATTAATGGTTTGTAATTCAAACGAAGCAGTATTTGAGTTTATTTACAATTAGTTCTTTATTTAAAATAATAAGAAAAATAATGAAACGATAATAAGTACACAATAAAGGTAATGAGTAAATAATCCTTTGATGCAATTTTAGTGACGGTATCTTTTACTCAGTACGCATTTTCAAACGCAAAAGTCATCTTTATAGGTATGTCACTCTTTTAGAATAAATTTAGTGAACCCTAAATTTATTACGTGCTCTTTGAACTTCAAAGTAGCTTTATTGTGAGAGCCACTGTGATACAAAGCTTAGATGTATTACTTACCTAGCGATATTCCTTTATATACAAATAATAATAACGTTAAGCATTTAGCGATTATACATATTAAAATTGAACAGTGTGCAAATATTAAATCCCTTAAAGTAATGAGAACAAACTTTTTTTTACGTTTAAGGTTTGATTTCATTTATACAAATTTTGCATAATTTGCATATCCGAATTATGCCAAATTTGCATAAATATATGAAAACTTTGCTTATTCCGATTTCTAGTAATATAACCTTTTTTTCAGTTCGAACCCTTGTACCAAGTACGAGCAAATCCTAATGCGCCTTGGAGGAACGTAATCCAGTCTCCCGAGACAAACTACTTGCAAGCCGTTCGATTAGAAACTTGCAAGTACGTATATTAAATACAATAAATCATTAATTTTCATCAGATTTACCTGTAATTTAGATATTTATTTACCGTTTAGGGAAGTTTTAGTCTTCTTCTATCATATTCTATCTCAAGTTGACGTACAGAGTTTAAATTAAGTTCACAACAAATCCATTCTTACGTCTCACCAGAGCCATGTGCCAGACTTTCACTGCATGACATGATTGTCTTTGAAATATTACCATAGGACAGGTACCGGTTACTTTTTATACCCACCCCTTTGTATTTTAGTTGCGTTGTTTCCGCTATATCGTCATTCCGATATCTCTGTCGCCTTATTCCAGGCTTTTAACCAAAACTTTTGAAATCAAAATTTTTAGTATTACGTGAAAATGTTTTATTGTTCTGTTGAATTTTATTAAAGAATACATAAAAGTTTACAATCCGGTAAACAATATTGCGGAACAATGAGTCAGTTCGAACTGACGGTTAACACGAAAACAACTTTCGCTAAGTAAAAAATAATAATTTCAAGGTTGCGGGCAAGTGTAAATCATTACCAATTAAAAAAAATAATTCTTCAAACTATGCCAAACTTTCTACTTCCTGAACTCATTTGACATTCTATAATTACAGACAGACGAATGCAGCCTGTTTCGAAATATTCCCGAAAGTGCCATTGTACGTCACATTCTGCAAACAAAAGACATCAACATGGAGCTTCATGGTAGAAGCTGAAGGAGACAGTAGCAAGACTGAACTTTTGAAAGTCGAACTACCCACGTGCTGTTCTTGCCACTACAAGCCTATATAATGACTTAAGCCAGTTTTTTAGTCTGTCATTTCACCAGTCTTTATTGTGTTGTAATAAACATGATCTTTACTTGAAAAAAATTGGATTCTTAGTGTTATGAATCGATAGTTAAATATGCCCACGTGAGGGAAACTGCCGAATTAGTATTATTTATGTTACAATTTTAATGCCTCGATCGATTTGGGCCGCATCCGTATATTGTTATGTCTTTTGATACGGTAACTATAAAAGTTAATAAGCAATTGATTAATCTACAATATATTAAATAAATTTGAATATTGCGTTTATAGACACTAACCAATTTAACTTGATAATACATACAAGAGACTTTACAACTGTTCGTAGGGGAGGCTTACTTATTTATTTACATGCTTAGTCGGAATTTAAGATATAAAATAAAAATAACGTATCGTGTCTCGACATCGATCTCTCATTCTTTTATTTTATACTTAATAAAATAAAAGAATGAGAGATCGATGTCGTGTGAAAAATAACATATTTACTATAAAGATAGGAAGGTTTAGACATGTTTAAAGGCAGGTTGAAAATCGATGAAAATAGAAAAACTGCACAAATACGTAGAGTAGAAATTAATGTATGGAATTGATATATGACGACACAGGAGAATATACCTGAACCGGATAGAAAACGTTAAGAAGGGCTCGATCAAAACTATGAATTAACGAGCGATTATAAAAGGACTAATGAAAGTAGAGGAAGTGGGTGAGATATGCCAAGATCGAAGCAAATGGAGATCTCCATTGGCTACGATCTACAAATTCTACCATCCCGATGGGAGACAGGTTTAATGTATGTGTATTTGGATCCAATATTCACAACTTTTAATAGAAAAGAAAGATTTTGACACTATAAAAAATGTAACAAATGTAATAGAATTAAATTAATTTTTTTAAAAGTAATTAAAACAAATATACATCATACGCAATCTTATATATAATTGTTTTTGACCTGACTCCATGATAAGTAGCTTTAAGCACTTGTATTTCGGATATCAGACATCAGAGTAATTACAAATATCGTACTTAGATACATATAAATAACACTCAGACACCGAACCAATTTAAGTATTCATTATATAAATATTTTCTCTGGGTGGGGATCGAACCCACGGTCTTCTTCGCCATCAGGGCCGTCAAAAAGAGTCTTATCTTACTTTTACATACTGGAGGCTTTAAATTCAAATCACTAGTTTACGTAATTAAATTAAATTTTTAGGCCTTTCTTTCAATTAGGTATTCATTCATACACTGAGCGTGGTACGTAGGGCAATGTTTTTACGAAATTCTATACTTACAGGATCAGGATATACAGCTGAAGTCAGCTATACCCCGAACACACCATAGGTGCACACACCAGTACCATGTTTACCATGTACATTACTACTAAGTGTACAAATCACAAATTATTAAGGATACATAATAATCAAGGTGCTTTTGAACAACAAGATGTTAAAAGAAAGTCCATCTCTTATACGTTGATATAACTTCCAGATAAGAAACTCAAAGGAATTTACGAATATCACACAACAGAGGAATACAAATTTTACTGTAGTATATATATTTGGGTGTTAAACCCTTCCAACTCAAATATCAAATCCTGTGTTAATTAAAATATCAAAAATGTTTGTCCTGGATAGGGATCGAACCCACGATATTAAAATACGTGCAAATATTGTGCGCAAGATATTACCCCCATTTGATTGACCCCAACTAATCCTGACAAATATTATAAAATGTTTTTACAACCTATATTCCTAAAATTGCATGCATATAATTGGTAGTATAGAACTCAAGCTACTTTTCAGCTCACAGTAGAAAAAACAATCTTTTCCCATAGGATTTACGATAATACACAATTTTAGTACCTACTACAAAAATATAGATGGCGCTGAGCGATTTTAAAACGAGTCATCGGGTAAAAACTGATATAATCAGAAAATGCCTATACGATTCCAATTTTTCGATCTCCACTACTTTTTTTTACCTGTTACTTATCAGATCTACGTGAAAGTTTACAGAGAAGGTTATATAGTTTCCTTTCCTCCCCAAAGAGTACCGTTTCTAAGAAAAATTCGTAAATTAATCTGTAGTAAACAAAGGTAGCTTTGTTTTAATTTAAATTATTAGTCCCCCCGTTAAAAGTGCATACGACAAATTAGTATCAAAAATTATATTCCCGGTGATTTTCAGAACAATTGGACCGACTTTAATTAAACTTTCACTGGCCGATAGCTGGCGTTGCGATGACGTGTATCATTGTTGCTTTAGTCATAGCACAAATTAAATGGATGTTAAAAATATAATAATTGGTTAATTTAATTACTGGTTATTTCAGCGATGAGTAACTAATCCGCTTCTTAATTAAGTTATCCGTATAAAGACGAACGCTGCAACACATTTATTATAACAGAACAATTCAACTAATTGCTAATTACTAACCTCTCTTCATTCGATATCAAGAACATTGTTCAAGAAGTCATCGTCAATTGGTCGTTGGACGCTATTTCGCTATTTTACTGTTAGCCGTAAGGTACCGGCAGATTAGAATAGCACCTCTCCCTGTACCAGGTGTCGTAAGATCTGACTATGGTATCAGAACTGACAGATGGCGGTATATCCATGCAAAAAAGGCATGAAGCTGGGAAGCTGCAACAGCTTCTCTGTCGCGAATTCTGCACTCTGCGATTGCCAAGGCCTATGTCGAATAGTGGACTTTTAATGGATAGTATGATGATGATGATCTTGCTATCGTGTCAGACACCTCAGTCACTTGTTACGCCTGCTGCAGTATGTACTCTAATCAGTCGGTGCCTGACGGTCTAAGAAATAAATACTAATATAGATATTTGTTTTTCCAACTAACTAACTAAAGCGCCACCGGAGGTGTGGCTCGTTTTTGACCGACCCTATACTTGGTTGCACCTTCGTACCTTACGACGCGACGCACCCCGGCCCCCGACGATCTCCGAATATCCCCGGCGAGAAGCGAAGCTAACGCTCTCGGATAACCACCATGTCTACCCTCTTGTTACAGCCTATTCTGCAAATCTAACTAATATTACTTGCTAGCTGTGCCCACGATTTCGTCCGCGTGGAATAGTTTTTTTAGGTACCATGGCTCTTTAACCTAACTTATATAAACTTTAAATGTCATGTTTATTTATATCGAATGAGTTTCTAGCTCTAAATATAGCGATACTTCCATACAACTTATCATCCCCCTTTTCGACCCCTTACAACCCTTATTACGAATTAAAAAATAAGCTATATCCTTTCTCAGGGTCTAAAGATTGTCTGTGCCGAAATTCATCAAAGTCGGTTTTATCAAAGTAAGGATAAAAGCGAAAGTTTGTAAGTCACTCTGAACAGATCTGAATAAAATGTGGCACAAGGATATCAATCTAGATTGATGATCTACACATATAGATAGGCGTTTCTTCTCAAAAAAAAAGTTTTTATGGAATCGACCTGACTTTCTGCACAGTTTATTAATATCTTCTTGTAAGCTGAAAAGATCATTAGGCATAACATATAAACCAAAGGCGAAAAGGTGCACCCTGACCCAGATAATGATAGCGTGAACAGATTTTAATTGTATACTTACAAAGAAAATAACAACTCTTAGTGGAAAAAGGGGACCCTTTTTTACTCTCTTAAAACGCTTCTTATATTGAAGATCATTAATTTTACTTAACTTCTAACAAGTATTATGAAGTTCTTAAAAGTGTATACCTACATTTATTTTCGATCGCTCTAAAATGGTAAAAAAATTATGAATAGTCAAAAGTCATTGTTTTAGGCGTCTGTTCTATAGAGTTACTAGTTGTCCCGTCGAACGTTGTTCTGCCAATTAGGTAATATAAAAATACTAAAAGACTATAAGAAGAAAAAGACTAGAAGAAAGAAAATAGGGGTTTGTGACAGAAGGGTGAAAATTTACACTTTTATGTATTTGTGTATGCTTAATCAATGAAAACAAAAAAATGTTCAAGAAAAAACAAAATAAGGGTGGACCACCCTTAACATTTAGGAGGATAAAAATAGATGTCCGATTCTCCACCCTATCGAATATGTGCTCTAAGTGTCACGAAAATCGGTCGAGCCGTTTCAGAGTAGTTCAATAACGCACAATGTGACACGAGAATGTATATATTAGATGAATTAGCCATTAACTAGTTATGTAAAGACTTCTACTAAAACTATCTATATTGAAATCAAATACTTACGTCTAAATTGGCTGTGACATTTTATCGCAATGTAATGATTACAACTAAAAACGGCCAGGTGTCATTCATAAACTTTCATTTTTAGTTTATTAAGGTCAATTTTATTTTCATCTGAAGAGATTTGCAGCTATCTATTTGCTTAAAACTTATATACGCAAAAGCTATTGCAACCTTTCTCCAATGTAAACTCCAGTCTACATGTTGATCATCTTCAAGAGGCCATTTATGAAAACGTTTTCTAATAAAGTGTTTGAATAACTTTTGTACCGAAACCTTTCTAAAAATGTTTTAAAAATACTTTGGTATTAGTATTAGAAAAACGCTACATATATATCTAAATGGCTTTATTTCATTTTGTATTTTATTATATCTGCATATCGCCTTATCCGTAGAAATAGGTACAACCTATTTTGCAAAACTACTATTTATCAGTAAAGGATTATTTGTTTACAAATCTAAACAAATGAAGTAAATACTGAAAAAAAATGATTTATTTTTTTAAAAGCGCCAAAAGAGAGACAGTTAAAATATTTAGAATACGTTTTGATTTGATTGATGACTCCTTACTGTCGGCAGATCTAACTTCAGCTGTTTACAGAGGCATCAATTTGCAAGCAAAACCCTTGTAATTTGTATTGAGTATTTTTCTTATTAATAGTTTACAAGCATCAATAAATCTAGTGTGTTCATATTCTCAGGATGTGCAGAAAGTAATCAAAACCGTTGAAGACTTTCTATTAAAATGGTATAGTTGGTTTGTTGGTTAGTAGGCTATACGTGGACAGCTACTGAATATTTGGACAGTATCGACAGGACAGAGCAGGGAGAGGGGAGGACAGGAAAACAGGAAAAGTCATGCAGCAGCAGTGTCGGCAACAGCTGAATCGATATTTAAGTAACTGTGACATTTCAGTAAAAGTATGTTTATATCACAGGTGTTTTAAATATGTAACCTGAAAAGAAAAATAAATATTTACTAAAACGGAGCAAATATAAAATCCCTAACATATATATAATTTAAAAACATGGATTTAAATGAAACGTTTATTTTTTATTTGTTGATTTCTATTAGTGAGTAAATTGATATTTGAAGAATTTTTAGAATAACAGTTGCAATTATCGCAATTTTAAATATTTTGATAAAAATTAATTGTTTTCAAACATTGCAGTTGATCAAAATAATAATAATATGTATGTAACTATATCGATGATCACATGGTTATTTTATTATTAGTTATTTCTAATTGATTGCTGTAAATAATTGCGTGTAATTCACACGATTAAACAGAGTGCCATTAATTTTTAAAAAAATTAAAGCAGGATACAATCTAGGTAGTTAAGAAAAATATCGATGAAAACGCGGCTATTTTTCGAACTATGAACTTAAAAGAGAATGGGTTCTAGCATTCCCTTAAACGTCTAGTCTAAAAGACCCCCGGCTACAATACGTTTATTCACCAGCAAAAGATCCAAGTGTAGCGGTTGTTATGGAACGCTCCGCGACCGCTCGGCGCGCGCCGGTCAGTTCATCAGTTGTCACCCGGCCTCTGTCTAGAGCGCTACTTATCGACAGTCGACATATTGACGTGCATCCCTACGTCATAGAAAAATGGAAATAAAAACGCGTAACGGCTTATAAATATGTGAGATTTACCGTGTGGATCGTGACATTGAGTGAGGTACAATAATTATTGGTACACAAATATGGCCTGGACTCAAATTATTGTGCTATGGATCGCTTTGGTAAGCATTTAATATTTATTTGTTCTGTCAACATGCTGGCAAAATTATACTGTTTCCGTACAGATTTCTCGTGCGGTTGCTTCGTTTTGAAAGTAAAAGTGGACTGTCGCTTTCTTTGGCCGTGTCATACGCGATGTTTGTTTGCTGTTCAATAGAATTACGAGTAGTTACGAGGTCATCACGACTCCTATATGAACAAGTTTACCAAGTCTGATTCTTTACTAATGTTATAAACTTGTTTACTTGAACTTAGAAACTACTCGGTCGAATTGAACATATATTTTTGTGTGGGATAGACCATAAAAGGGAAGCAATATTTGTAACGATTTTTCTTTGAATCAACGTGACTTAAATCAAAACAAAATTGTTGAAATAAAACAATATTTTATAAATTATTGTTGGTATTACCGACAGTGCGGTGTCTGACTTTTTAATTACTTCCAAATAAACGGTTTAATTATCTGACCATATTATGATATTCAGTCATAAACGATTTTTTATTTCTAACCTCTATTATCGAATTTGGTTTTGATTTGTTATAATCAATTAACTATTCGACAGCTTTATAAACGAAGTGTATTGAACTTTTGCAATAAATTAAAAAAAAATCAAAAATAAATGACTCCAAGTAAGGGGGACTTTACCCATAATTGCCGCGATGGGTAAGCGCGGTAGCAATCGCAGAGCATATTTTCACGAATGCCGCTGCAAATCGGCCTCTTGCATTGAATCCACACTGCATCTACATAGTATATATACCGCCATCTGTTGGTTCCTGTACCTCATTTTCGGTACCTAGTACAAGCAGAGAACTATTCTACTCTGCCAGTACCACATGGCCAAAAGTAGGTAGATGTAGTTTTTATACTTGTACTCAGTAAATGCTTTTTTTTTGGGGAAATTACTGTCCGTGAATAGAAGTATAGGAAAAATAACAGAAATACAAGCTCTAATCACGTAAACCGGTATGAGCAGCAATGTGAAAGTCATTCCAATTAATTCCTGCATATAGTTACTTGCACCGCGAACAAATCTGTTAGTGGTTATGATATTACATTGATGTTTTCATAATTTCATACCTAATAACACATTAATACTAGGCGAGGTACCGGCAGACTAAAATAATACCTCCCCCCTGTACTAGGTATCGTAAGAGGCTACCGAAGTACAGAACCGGCAGATGGCGGTGTATCCTTTAGAAACTGTGTAGCTTGAATGCACAAGGCATAGATGGGCTTCCCGTCGCGAAAGCTGCGCTCTGCAATTACCAACACACTTTCCCAGCGCCGTAATGAAGGGCAAAATTTACTCTTTATTGGGGAGGTCTATATCCAGCATTGGACCTCAAATGGCTGATATGATGATGATGACATACTGATATGATAAATGCGATGGTGACTTTGTCTATCAATCTGTGCAGATAGCTAGATCGCGGTGATTGCAACCGGTCCTATTGGAAATCATCAGGAGAGTACTATCACCAGCTTTAGATTTAGGCTGACATGATGATATATAATTATATCTATCACTGAAAGTTCTGTTAAAACTTGTCCAGGTGTTTCAGAGTATGTATTGTAATTGGCGGAACACAAAATTGAAAAATTCGATTTCTTTTTGTATACTTTCATATTTACTAAAGGTAGACTTACTAAGTTTGTCTGCATTGGTACCTCACTCTCGTAATTTTGTTACCGCCAAACAGCAGTGCATTCCTGTGTTCCGATTTGAAAGGTGAAAGAGGCAGTGAAATTATTGGATAAAATGACAAAATATCTTCAACACAGAACAAACAAATATATTCAGAATGCAAATGTTTATTCTGTGTAAAAGACGAATCCTCGACTCTTGTTACACAAGATAGAAACACTATCGAATGCGGCAGCGGGGCTATCAGATACTAATAAAAATGGCCATGTAAGTCTGTCTATTACTTAAGACCGCCTGATCTGTCTAGTCAAAATTCGACATGGGAATATGTAAATACTAAACATTCAATTTATACATCAAAATTAAGTAAATAAATAAATAAATAATTTATTTTTCTCCACAAATGATAACATGTAATAAAAGATTATAAATTTTATGTACATATAAAGATATAAATCATTGGTGGTAGACTGGTGCCCGTGTAGGTTCAGAGACCCGTATTACAGGTCACCAGGCCCCCAATTTATTTACGAGGCACAAAAAAGAAACAAAAGACAAGCCCAAGTGCAAATTCCCCACAAAAGTAAACCTCAAACAAAGGTCGCCTGCGTTGACATCACATATTTCTACCCCCAAAGCAATGTTTTAACTGCTGTGTTCCGGCTTAAAAGGTGAGAGGGTAGTAAAAGACTGGGTAATGTGACAAAATATTTACAAGTCTCAAGCAATGCCCTGATGATATGAGCGTCTATTGGCTGCGGTGACGCTTAATGTCACGCAAAACGTATGTTTGTTTGTCGACTGTCATATAAAAGTCATGGCCGTAAGTAAAAAACTTATAAACATTATAAGCCAATATATAATCCTTGTACGCTTTATAATAATCTAATGTGTTTATTATAAAAGTATTGCGTTTAGAACTTCCAGGGTTCTATTATTTTTATAATAATAATTTATTCTGTAGTGTCAAAAATAGAATAAAATACCAATATACACAAAGTACAAGGGGCGGATTTATCGCAAACATGATTTCCTGCAGGCAACCTTTGGTTAGAAAGAGTGAATGAAATTATGATCTAGCAAGAGGTGAAAATAATATAGATGGAATGAAAAAGTAATATATGTTTATGTTTTATATACAGATAAATAATCAAATATAACTACAGTGGTGGAATATGACGCGGACTCCTAATATGCATTTCTAAAATAAAAAAAACAGTATATGAATTCGAATGAGCAATTAAAAACATTCGGAATGAACGAACGAACGAATGTACTGAGGTATATTTTTTTTTTGTTAAATACTGTTTACCTGAGGAATACACCTAGTATTTAACGGGACAGGGGCACTTAATATTATTTACGAAAATGGATAAAACTGTAACTGTTGTTATTATGTACATTCACTTCGACTACATGGAGATATAGGTATGTGATATCAGACGTAGAGGTAATTTAGTTTAATTGGAAACTAATCATTTAACAATTGAGATTCAGCCACTCACACTTACCTAAAGGATATCCCAAATTCCCGACGCAAGTCCACAGAGTAGGTACCACGCACGGATTTATAAATTAGTCAATTGGTGTATTTGAAATGTGTTGGCGTTATTTAATGAAATATTGGGGGAGCTAAATTTGCATTTGGTAGTGCCCCAAGTGTTTCAGTGAGCGTCTATTGCACCACAGGTCGAGGCTTCGGTATTTCTCTGTTGTCTGTCATTCTTATTATGCTATCAACATTTCTCTGTTTTAATTAGGTTTTATGTTTGTATTGTTGTAATAAAAATTATTATCTATTTAAGACTAGGTCGTGAGATACCGGCAAAATAAAATAGTACCTCCCTCATAACCAGGTGTCGTATGAGGCGACTAAGGTACCAGAGCCGACAGGTGGCGAAATGGATAGGGTGGGGATGGGCAGCAGCATCCCCATCGCGAAAGTTGCGCTCTGCAATTGCTAAACCCAGTGGGGCAATCATGGACCTTGACCCTTCATGGGGATGATTATGTCCAGCAGAGGGCTTTTAATGGCTGAAATGATGACGATGGTGTTTTAAGACTAATATTGTTATATATATATATATATATATATATATATTTATATATATGTACGTTCTGATATTGTTATGTCCTGATATTATTATTACGTTGCGAGTTTTTATTTGTTTGTTTAGATTACCGTTGAGAGTTTTGTTGTTTTTTTTTTAAGACAGTGATATTATGTAACAAAATGCAAAAAACGCACAGGATAAATAATTTAAATTGACTGTATGGCTATTTTTCTTTTCATTGAAAATTTCCGGGTGATTTAAGGAAAATACGAAAAAAAAAATTGATGAATTTATCAAGCTGTTCTCAAGTCATACGCTGAGCAACATTCAAAGTCAAAGTCAAATACATTTTTATTTGAATTGGCCTGTCATTAACATTTTTAAATCGTCAAAAAAATATATGATTATATATTTACTATTTGCAATTTTACACAAATGACCAATGACCCTGACAACCTGAGTTATTTAAACAATTGGTCATTGTGTGTCCTACTTTAGCACTACTCTGCCGGCACCAGACGGATCTTATAACAAAGTTTATATATTCATTTTTATGGCGAGCCCGATAGCGCAGATGGAAGTGACCCTATCTTGTGCGTTAATGGTTTTGAGTTCAATTCCCACCCAGGGCAAATATTTATATAATAATATTTGTGTTTGTTCTATATCTGGGTGTTAAATATATGTATTTAAGTAGTATATTTGCGATTCCTCTGTTGCCGGCGTCTGTAACACAAGTGCTTTGAGCGACTTACCACGGAATTAGGTCAATATATAAGATCCAGTCAAATATACACCTAATCATCAGTTCTTTGTCGGCTTATCCTACCTCACTTTATTTTCTTAATTTAACGGTAATGATCTTATGCTGACTTAAGCTATTAGGTAGGTGGAAATACCTATGTAGTATTATACGTAGTACCAGCAGAGCGCAAGGTTGACGATGCGCTAGTGATGATATGTTTGCGATGTCACCAGTATTTGTAGACACAGCGGTCCGCTAATTATTTGACGCAAATGGTTTGTATTTTTGCTAATGTAAACACAAACACACACACAACTTCAGAAAAATATGACTTGTGATTTGATATATGTAATAGTTATGTATCATGTGAATATTAAACCGCATATCTTCATTTTAATAACTAATTTTTTAACCCAAGGTTAGCTGACATAAATCACACTGCGATAAAATAAGTCAGTTTTAATGTACTTCTAATTAACTAACTAAGTAACTTCTAATTGCTTGTTTGTTTATAATTTTTTATATCCCTGTTGTCAAATAGATTAAAATCTATATCTACTGACATATCAACGCAGGGCCAAAACTATTAGTGTTAAAAACTTAAATTTTTGCACTTGTTTTTCTCTTATAAAGTAGAGGAGCACTAAGAAAAAACGTTTGGAAATTCAACTCCTAAAGGGGTAAACCGGCGGTGTAAAGTGAGTGTATGTTTCATACATTACTATTTTTGACGTTATTCGGATGAAATTCAGTATAGATCCTTCTTCATTAAAAGTCATGAATCACGTGTAAAATATTTTTTCGTAAATGTTCCCTTAACGGGGTAAAAGACGGGTTGCAAAGTTAGTATGAAAGTTTTACAACTAGGGGATGAAACCGCGGGGTGCTGCTAGTATTATTATATATTATCACTGGGAAATTATACCGCTATTTGGCGGTAGAAATAGGTGAGAGTGAGGTACCAGAGCCGACAACCTTTGTATGAGATCTACCTGGATCTGGCTCTAATTAAATTAAAAAGAGTATTTAATTTGACTTACATAACCGAAATGAAAGTTTGATTTACATATTATTTTATAAATACCACAAACATGACAAATATTTTTATGCGTTGTCATGAGAGTTAAACACGTTACCCGTTTAACCTCGCTTTCAATAAATTTCTATACAAACGAGACATCATAGCGGTCGGTATATACACGTGTTAAAGCCAATGTAACTTTATTGTATGATTTATCTAAACATTTGCATACTATTTATAGAGTGATATACATATGTATATATTCTCGTTGTCTCCTACATTAAATCTTTAATCTTTATGCATAGAATAATAAAATTGTTATACCATTTTCAAAATGCTTGTCTAGTTGACTGTTAGTTTCGGACCGATATAATGGGACTTTAACTGGCAGATATCTAATGTTTATATAATGAGTAACTTAGGCTACTTTTATTATTTATTCTTCTCAAGGAACCGGAAAATACTCGGTTGAAACCGCGGGCCGCTGCTAGCAGATAATTAAACAACTTTTAATGACTATATTCAAAAACGTGGTTAGTTTGTCTCTTTTCTTCCTATGTAAAAATTGTAATTAAAAAATTAAAGAAAAAGGTTAAATAATGTGCCGTTAATAGATCCTCAGCTTACAAAGATTTCTGGAAGAGATAGCTCTTAGCAATAAGACCATATTCGCCTATAATTTTAATTCTATTTATTTAAAATAATTTAAGTAGGTATATCAATCTAACTAAGAATCCCATATTTGTGAATCCTGAGAAACGACAAAAAAAATTAAAATAAACTGCAATTTAAAGCCGTTAAAATAGTAGGTCTAATATCAAAACGAGCACAATAACTTAAAATCAAATATACTAATATTAGTTGCTTATCGAAAGCACTCTCTCTTTCTACGGAAAAAAAGTAAAACGTCAATAACATATGTTTAATTGGCCAAAGGTTACACGTCTTGTATGTAGGATAATTTTATTGTGACGCACTGCATTGCAGACAGTCAATTAGTGTACAAGGAAGTTTTCTCAGGTGTATTGACCCTGTCGATTTTATTTATGGAGATCAGTAATTTGTTTGGGTAAAAATCCGTGCTAATATTTTAAACGAGCTAGTCCGCAAGTGAGTCCGGGTACGTTAACGTTCATAACTTACGTTATTAAAGATAAAACCTAAAAATTACTTCAATATTCTTTTTGACACAGTGAAAATAATGACAAACAGATGAAAAAATGATAATTAAATACCAGTATCTAGTATTCGGAAAAAAACGCAGATTGTAAATAAATAAATACGCAGGTTGATACGAAAAATATGGCACAACGTACCTTACGTTTTATACAGTTTTTCAAACTATATTTGGTTTTTCAGTATTTAGTTCGATTTGTTGTTAAATAATATTAACTAGATGAGTACTTAAGCTGGAAATTAGGTATACGGTGCGCATGCGCAGGCTGCGTAGTCTCACTTACACAGAGGAATTGTTATCCTGAGGATCCTGATCAGGATAATAAGATAATCTTATCGAAATATTGTATCGGCACTGATTTTTATTATGTATACAAAGTAGCAATGAAATCTGTCCGTTTAAAAAAGGTCAAAATTGACTTCGAATGTGACAGTTACAAACATATACATGTATGCAACTGAAGTTACACGAACATTGAAGAACATTGTTTGTCCAAACGTAAAAGATTAAATAATATCCATCGGTCAGTGAAAGGTTATCAATAGACAAATAGAAGCTCTTCTGTAACCTTCCAATTATATTTGTGAAAGTTTGAATGAATTGATTTATTATCATTTTCAATGCAACCACGCAACACCAGAGGAAACGAACCTATATCCACACAACACAATTTCAATGTCTAATGTCATTATCATTTCAGCCTCAGGATGTCCACTGCTGGACATACGTCTACCCAAGTGATTTATAATAAAGCCTATTGTATGCCTTAGTTCTTCGTCTAGCACTTTTAGTTAGATCGTCTGTCCACCTTGTGGGTTTGCGTCGTACGCAATGCTTACCGCTTGATGGTTTTATTTAATTATAAACAATTTACAAATGATTATCCCGCTTAGTACCTCGGATATGTTTATCCTCAAATTACTCAAATTAACCCAATCCTTTGATAAACCACAAATTATTTGGAGAGCTAATTAAAACTATTTACGTCCCTGTTATAAATAAGCGTTGTAATGCATATACTCGTAGTATATTAGTATTATAACGCTATGTACCGGTTCCAAGTGATATAAATCCACCCGAGGATCCAACTTATACAATATTGAGATCACGAGAAGCAGAGTTGCTAAACTAATTCTCACATTATTTAATTCTGAGTAAATAATGCCAGTTTGATGCTTCTTTTTCAAAGATAAATATATAAAAATTATGTGGCATATTTTCTAACTGTTTAAAGACTTTAAAACTCGGTTTATTTGGCAACGCGCTAGTGATATCCTTGTGATATTACAAGCATCTATAGGCACGGACTGTATATTTATTAGTCGACCTAGTATAATAAAAAAAAGTTCTGTCTGTATAAATCCACATCTAAAATTGATTTATACTTTTTTTATTAGACCAGGTCGTCAAACATGCATACAGACCGCATTATAGTAAGCGTCACTGCAGCTGTGTTACGTCACATCTAAAGAATCGAAAATTCTTAAAAGATAATATTAACAGTTAGTGTTACACGTTATGAATACGTCTTTATTCATGTTAAGCTTGCGATCATGGTGTTGGTTCATCCTCCTTTTCTTAAATATACATTTGTAAATATCTGGTGAAATTTCGGATTCAATTAAATTACCATATTTAGTTTTCAACGAGAGAATAATTCCAGATATGTATTCACTCCAACCAAGAGCGAATAATATTATTGTGATTTGAAGACGCACTCATCCTTCAAACCGGAGCACAGCAACGGGAACACTGGTATTTGGCGGTAGAAATAGGTGAGAGTTAGGTACCAACGCAGGCGACCTTTTTATTTGGTCTACCTTATGAGAAAATAAAAAAAATACCAGATATGTATTCACTACAACAAAGACCGAATAATATTCAGATATGAAAAAAAGTAACATAGAACTTTGTTTCACGGTGTCTCACATACCAATATTCTATTTATTTTTAGAGTATAAAGTCGATAACATATTTAACTGTTTCTTACTTCATTTGTAAGGAAACTAGCAATTATCCTTGTACCTCTAAGAAATCGAACTAAACATACAAAAGCAATATGACTCAGTCGACAACGTACATTCAAATAACTTTACGTGCGTACACATTTGATTTTTACATTTAGTTACATTTAGCTATATGCAAAATTATTGGTACCGCTGAAATTTGGAATGGCAATACGTAATGCTTTGTAATCGACGGTATTTCATATCAAGTTGACAGATGATAATATTAAACACAAGAATGAATCACCTTAAAACACACAGCGCGATACACATCATAACACAAATTGGTGGTAAGCAAAAAAGGCTGACCGTGAGGTTTTTTAAATATACATACTATAATTATTGGAGATGAAGTCCGTGTTTAGCATTCAAACAATACTTTGAAGTATAGAAAATCATTACAAATAAATAAAATTCTAATGTCTTTTTTATTGTCCAAAATTTAAACAAATGCATAATTAAGTAGTCCGATTGTCTGTCTTTCTGTTCCGCTTAATCTTTATTTAGTTGGCTAATCTTTCGGTACATGAGTTGTGAAATAACTCAGGCTAATTTTATATTATAAAAACGTTAAGTTTACTCACATTGAATTAGAAAACCATTTATAATACATTTAAATATAAAAAAATGTCGCCTTCTGCGTTGTAAAACAGTAATCTAAAAATAAAACACGAAGAGTTAACAGAAATTTACAACTTTTTATGATGGTAGCCAAGCAAGAATATTCCCACTACGCTCTCTCAACCTATATAGAGTAAAAACAGTTACAGACACACGATACTTGTGGTGACATTCCAAAGAGGTTTTCCCGAGATATCGACCTCGCATCACACAGTTACGTAACCTGAAACTATAGCAATGTTTTATAAATGATTTTAATAACGTATCGGCCCTATTGCCTGGCGGCTGCTGTACTAAACTCTTGGCTTATCAACGTCCAAACCAGGCTTCATATAAAGGTTATCTGGTTGGGCGCGATCAATCTTACTTATTCTGCCGCTTGCATCGTAGCCCGAAGGATAAGCCTAAAATATGGGCTGTTGTTTTTCATTTTCCTGAGCTCTTTCTTGTATAATCCTATATATGTTTTCTATTCTGTCAACGTTGTTAACAAGTGACTGAAAACCAGCATACTGTGGTATCAAGACAAAATGCTGCATTGCCTTTGACCACACTTCATTATTTATAAAATTTCAAAAAGAACTATTTATTTATAAATCTTCACAGTTAACCTTATATGATAATGTGGTTAAAAAAACATAGATAAAGAGACACTTTATATACAATATTACAATTAACTTACATAACTAACAAAGTATTAAATTAGTTCTGCAAGTCCAATATTATTATTTGTGTCCTAAATACAAATTATTATTATTTAACAACTATCCGTGCAGCAGCGGCAGTATCGAAAAGTCCCTCCCCCCCTCCCCTGTCAGGTGTCGCATAAGGTGATTAAGGTCCTAGCAGATAGCACTATATCCACCCGAAACGGCGTCGATAAAATCCAAAAAGGCAGGAACGCATTCCCGTCGTGACGCTCAAGTTTATGGGCGAAATCCTCCCTTTCTTGGGGAGACTATGTCCAGCGATGGATATTTTGCAGCAGCTATAATGATGATAGTGAATTTGATAACATATCACGCGTTAAACGATCAGCTAATAAAGTCGAGGTGATGTCATTTGCTATAACATTAGTATGACCACATACCATCCTCATCACCACACGGGATGCATGTTTGTTTTCCAATAAGGATGCTCCTAAGTTGAGTCCCCGTAGATCAAAGCACGTCAGAGCAAAGTACGTCAGAATCAGTCTGACGACCGAACTTGTTGAACTGTTCGAGCTCAAACAATAATAACACATCCGCTCTATTAATCCGCCTACATGGTATCGTGACGCAATATATAATATAACTGAATTCTATGAAGGAGATACAAATATTAATAAATCAAGTAGGTAGTGGGTTTGTCTTCAATAGATCAAACTATATAATGATTTAATGGCAATATTCTAAATATATGTGTAGTATATTATTAATTAGATTATCTAAAAATAACCTTATCGGGATGGCAAAACTAATGAATGTTATGGTAGATTTGGCATAGCAATTTTTGTGAAGATAGAATTGCAAATTTGATTTATAAAGCCAATATATTGTACTTGTTGGTCGAGCTGGAAATGGCCTTTGAAGATAGATCGCTGCCTTTATCGAATACGCAATAAGGAGGTTGCAGGAGGAGTCTATATAAATTCAACTATTTTTTAATGTAAAAAACCTCTAGCATATTCAATCATTCTTTTCTGATTAACTTCTGTATATGTCTGGGGTGGAAAACGCTGAACGCTGTAATTAATTAGTTAATTTAATTCCCACAACATCTTATACATTGTTGAAGCACTTGTGTTACGGACATTAGACAACAGAGAAATTACAAATATACTACTTAAATACATATACTGAACACCCAGACGCAGGACAAACATAAATATCATCACATAAATATTTGCCCTGGGTAAGAATCGAACTCAAGATCCTTGGCTCACAAGATAGGATCCCTACCATCAGGCTCGTGACTTCAATTACTTTATATTCCGGGAAAGCACATTCTTACTGACTGGAATAAGTAAATGCAGAAGTTATGGGTATTTTAAGCACAAGATTATAGCGTTGCGCAGGTGTGGCTATCGCACATCGCGCGCTGTTGCATTCGGTCGACATGATTTTGGATGAATATACTCATTCACTGATGGCGGACCCAGTGGCGCAGATAGTATTAATCCTATCTTGGGCGTCATGGGTTCGATCCCCATCCAGAGCAAATATTATTTATATGATAAATATTTTTTCTGTGTCTGGGTGTCAATTATGTGTTTCTAAGTATTATATTTGTAATTCTTTTACAAGTGCTATAAACTATCTTAGAGTTCTGTAAAGATTTGAGATATCGTGTAAAGTTATTATTATTTACAAAAAAAAACTATGATATGCTTAAAAATTGTAGTCACTTCTTATGGCTTCTTCGTATTGGGAGGTACTTTTCTACTCTGCCGGTACCTCACGACTATGGAATACAGGATGTGTATTACGCCGCTTCGGTTAATACCTATAATACGCCATACCGGCGTCAACTGCATTAAGATAAGAAAAAGGCATTATATTAATTGAAAAATAAATGGATGTCGTCAGAAATTATTAGTAATGTCCAAGCGTTTTCATTACATACATACATAGATACTGCACATAGTAACACACTGCTAATTAATATTGGAAACGGAATTATCAAAAAGTATCTCAGACCGCAAATTAAGGAAGGAAGGAATAATTAGATATTCCAATTAACGTAACCTCGATAAATTTATGTGCTACTTGCAAAAATCTAATTACAAATTCAATTTATGTCATTATAAAATTAATCGAATTAATCATATGTTTCATGTTATTATATATTAGGTATACTAGGTACTGCGATTTATTAATACTAACGATTATAAAACTACAATTATTTCACTAAACTATCTATCTTTTTAACTAAATTTATATGTTTATCTTGAAAACATCATCGCGACTTCAACTTCAAATATAAATAATGCTATCTCTATAGTTATACATCAATCTATACACAGTAACCAAAAAAATATTTAAATTGGTTCAATGGTTTAGACGTTAATACCGGTCAGACAACGTGACACATTTTTTAAATATAATATCGTCATCATACCAGCCTTTGTAGGCGTGGGCCGTGGGCCTCCAGCAGTGGTGCTGATCATAGGCCTCTCAAAGAAAAGGAGGTTTTTGCCCATTAATTGCCGCGCTGGATAAGCGTGTAGGCAATTGCAGAGCGCAGCTTTCGCGACGGGGATTCTGCTGCCCATGCCCTATGCATTTGAGCTGCACTGTTTCGGATGGATATATCTCCACCTGTCGCTTCTGGTACCTTAGTCGCTTCTAACGACACCTGGTGCAGTGGGGGGTAATATTCTACTCTGCCGGCACCGCACGGCAAATATATAAGACCAATTTCACTATAAATGTAATTTTTAACAAAGGTAAATAAACTGCTACCACATATGCAAAAGTAAAACCACTGTCTGTCCTTTAAAAGCTGTTCTCAAGAAAGGGGAAATATCGCCCATAGTTGAAACGCTTTATCTATCGCTTTATCTATCTGTCGGTTCCGACAGCACAGTTACCTCTTACCACTCTGCAACTGAGGAAGTGTTAATTCTACTACGCCGGTACCACACGGGTCATATCAGAAACACTTTAAACTACATTTGTGACACACTTTACAATGTTTATCGAAACACATTTTTAACGTTTCATTCAATGTACCGAGTGTTTTATTGAGAATGTATAGAATGTTTCAAAACATCAATTTGCCGAAGGCTACTGGCAGAGTAGAAAAGTAAGTACTATTCTACTCTGTACCAGGTGTCGTATGAGGCAGTCGTAAGAGGGTACCAGGTCCAACAGATAAGGGTATATCCATCAGAGATAAAGTAGCTCAAATAAACTGGGCGAAGAAGGGCAGCAGCATCCACGTTGCAAATATTACGGTCTGCGATTGCCAATACGCTGGCCCAATGTGGGAATTATGGGCAAATTTTCCCCTATCTTGGAGAGGCCTACCAATGAATTTCCAATGGCTGATATGATGATGAAACATTGATGATTTTTATTAGACCAGGTCGACAAACAATAGCATGACACTAAGCGATAACACAAGTAACTAACTATGGCGTTGCGAACTTTGTGACTTAAGGATATTATGCTACATCACCCAGTACATTCACTGCCTCTCTCACCCTTAAGAACGGAACGCAGCGATGCGAATACCGCTTTTTCGCGGTAGAATTAGGTGAGAGTGAGGTACCAATCGAACTTTTGTATGACGATTACCTCACGTAATATATATGTTACCGGACAAACCCGATTTCAGGACAAACCAGTTTTGCCTAGGCGAAACTAGTTATTCCTATACGCGATAGGATTAACTAGTATAGCCTAGTTCAAATTAATTTGTCCTAAACCCGATAGGATAAACCAGTTTAGGCTAGTCCAAATTAATTTGTACTAAGCCCGATAGGAATAACCAGTTACTAGTTGATCCTGATATAAATACGCACACTACAGGATAAACTGGTATGGTCTAGTCTGAACATTATAGTATATCTAGAAAGTTAAAATAAATAACCTAACCTAACCTAACCTAACCTAACCAACCATACCAGTACCAGTAACCATACCAGTACCAGTAACCATACCAATCAGGACCAACTAGTTTGGCCTAGCCTAAACTGGTTTATCCTATCGGGCTTAGTACAAATTAGTTTGGACTAGCCTAAACTGGTTTAACCTATCGGCTTTAGGACAAATTAGTTTGAACTAGGCTATACTAGTTAATCCTATCGTGTATAGGAACAACTAGTTTCGCCTAGGCAAAACTGGTTTGTCCTGAAATCGGGTTTGGCCGGTAACATATACATCATTACCATCAATCTACATAAATATAGGGATTTTTGTTGAATAAACTATTAGTCCACTATAAGCATTGTGCCAATTCAAAGCGTACTAATTCTACTACTGTGGTAAACAAAGCACCAACATCACTAACGTAGTATAAAAACAAAGTCGTTTTTGCTGTCTGTCCCTATGCATGCTTAGATCTTTTAAGCAACGCAACGTATTTTAATAAATAAAGTAATTAAAAAGGAAGGTTTATATGTACAATAAATTCATAATATAGTAGAGAAACACAGTCAATTTTAGAGAATTTTCAATGTGATGTCGTAAACAAATAGATTTTTGCTACTACATTGTAAACGCTGCATGAGCCCGACGATATATTCATACATCTCAGAAATTGATCAGACTCCGTGGTAAGTCGCTTAAAGCACTTGTGTTACGGACATCAGACAACAGAGGAATCACGAATATAGTACTTAAACTATACTTATATATATATCGAAATAATGTACTACTGTATTGTACACCTTAAAAGGGGATACGCACTGAGATAACACACAATAACCATTTTTTATCCTCATTGCACCCATGCAAAGCCGAGGCAGGTCGCTAGTTATGTATATATTTGTATAATAAATATATTAAATTCCGCAGCGTTTATTCAATAATTATCGAATATAATATAGGTCATTTTTCTATAAACAAAGATTACTTTATTTTTTAAACCAAATCGTTTATATTTTTCTTGTACTTTAAAGGTCATACTTAGCCGGTCCATATTTTTTTGCTATCTGCATATTTCGATAACATTGAACAAAAGTTTACAATGTACATACGTTTTTATATTCTCGTAGTATTTCTATAATATGTAAATTTAATATCGTATGTTAGTCATGTATTATTAATAAATATTTTATTGAGTCCGCAATAAATAACTATTGGATGCATTCTGTCGGGGTCACCAATAGTTTTGTTCCTGGTGTCATCAAGTTTATCATATCGGGCGTGGATGTCCACAATTAGAAATACGCTACTGCATCTTGGGTCTTGCCCAATACTATGGACAAGCTGAGTTCTGACATTCGCAGAGCGTGGCGACGATGTCGCTGCTTGATTCCTGTTTTCCATTTCAGCTGTTCTCTATCGGGTATGCTGCCCAGAAATTCATTTATTTGGTACAATATTGCAAAAATGATTAAGATGTTAAAACTAAAACAATACGGTTACAATACAGCAACCGTTTAGCGATAGAATATTTGCCCAGAATTTAATGCTATTTATTTATCTCAAGCGCAGCGTAGGTCGTCTACCCGAAAATGGACAGATATTCTGACAGAATCGCGCTGGACACAGGCCGAACACAACCGGTCCTATTGGAGATTACTTGGGGAGACCTGTGTCCAGCAGTGGACGTCTTATGGCTGATACGATGATGTATCTTTATCCAGCCCTATCAATTCGTTTCTCTTTCGGAGGCTACCGCAAAGGAAACAAAAAGAAGTAAAAAGTTAAATAAACCGCATTTTAATGCCGCTAAAGATTAGTAACGTTATGAGAAGTGAAAGCGTTATTATTAATAAATACTATAAATAAGATGTTCATAAAATTAGCAAAGAGTGCATCTTGTTTGGTTCAAATATAAAAATGAAAATTTTATAATACAATATAAATACAGAAGTCAAACCAAGCCAAAATATAATTTTGACGGTTCCACTAACTTAGGCGCGTCTTATGGCATATGATGCTCAAAGAACGGTATTATTTTCCTCTGGTTAGTAAAATACGCGTCTTAACAACTCGAACATTTATTTCATTAGACTAGGTCGACAAACAAACATACAGTCCGTGTGATAGTAAACGAAACTGCAGCCTTTAGACACTTGTAATATTACAAGGATATCTAGCGCATTGCCACCTCGAAACTTGAAGTCTCAGTACTTTCACTGCTCCTCTCACGCTTCAAACCGGAACCTGCCATGCGAACATTTCTATTTGGCAGTAAAAATAGGTGAGAGTGAGGTATCAATGCAGGTGACGTTTGTGTTAGGTCTACTCGTGTAAAGCTACGACTAAACGAAGTTGGCAACATCTCTCTTATTTAAGCCTTGTTAATTTTATAGACCAAACTAGCTGTGCCCGCGACTTCGTCCGCGTGACTTATATAAACTTTGAATGTCATGTTTATTTATATCGAATCAATGGCCTGAAAAATAAGTTTCAAGTTTCTAGCTCTAAAAATAACGATACTTCCATACAACTTTTCATCCCCCTTTTCTACCCTTTACAACCCTTATTTTGAATTAAAAAATAGACTATATCCTTTATCAGGGTCTAAAGATTGTCTGTGCCAAATTTTATCAAAATCAATTGAGAGGTTTAAGCGGGAAAGCGTAACAGACAGACAGAGTTACTTTCGCAATTATAATATTAGGAGGAATTTTTTGTGTTCCAGGTTACGACACAAGCGTACAAACAACGTTACTTCCCCCCGTTCCCCGCCCCCTTCGGACCCTACGTGTACAGTCCATCGATCGGCCGAAGAGCTGACTATCGCCGCGATACGCAAGAAGTAGAAAGGACACCCAATGAGAGATCTATCCCGTTCAGTTCTAGTATGCAGGCGGTACATTCAGATGTTCAAGGAAGAAACGGGAATTCCTCGTATAAAATATTGAATAGTTACACGAAAATTCACTCCAGTCTGAACAGAAGAGGTATGTCGTTTTTTATAGCTGATACAATTATATAGTAAAATTTTAAAAACAGAATTTTAAGAAAATTTGTCTTGAGATATTATGTTTATAAAATGAATAATAAATTCAAACAACATGTCAAGTCGCGTAAAGCACTTGTTATGAACATCAAACAACAGAGGAATCACAAATATAATACTTAAACACATATATTCAATACCCAGGCACAGAACAAACACAAGTATCATCATATAAATATTTGTTGTGGGTGGGAATCGAACCCGACCATCGAAAAAGCGAATAAAATTACTACTATCAGCGCTATCAGGCTATACTTGTTTGGTTTGCAATGAAACAAACCGTTTTAAGATTTTGATCTTACTATGAATCTTACATATATGGATATTTGGAGGGATGTCGTTGCTCAATGTGCCGCTGAGATTATATATATATATATATAGATCGGAATAGGGCATAGACTGTTATTTACCCCGGATAAATGTTTGACTCTAACACAGACAAATCAATATTTCATTGACCGACCCGATGGTGTATAGTATCTTTAACTTAAATGCCAAGAGTGCAATCCAGGACAATCATTTGTATAATAAATATTTGTGTTTTTTTTGTATTTAGTATGTATTAAAGTATTATATTATCGTGTGGTACAGGCAGAGAAGAATAATGTCTGCCACTACACCAGGGGTCGCAAGGTACCAGAACCGACAGATGGCGGTATATCCATCCGAAATAATGTAGCTCAAATGCACAGGGTGTGGATGGGCAGCAGCATCTCTGTCCCGAAAACTGCGCTCTGTGATTGCCAACATGCAAGCCCAGCGCGGCAATTATGTGCAAAAAACCTTCTTTCTTGGATAGGATAGGTCCAGCAGTAGGCTTTCAATGGCGGGTATGATGAAATTATTATATATACGAGTACATATATGATTCCCCTGTTGTCTGATATCCGTAGCTCAATCTAAGCTCAATCTCATAGTCGGGTCCATGTATGAGATGTTGGGTGAATTTATTTATATTTCATTCCGAACGATGTTGGAGTCATCCACTTGTTTTGTCATATTTGGAGAGATAGAAGACAATTTCAGAATGGTATTTATTAAATATGTATAAAGATGTAGTGCAAAAGATGAGGTTGTGACAACAATAGAAAAAGGAATGCTCAGATTGTTAGGACATGTAGAAACGATGGATGAAAGTAGAATAACTGCACAAATATATAGAGCGGAAGTGAATGAAAAAGTTGGTACAGAACGAGTTAGGCAAATACAACATACCTTTACTAGGTAGAAGATGTATTAAAGAAGGGCCAAATAGAAGTACCAAGAATAAACGAGCGTGTATAAAAGGACTAATACGAGTAAGGGAAGCGGGAGAGGTACGCCAAGATCGTAACGAGTGAAGATCCATAGGCTCTGCTTACCCCGATGGGACTGAGGAGTGATGTATGTATGTCTGTAAACATTTACCAATAGTATTTGATAATGCTGATTACGCTGATTTGATTATGCTGATACAACAAATATTTTCTAAAATGTTACGTAATTTTAAATGCGTTTAACGACAACTAACCCTAACTTTTTTTTTTGGTGAGAAATTAATGGCTTTAAATTGTTAGAAGTCTGTTTAATAATTAATTTACCAGTAAACATTGGTAGGAGAAATAATCGTAACTAATCTAATAATTGCACATGCTTTGTTTTATACTTTTTGCATACATGACCTATATAATAACACAGTTTAAAAGATCATACTTACTTTGGAATACTTTGTATAATATTTAAAGTATTGTTTTACCATAAAACAATTAAACGTATCCTAAACTTCAGACGGGACTTTGTTCCCGAGTCTTCCCTTCCCGGTGGACAGCAATTTATACTTCTGAGAGCTTTGTAGACACAATTTTTTCCTAGTATTCTTCTTCTCTGGAAATAAGTATTAATAATAGTTAATGTTTATTTCAGATCAGATAAATAATTTAGAGCTATTTCAGTTCTACCTACAGATTTTTTTTCATAAATTTTGAAGGCTCAAAGTACTTAGCTAAAATTTATAAAATAATAATAATATGTAAAAAAGAGATATATATATATATATCTTATCTATGCAGTTTATTGCCAACATTTCTTCTCGCGGATTATTTTCTAGTGGTCTTGTAATTTACTTAACAATATTCCCCGTGACTTTGTTCAGAAATATTTATATGAACTGACGTACGAATATGAATAAAACAGTCGATGACTATAACTCGGGGAAAAACAAAAGTCGAAAATATAAGTCATATTAATATTTATTTATTTTTCTGGTAGTAATTATTCCAATGAGTAATAAACATCGATCGGACTTAGTTTAACAAGAGTTAGGTGCTGGCACATAACGCAACATCGCAACGACTTGACTCCGTAATAAGTTGCTTAAAGCACTTGTGTTTTGTACGCCAGACAACAGAGGAATCACGAATATATAGTGATAAAATATATAATTTATAACAAAAATTACATAATTATAGATTTAACACCCAGAAAAACACAAGTATCATCTATAAAACATAACTCAATGACACTGATGATCCGGTGGTATTATAAAGTGCACTTAGTAAATAGGTCATTATGTAGTTTGATCTGACGGTACCAATGGCGCAGATGGTAGTGATGCGATCTTATGCGCCCAGGGCCGTGGGTGCGATTCCTACCCAGAGCAAATATTTATAAAATGTTATTTGTGTTTGTTCTGTGCCTGAGTGTTAAATAAATGTATTTAAGTAGTATATTTGTGATTCCTCTGTTGTCTGACGTCGGTTACACAAGTGTTTTTATTGACTTACCACGAAGTCAGGTCAATGTATTAATGTAAAAACAATAAAATCTTCTTGTTTGTAACTGTCACAACCAGGATTATACGGCTGGGGGAAGTTGTATGAAAATATTCGTATTAAATAATGTTTAAGGCAAGTAAGTTTTTAAGTAAAAGTAAATGGGATTAAAACACCCTCGGCAAAGGGATGTACGGGCCTAAATTTTACTACATATACACCTGAACGATATCCGCTGGGCCGCTCTTAATTGATAATAATCATAATATGTATGTGACAATAAGTATTATTATTATTAATAGATATTCAAGAGTAGCAACAAGCTTTAATTTATGTTATGGGGTTATATTTGTGCATCTGAGTTTCCTTATGAGTAGCTATCCAGTTTACCTTGTCTATTGCGTAACTCACTGGATATAGTCATAAAACAAATGATTCGTGTTAAAGCTTTGCAATGCAGGACGTTGGTTGACCGTTTAGCTAAATGTTATTGGATGGGTAATTTAAACAAATAGCTGTAAATATAAACGATGGTTCTCATATAGTAAAAAAAAATATTTCTAAATACAGATTTAGGACATATTTAAGATTTAAATATCTTTGAATATATAAATTTTTTCAGGGCTAAACCCAGTTGTATAGACAATTAAAATTGTTGGAGTTGTTCAATAAAACATAAGAAAGAATCTCTAATTATCTCTAAGTGACAGACATATGCTGTCGCGAACTTTTTTGTATAACATTTTGATCTATCTCGTTCAGACAGCTGTAATCGCAAAAATGTTTTATTTATGACATCACATTAGAACCCTCTAAAATTATCTTTGTTTCTCTACTATATTATGTATTTGCTATACATATATACTTTCATGTCGAATCACTATCTATTAAAAAAACCTCATCAAAATCCGTTGCGTCATTTTAATATTCTAAGTATTCATAGGGACAGATAGCGGAAAGCGACTATGTTTTAAACTATTTAGTCATCAATAGTGCAATATAATTAACTAAATATTATCACTGGTTGTAGTAAAATAATAATAATAATATACTCTTTATTGTAAACCAATGAAAACAACACCAGAACATCACAAAAAAATGGAATAGTAGGTATAAGAGGCGGCCTTATCGCTAAATACAATTTCTTACTGGCAACCTTTGGATTGAAATAATGTTAAAGCTGGTGAAAGTTTAAAGTGCATTTAGTACATACATACTTAATAATTAACATACATATATACATATAATACACATACATTCAAATACATATATGAGATAGAGTTACAGAACAAGGAAAGTGACAGAATCAAAAAGCAAAATCAAAGTGACAGATAATACTCCTTCACTATTCTCTTAAAAATAGAAAAAGAACGAGCAGATCTTACTTCAAGGGGGAGCGCATTCCACAAACGAACAGCTTGAACTGTGAAGGATTTGCTATAGAAGCTTGTGGAATGCAGAGGCATTTTAAGTGATAAATTCATAAAATTAATTAGAATATATTTTTTATATTATAAGCTTAGTCGTTAATAATGAAAATTGCGCATGTTGGTGCATTTTAGACAAAATATGAGTAAGAAGTATAACAACACTTTTCTGTAAATATGTTTATCATCATCATACCAGCTATTCTAAGTCCACTGCTGGACATAGACCTCCCAAGAAAGTGGAGAATTTTGCCCATAATTGCCGCACTTGGCAAACGTGTTGGCAATCGCAGAGCGCAGCTTTCGCGTCGGGAATGCTGCTGCTCATCCCTCCCTGTGCAGGCGAGTGCACTGTTCTGGATTGATATACCGCCATCTGTCGGTTCCGGTACCTTAGTAGCCTATTAGACCTGGTGCAGTGGTAGGTACTATTCTACTCTGCTCACGGCTAAAAATATATTATGAAATATAAAAGTCAAAATACCGAAATGGCCAGTCGATCGTCGGATCTAACAATCTTGTTTCATAATCTTCATCACAGCAGCCGTACAATGTACATTCTTGGAAATATGTCCTTACTTTCCCAGGAATGAATGTTTTGTTAATATAAATCTACCCAACTTAACTAACCTTGGTGACCCTAAGGGATCATTTGAGTAGTAATATACATCATATAAAAATACAATACGTAATACAAAAAGAAATCAAGAAATAAATTAAGTTTTGAAGAAAAGAAAAAGTTATTTCATCCCGCGAATACGTTTTTTGGAATTGCAGTTGGTATTCATTATTACGGCACCTTTATGTTCCCCAGCTGAACCCGACAGCATTGTGTTCCCGGGACCATCATCGCGGCAAGCCTTCGTCCCGCAAATACCCAAGAACTGTTTGGACTTTGGGATCTGCGAGAAAATCCCTAACTACCCAAGCGAGCATGTTAATCAACTCATATCACAGGTAAGAACAAAATCATTATATTACAAACGCAATTAATTCCCGCTTCCTTATTATTATTATAATACAATATTTTATTTTATGTTCTGTGTGTTAATCTGTAACAATTACCATAATACTGAAATAGTCGAACAAAAACGTGTAGAAAGTTAAATGAACCACGTTTTAAAGCCGCTTAAAAAGTAATCTTATTTTCAATAGTAAACACGTAAAAGTTACAAAGTATTTAAAATAGCCATATGAAGTCTACTACATTCCAATATAGCCTTTACTCAGCTTCATATAAAGTCCAATATAGCCATATAAAGTAAAGTATAGATAGGTCTCACCAAAATAATAAAGGTTATGTCTATAATTGCGGCGCTGGGCAGGCGTGGTAGTAATCGAAGAGGGCGACGAGAATGCTGCTGCCCATTCCCACCCTGTATACTTAAGCTGCGCTGCTTCAGATGGATATACCGCCGTCTATTGGCTCAGGTACCTCAGTCGCCTCTCACGACACCTGGTAAAGAGGGAGTGATTCTATTCTGCCGGTAACCCGCGGCAAGTAAAAAGTATTATTGCATTTTAAATTACAAACATACATAAATACATCACGCCTGGGTTCCATCGGAGTGGGCAGAGATTATGGACCTCAACTTGCTACGATCTTGGCAAACCTCTTCCCTTACTAACATTAGTCTATTCATACACGCTTGTTTATTCTTGTACTTGTTGTTGTGTGTGTTGTATGTACTTCTGTCCTGTCCCTTGTTTAGTACATAATGAATTAATCTTTAATTATCACGTATATAATGAACTAGCTAAGTTAAAGTACTCTTTATCGCGACGTGAAGGCAAAAGTAGTGATTTCCGTGATCAAAAGTAGCCTTGACACATGCCAAATAGAATAAAACTCCGGTTACCGGTAAACCAACGCAAACAAACGTCCACACACATTTATAATTTAACATGGATTATAAGATATTAATTAATTAATTTGAAGTTCTTCTTGGAAGTGGATATTACAGTGTGATATAGAAATAGATATGTAAGTACATCTTACAAAAATGCTTTTTAAATACGACCTACAAATACTTATTTAAGTTACTAAAGTAACAAAAAAATTATGGGCAAAATTTCCCCTTTCCTGGGAAGGCCAATGCCTAACAGTATCTTGTAACTTTAATTTCAAATTTGTTGAAGTAGTATGCGTCACGCATTCTGATTTACGTCTGTCTTTGTTAACGAACGACTAAAAGGTAACCGGAGCGTCGACCAAAAATATAAAAAGTCAAATAAACCGTTTTTTTTTTGCCGTGAGGTACCGGCAGAGTAGAATGGTACCTCCCTCTGTACCAGGTGTCGTAAGGCGACTAAGGTACCAGAACCGACAAATGGCGGTATATTCATCCAAAACAATGCAGCTCCAATCCATCGAGAGGGGAGGACTAGCAGCATCACCGTCGCGATAGCGATTACCAACACGCTTGCCCAGTGAAATGGGCAAAATTCCCCCTATATCCTGCAACAGACTTCCAATGGTTCTAATCATGATAATGAAATAGACCGCTTTTTGAAGCCGTTAAAAGAGTCGTTTTATTATGAGTAGTGAACGGGTATATGTTAGTAAATGTCCTACAGAAAGCACAGACTCGGTTTGATTGAGGTTTATTGCATTTATTTTAATGGTTACAGGTGCAGGACTTATACAGGTTCAATTTGGACAGGGATGTGCCAGAAATAGCCCAGCGGCGAGGGCCTGGCGAGGAGGACATCGAACTATGCGACCACAATGAGACGGTATGTTATACTTATGGAAACAACACTACCCTTGAAAACAACACAAAAGTATTATGACGGGCCCCGATGGCGCCAAAGGACAAATAGTTATGTGGTAATATTTATGTTTGTTCTGTGTCTGTGTGTTAAATGTATGTATTTAAGTAGCATATTTGTGATTTCTCTGCTTTCTGATGTCCGTAACACAAGTGCTTTGAGTGACTTATGTTAATCAGGTTAATGTATGTGGAACTATTTATACTGTTTCAACCATTATACTTACGAAACCACGCAGATGATGTTTTGAAGATTATTTGTATGTTTGTTATCTTTAAAGGCAAAGACTACAGAATTAATTTGTGAGGAAAGCATGAAAAGGTTTTTGTAAATTCACCCCGTTAAAGGGGAAAGGGGTCAGACAGAGGTTCATAGTTAGTATGAAACTGTTTTTGAAGTTATACGAATGAAATTCAGTTTTAAGGTTCTTCATTGAAAGTCATGAAACACGTGTAAACTATGTTTTGAAAATCATCCCTTAAAAGCGGAGTGGGGAGTTAGTATGAAAGTTATACAATTTACTGGGGATGAGACCGCGGGGCACTGCTAGTTTCTTATATAAACGGTTGGTATTTAAAAGATTGTACTTACTAATATTACAATAAGATCTACTCATGGAGATGCTGTATACCAGTATAGCCATAAGGTACCGGCAGAGTAGAATAGTACCTTCTCTACTTCGCCGGTACACAGATAAAAAAAGTAGTAAACAAATTTTAATAAAATTAAAAAATGAAGTTAATAGAGAATTATTTCTGAACTTGTGTACTGAGACAACGCAGGCGGTGGCTGTTCTAATACAAATATTTTGACTGACCGACGATAAAATAAAATCGTAAATCATTTATAACTCAGAACTAGACAGCTGTTCCACGGCCTACGCATTCAGTAATAAGAATTTGAAAGTCATGAGTCTAAATAGCGTATCTGCGTCAAATTTGATTGCAAATATTTTAAGGCAATAAACATTTTACGTATTTTTTCCAGCAGATTCTTTTAATGGGGCTATAGGAATATGCTATATATAGTTCACTTTCATTTAAAACAACATTGCAAATGGATAATAAATAAATAAATCGTTTATATACATTCGTAATACATCGCTAGAGTACATTATATTATTTGAATAGTCTTGATATGATTTGTTTTTATAAAGTCTAAATCGACAAAGAAGCATGTGTTCTGCAACATAGTGAGCGTCACCGATTAATTATTGACGCTCGTCACACAAGCGCTTTTCACTGCCTATCACCGGAATACAACAATGTGAACTCTATTGTTGGTGGTAGATACAAGTGAGATTTAGGTACCAATGCAATCGACTTTAACTAAACAATAAATTCGCTAAGTTTACACCTACCCACCAGTCAAGTTCACACAACGCTGAGCCGTCAAAACAGATCAACGTATGAATATAGCCAAAGGTCACTTTTCGAGGCCATTTTTTTATACTAATCTCAATTCGCAATTAATGTCAGTTAAGTAATCTAATAACTACCTCGTCATAGTAATTTTGACTGATTTAATCGCACCATAGAGATCCACGTGTTGTTTTTTTTACATATATTGATTTTGTATATAGTATATGTGTAATAATATTAGATTGCTCGTAACTCGAAACGTGTGAATTTTGGTTTATATAGTATAACTCGCGGGATCTTCTCTGGGATTCGAAATAGTCTAGGTCTTTCAAAAAGGTTCAAGCTAAACATAATATGTAGCTTTAAGTACTTTCGTTACGATACGATACGATATCAGACAGCAGTGAAATTAAAAATATGATTAAGTACATGTATATAACACCCAGACGCACAACAAATACACATGTCGATCACATAAATGTGGCACATAAGTTAATGACATTACCGAATGCGCTTTTACAGACTGTAAAAGTCAAAGTTTTATATACTGTAAAACATTTTGTCATATATTATTTAATTTAGTTCACCGGTTAACACGATTTTGTAATTATATCGTTATATTTATAATTCTACTGTTCGTTTATATATCACTAAACTCGTCCTAAGCGGCTGGACGGATTTGTATGTTTTTTTTGTATGTGTTTGAGTGGCACCCTGAATGGTTTAGATTCTCGAATCAGCTCGACGGATAGCGCTGCACTCGAAATCTACGTTATTTATGAATACTGCAAATAAAAGATGAATTATTTTTTGTAACTACGTTTAAATGTAGGGCTGGATGATTTAGATTTACAAATCTGCCCAACAGATAGAGCTGCAATCGATATCTAGTTTATATATCAAAATTTTTTGACTTTAATTTCATACTTTCTTTAATATCCTAATTCCTTAACAATGCCGGACAACATCTATCGGGTCCGCTAGTACTTTTGTATTATCCTGTTTTCATCTTCTGTAAACATGTATAAAAATTTCTGCAATAAAAAAAACGCAGTTTCAGATGACTCCAAAGAGTTTTTACTAAGTTCATTAAAAAGAGGAAAAGAAATTCAAGAGAAAAGAGTATCAATGAAGTAAAGATGGGATGGGATGGGATGAACAGTTCAATCGAGAACTCCCTCTTTTAAAGTCAAATCAATCAACAACTTATTTAATTCATAAGCCGCAAGTAAAGGCTTGCATGAAATTTTAATTTCATGAAATGAACAACTTGTTGTTAAAATTTTAATTTAAAATAACAGTTGCCCTGGCTACAGCTCGTCAACAATACATTTTCTATTAAAACTATTATTTTAATGACTCATTTAAAACCACGTTTAATACGCGGGCTGAGATGAGAGATGAGAGATATGGTGTTTGAATATGATTTTTTTATAATTTTCGACGGCCCCGATGGTGCAGATGCTAGTGATCCTATGTGCGCGCAGGGTTCGATCTCCACCCAGAGCAAATACGATGATGATATTTATGTTTTTTCTGTATCTGAGTGTTAAATATATGTATTGAAGTAGTATATTTGTGATTCTTCTGTAATCTGGCTTCCTTAACACAAGTGCTTCAAGCGACTTACTACGGAGTCAGTTCAATGTGATGTTGTGGGAATTTATTTATTAATATTATTATAATTAGTAACTTTTCAAATTTTATTTATTTTCAATTTAATACCATAAATATATTTTTTAATTTCCAAAGCTTTGCAAAGCATCCATGAAAGACATGAAGTAGACCTTATACAAAGGTCTGCATTGGTACTTCCCTCTCACAATATCTACCGACAAATTACTGTATTACGGTTTGAACGATAAGAGAGGCAGTGAAATTACTGAGTAATGTGATGTTATATGGCTGGTGATTGGTCTAATAAAAGAAAATCATAACGCTCCCGCAAGTACTTAATTGAGGTAAATTTATTAAAACCCGAAAGGCAGGCAATTTTTTCGTTTTCATTAGACATATATATATATATATAACTTTGAAAATTTACTACATTATATTATTTGGGCATAGAATTGTATTTTGAACCGAAGGGCAATGTTCACAACTACTTAAACTTATCAAATCAAGTCTATAATTAGAGTCTACAATTAGAAGAAGTCATCGTTAGTCTGTTGGACATAGGCCTCTCCAAGAAAGGAGGAATTTTGCCCATAATTGCCGCGCTGGGCAAGCGTGTTGGCAATCATAAAACGTAGCTTTCGCATCGGGGATGACTGCTGCACATCCCCGCCCTGTGCATTTGAGCTACACTCTCTGCGATTACCAACACTCTTACCCAGAGCGGCAATAATGGGCAAATTTTCCCATTCTTGGGGAGGCCTATGTCCAGCAGTGGACTTTCAATGGCTGCTATGATGATGATAATGATAAAAATAGCTCACCTATCGGATGGCTATAGGATATATAACGTCTTTCTAGGTCCAATAAAAATTATACTATTTTTGTTCTTTAGAATAAGGCGGGTAAAATTGCGGGCACACCAAGTAAGAATACAAGACTACACTTCCTTGTATCAGATATTCTCGTCTTTCCAAAATAAAAAGTTGTATTCGTCCATTAAAAAAGTCCTTTCCTGCATTTAATCATTTAATCAGGTTTCTTTCTTTTAGTTATTATGTAATTGGTAGCAGTTTATATAAGACATTGGCATTTCTCTTCTTTATATATAAAAAGCGCGCAAGCGTGTTGGCAATCGCAGAGCGTAACTTTGCGACGGGGAGCTACACTTGAGTTAAGGATAGATATACTGGGGAGGTACTATTCTAGTCTGCCGGTACCACACGGCCACTATTACTGATGTGATGAAATATTATTTGTATATTAAGCCTTAAGCGAGTTGTTTGTACCCTAGCTATAGAGTTGTATACCTCTTGAATATGTATATTAAAACGAGTGAATATCGCAAACTGACTGATCTTATTAATTGAAAGTATGCACAATTAATTTAACAGTACCAACATATATTGCTTACATTTAACAGATGGCGTTACTAGTAATGGATATTGATTTAGATTGATAACATTATAAAAAAATGGTTATTGAAACTTGTGTGTTCGAAGTCCACTTGAGGTTTATGGGACTGGTGGATTTTTCTTATAAAATATTTAATATTCTTTACAGATAATATATCCAAAGGCGGCGAAAAATATACACGGGAGATGGGTGATAGTCATCAACAATGAAGAGAAGCCAGTACAAGGATTTAAAGCTGAAATTTGCGTGTATGTACATACACATTCATAATATAAGTGGAGCTATGTTATCTGTATGTATGGTCGCTATATAGGCGAAAACAACTGAACGGATTTTCGTGCAGTTTCATTTTATTTCCATACGTTTTACTCTTTTAAAGAAAAGTCGTCACTAACTATGCCCATGTTATCGGTTAAAATATTTAACCTTCAACCTAACTGGGCCTATTCAATGTATTATTAAGATAAATTGTCAACCAAATATACATATGTACCAAACGTATATCGATCAATTTTAAATAAGATAATGAATAAATAGGCAGCCATCATTTCTCCCCTTGTATCTAAGTCTGCAGCCCAGAGAATCCCTTGGGCCCGATGGCGTAGATGGTGGTGCTCTTATCTTGTGTGCTAAAGGTCATGAGTTTCATTCCCACCCTGGACAAATATTTATAATTATATTAGTGTTCGTTCTGTGTCTGGTTGTTGAACATATATATTTAAGTATTATATTTATAATTACTCTGTTGTCTGATATCCGCAATACAAGTGCTTTAAACGACTTATCACGGAGTCGGATCAACGTATGAAATGTGTGAATTTATTAGTTAATTTTACTATCTTAATGTCTTTCCAAGTCTACAAGAAACTTGTACAACATTTGGAGTTGTGTTAATTGGTTATACATTCTCTTCTGTTCTTTTTTTCATCTTTAATGAAAAAAACTGAACACTTAATTGCAGGCGTGTGTGCTGGTGCACTGCTGTGTCCTGCTATCTCGCTTATGTTTTGTCGGTAGACAGAGAAGTCAAACGTCACGCTTTAATTCTCGTTGCCTCCTCTCGACTAGAAAGTCACTATGAGGTATTAAAGATATGAAAATCCCGTACTGATGGGATTCATACTCAACTTACACTGTCATTTTTTAATAACTATTTTAAATGCAAGCATGACAGAAATCACTTTAGAACCAGTGACTTTGTACAGTCCCTAATAGACAATCCATCCTCTCAATTCCAAACGACGATGGCTACTCAAGCTAAAATCTGTATGTTTCAAGCCCCTAAGTTATCGAATATGCTATTGTTGTTTATGTCAAAAGAACATAGTCACATCGTTAAATAAAGGAAGCTTAATACAAAAAACAAAAAGTATGCATTTCCAGCAGTGGATTTCTAATTATTACTAATTACTATTACTGTTTACTGATTATATTTTCAAAGCTTCAATGCAAAAAATCTGTTAATTTAAAAAAATATGTTTTTATTTTTCTTTCTTCTTTCTCTGTGTCACACACACATCAAATATAGTAATGCAGCATCATCGTCATTATGATATTAGCAATGGAATGTCCATTTCTGGACATAGGTCACTCCAAGTGATTGCCAAAAGGACTAGTTGTATGCGGCCTGTGTCCAGCGCTATCCTGCGGTTTTATTCAGATCCTTTGAAATTGTCCACCTAGCGGATGGACGTCCAACGCTGTATAGATGTTTATGTATAACGTAATATTATAACAATTGTCTATCCACTTACAGAAACGTAGACAAAGCCTGTTCGTCCCTCGCCTACTTCCCGGAGAAATACAACGCGACTTGCCACCAGAAGATGGCGGAGAGGCAGATGTGGTCAGTAAGTAGTGCCGGGGAGATGGTCCTTGAGAACGTCCTCGTACCTTCGTGCTGTACGTGCATTGCCAGGATCGTATCGTGAAAATGGGTAAGCAGGAACAAAATGACTATTTGGAATAACAGAACTAATTTTAACAGCTTTAACACGACTACCTTTTTACATTCTCATTTATATCTAATCTTACAGGCAATAATTCTCAAGGTTCTACCACTAGCAAAATGCATGTTGAAGCCAATAAAATTAGTTTTACTATAAGTAGGGAACGTATAAGTGTCAGAAAATTACCATAGTAATGGCACTCGTATCTAGTTTTCTGATTTATTGTGAAACTGTAATAATTGACATAAAAAACAATAATAAATGCAATAAATAAATTAAAATTTTAATGGTGTATTACAAAATAGCTCAAGCTCAAGATGGCGCTGACGTTCACGCTGGTTCCAACTGGTCCGAGATATCGTGTCCGTGAGCGGTGTCTATGTGTGCGTTACTCGAGCGCACTTTATATGTAGACTAACTTCTGTACCTATTTGTCTTATACTGCGCTGAAAACTAAAAGTGAAAGACTAGAACCGTTTAAACAGTGACAGATCAGCGCAATGCGAATGTCTAGAAGTGACCACTCACCAATGGGCTGTATGCTTGCCGAGACTCTTTTGCACTTCTGCTCCCATATATAACATAAATACGAGCAAATTAATCTTCAACTGAAGTATTTTTTACAGGTGCTAGCTGTCAAAACACAAGCGGAATGAAGATGTTCAAAAGTTTATTTATATATTTATATTGGTCAATTTTTTTCTGCAATGTGATAAGTTAATATATGATTTAGTTGGTTTTATTGTCTATAGACTTCGGTCGAAATATTCTAACAGTTATTCGATGAAACTATTTAGAATTTTAGATACAAAAATTGCGAAGAAAGCAACAGAATGTGCTGTAAATACTGCAACTTTCGAATATGTCAACGGAGCGTACAGATAATATTAATTGGTAGTACTGGTCCAAATAATTGACTGCGACAAACTAAGAAAAATAAATAAACAACGAAGTATATCTCACAGTACAATATTAATATTATTTATGATAGATACAAAAAATGTATTAATGAAATGAACCAACTAAGAAGATCAATCATATACAATAGTTATTAGAACTAATTAAATTATATTTTCCCTCTTAATGACTACACCCACAAACGCTTTTTTACGAGTATACCTAACTTCGATCTGATAGTGAGTGAAAAGTTATAAAAGCAATGACGTGCGAATATAACCATCCGTTAATAAAGATATTGACTTAATAAACAAAATGTGTTGACTCCGTGAACTTGATGATTGAAGAATAATAGGAACAAAACGTTTGTTACCTAAGGTTTAAAAAGCAATCTTGTAAAAATCCTAGTCCCGAATGCCAAAAATGAAATGACGCATCCATTTATCAAACTTCAAGAAAGAGACGTTCATGGCATACCTGTCAAAAAAATTAAATAGTATTTGTCTTGATTTTTTTTATTTATCTATAAATTAGGTAGCCTAATTTAAGTATTACATTTTACGTTAAATTTTACTGTTAGATATGATATAAAAAATGTTGTTTTAAATATATGATGTGAACTTATTCCGAATTTCCCATATATGTTATTTGACAAACGAGAAAAAATTATGAGTGATCATATTTATGAAAGTATTTATTTTAAAATTTATCATTTAAATATTGTCATTTTAGATAAAACACAATTACATTGTGAAATCTTTCCTAGTTGAGAAAACAAGATGCTATTTATATATGAAGTGTAAAACTATTATGTAAGTGTAGTTATAAACTGTTTAGTTCAAGTGTATGTTTTTTTTTATTTTTCTATCATAACCCCAACTAAAAAAATAATTCAACCCAAACACCAATAACGCAAAGGATGGGACCACTACCATCTGCGCCATTGGGCCCGTCAACTAACTCATATTCTTCTTATGTATACCTACAATGGGTAAAATATAACTTCATAAATTACATGCTAATTCTGGTTAAACGTACATCATATTTTTAACTGAAACAAGAGTAGATTATTATATTGCCAATATGTTCCAAACTGATATTTTAGATTAGCAAGCACACAGTTAACCCACGGTAAGGCAATAAAGACTGATAAGCTATGAGTGGGACAGTTTGGATTCGGGCAACGGAACCCCAGTAGGCAGAGGCTGGCTGACTTTCTGGACGAAGAGGGGCTTCATAATTAACTCTTTCTTTTCAGCAGCTGCCTCGCAAAAATTAACCTGGATAAGTTCTGACGGTTCCACTATATATGAGATAGACTTCATTTTGACGGACAAGAAAGTAATATTTAGTGATGTCTCATGGGGTGATCTATAGTGTTAGAGGCATATTGAAGTTTACGCTCTGAACTCCTCGCATCCATATCCAAATTTCTGAGATCTTTCAGCTCGAACAAACCACCTGGTCTCAAATCAAGCCTGGTACAGGCTCGTAGAAATGGGTCGAAAATGCTTGTAATGGGCCTACCTGAATAGATAAAGAATATTTTTATTTGATTTAATCTATCTGCGATTCTGAAAGTAGGAGAACACCAATACTTGTAGTCCTGCAGAATATCATCGTCTTCGAAGGCATAACGCCAGAAGCGTGTAGCAAGGGCGTTGTTGATGCTGTTATATAAAAAAGGTGACAACACCTTGATTACCACCCCACCTCGCTCCTGATCCATATTTATAAGCTGTTTTATAGGGTCATTACTAACCGCCTCAAATGCAGGTCTGATGACTTCAAACTTTCCGAATACTACAGTACCATAGACCACATATTTACATCGCGGCAAGTTATACAGAAGACGGAAGAGTATAACAGGCCGTTATGCTAGGCGTTTATGGACTTTGAGAAAGCTTTCGACACGGTCGAGACGTGGACTATACTTGAATCTCTTCAGCGGTGCCATATTAACTATGGATACATTGAAGTGATAAAATGTTTGTATGACGATGCCACTCTGACGTTTCGAGTACAGGAGCAGGGTTCGAAGGTTATTTATTGTAAAAGAAGTGATAGACAGGGAGACGTCATGGCTCCCATTTTTTTAAGCCTCTTCGATAACGCCTTTAAGCTTCTAGGATGGCAAGGATTTGGCTTCAATTATGGCACCATTAATGGTGAATTCATCACTCATATACCACCTTCGATTTGCCGACAATATTGTAGTCATGACAGAATCGATGTGATGTTTGATTACGATGCTCAAAAAAGACAATCAAGTTTCTGAAAGTTGTTGACTCAGATGTATACTTAGGAGTCCTGTTACGTAACTCCAACTACAAGAAAAACGTCGATCGCCGGATCCAACTCGGCTGGGCACCGTATGGATATCTGCGAAACATCTTCTCGTCCAACATACCTCAGTGTCTCAAGTCGATTGTTTTTAATCAATGTATGTTACCAGCGATTATTAATGGCAGCGAAATGTACTCTCTAACTATTGGCCTTATTAGCCAACTCAAAATAGCCCAACGAGCTATGAAGAGGGCAATGCACGGAGTGATCTTTGCGCGATCTTATCAGAAGTGAGGAGATTCATTAAGGGACCAAAGTAATTGATATAGCCCGGTGGATTAGCAAGTGGAATTGGCAGTGGGCAAAACTCTTAGCAGAACCGTTGCACGATGGAGTTGTAAGGTTCTAGAATGGAGACCACATTCCGGCAAACGTAGCGTCGGGTGGCCCACAAAGAAAAAAGACGCTCTGACTAAAATCTATATGTCCAGCGGACGTCCTACAGCTAATACCATAAAGTACACAGTGTAATTAGTTAATTAAATGTAAACAAGGAAAAGTAAATTCACTAATTAACCATTTATTTTGCTATAATTAAATTTATCCTTATCAGTCCTAAAATAGTTTCCAATATACAAATTAATTAAATGCAATAAACCAGCTGTTGCCCTTCTGTTTGCAACTTCTCTTAATTTGGGACAGCCTTTTATGGGCAAGTAGTCATCATCATGGTGATAGGTATAGCCTCCTAGGGACTCCTTGCATATATATAAAGTAATATAATAACTCGCACAACAGCTCATACATTGGCCCGACTCAGAGATTAGTAGCTTAAAGAAATATGATGTAGATATCAGGCAACAGAGGAAATACAAGTATAATCATCATTATTATCATATCAGCCATTAGAAGTCCACTGCTGGACATACAGAGATGCCTCCTCAAGATATGAGGAAATTTGCCCATAAATACCGCGCTGGGCAAGCGCGTTGGCAATTGCAGAGAGCAGCTTACGCGACGGGGATGCTGCTGCCCATCGCCACCCTTTACATTTGAGCTACACTGTTGCGAATGGATATACCGCCATCTGTCGGTCGGTACCTTAGTCGACGCTTAGGACATCTGAAACAGGAGGAGACACTATTCTGCTCTGCCTCACAGCTTTAGGTTCATCAAAAGAAGTGCACCTCTTTGAACAGCTAGTGAATCGATGAAACAATTTTTTTGTAACATAAGACGATCCTTTTTTGAAAATTCTACTTTTTGGCCTAACATTTTTGTGTGAATTATTACTTCTTAACTATTACAAAAATAAAAACGAGCTATCTTAAGATCTTTTTTTTATTCCGATTTCCGTATTATAAACACATTCCACTTAGAAAACTATAATCTTTTAATAAAATATTACGGCTTCATAGGCTTCAAATAAGGAGCCCTACCTTGTTAAACCCATTAGAGGGAATGTATCGCATTTCATATAAACTTTTAAACATTCTCTTGGCTCCTTATGTTTTTAAAACTAATACTAGTTCTTAATAATATTAATGCAGTTGTGAATTTGTTATTTACACTGTCACAGCGCAATAACTCAACAGATCGCCATGGTATACCTCTTAAAGAAAAATTACCGGAGCACAAAAAGGTATGTTTAGTACAAACGAATCAATGGTGAAAAACTTGGCAAGTATTCTTGGTGCACACAAACATCTTATAATTGATACTTATGTTTAATATATAAATGTTTTGCATTTAATTTTTTGTTTTTAAATGGAGTTTTGTAAATCAATCGCACTAGAATGACTGAGCAGTTCAGAAATTTTGATCTGCAATAGCTCGTATGCATACTTTTTATACCGTGAAAAAGAAGATTTCTGTTAGAAAGGTGCTTTTAATACATATAGACGTTTTTTTTTGCATTGGAAACTTCATCACTATCAACAAGGCATAATGCTACTACCCATCCCCTCTCTATTGCATCTGAGCTATACAGGTACTATTCTACCCTGCCCATACCCATATCCTACAACTATTTGCTGCAAACAAAATCATAGACAACAAATAGTCTATATATTTTAAAAGGTTTCCTTAACTCTGTGGTAATTTTGGACTGCCTCATATTATTTATAGATACACGAGGTAGCATGTATATATATATATATATGTAATTAATAATAGATATATACCGCCAAGTAGCAGTGTTCACATTGCTGTGATCCAATTTGAAGAGTGAGAGAGACAATGAAATTACTGGGTAATGTGGCATGATATCTTCAAATCACAAGATTGGCAATGCGCTAGTTTTATCCTTATGATATAGGCTGCTGTGATGCTTACTATCACGCAGTATGCTTATTTGTCGACCTAGTCTAATAATAAAGATACAACTGGAAAAACTAAAAGCCATGCGCTATGACGATTAAACTAATTAACTCCATTATTTAAAGGGAAAACACAATTGGTTATGGTTGTTATGGTATATTTCTGACATTTCCTATATTTAGTTGTATAATTATGATTAACTTACAAACCATCAGGGGGTCTACTATCCTTAGACGTGCTAACTGAGCCTCATACCGTGCAAACCTATCTTAAGACTAGACTGCCCTCACTGCACAGGTCTAACAACTATGTAAGTTTTTAGGCGCGCTGGGTAAGCGCAGTGGCAATTGTAGAGCGTAGCTTCGCAATGGAGAGACTGCAGCCCATCCCCGCCATATGCACCCCGCACTTGAGTTACCTTTCAACCGAAAAAACGTACTATTCCGGTGGGATTTAAGAAACGACCATTTTAGTACTATAAAATATGAATAGATGGCGCCGAGCAATTTTAAAACGCACGATCTGGTAAAATGTAACTTAATTTGGATATCCCAACCCCTAAAAATTTTCGATTTCCAGTAAACTGATAATATAAACGTTAGTGAGTTTGCTTGTATCCTCTTCACGCTGTATCTAGTCTATCGGTATTCGTGAATTTGCACAAGCAATATATACCATTGCTTGTACAATTTCACTTAGAGTTTTCAATACCCGCAGGGTAAAAACTAGAAAATACAAGTAAGTAGAACTTGTATGTAGTTGGTATGCTTTCTAATAAAAAAGAAGTAAATGAAATTTTCAAATTTATGAAGAGGTAAACTTGGATGCTTGTCCACATTTTGGTATAGTAGTAGTTAGTATATAGAAATTGTCCCAATAATGATTTAAAAACTTTTCAGAATCCATTCATAACACACTTAAATTGTATTAACGTACTTTAAGAAAAGACAAAATACTTAATAAAAGATATTCAAATTTAAAAATATTTCTTGATTCAATTTCATTACGCTAGCCATCAAAAAGCAACCTGCAACAAAAACTGATAGGTATAAAGGTTCCAATAACACCAAGTTATTAGTGACAATAGAACCCCTATCAGCTATTATGTCATTAACATATACTTTAACACTCTTTATATTTTATTCCTAACAAAAAAAATCCGCCTGATCCATTATGACGAACTCCATCCATTCAAAATTATGCATTCACAACATTAGTAATATAAAAAAGGCATAGTATCTACTAGATAAATATAAAAAAGTTACCGCGCTATAAAATAAATGACATAAAACGGCATTAACTCGACATTAACAGAATCGGAGGTATCAAGTAATCGATCCTAAATTAGTATTATAAATATAAAAGTTTGTGAACATGTGATGTTTGTTACTTCACCACGCCGGAACGTCTTAATGGATTTAAATCCTTTTTAGCATAATCTGAAATAGCGTATGAACTGCTTTTTATCCTAAAAAGTGCACATTTTCTTTTTTCTCAAAGGAATCGCATTTTTCTACATACGACATACCTACTTTTTAATCCGGAAAATCATAGGGTCCCATGGTATAGTTTTGGTAATTTTTAAATAAAATTATCGACTTATTTTTTTAAAAATTGGGTTTTCAGACCTCTACCTTTTTTATATAACTTTGTTGACAATCAAGCACACGGTCCGCGTCAAAAATAAACGATACCGCAGCTTATATACGACTATATCTAGGATACGACAAGGATATTACCATGCATGTTGGCAACATTATGAATTAAAAATATTATATCTCATTACCCATCAATTTCACTACCTCTCACATCCTTCAAACACATTGGAACACTGCTGTTCGGCGGTAACCATTTCCACATGTCGTCTAATCAAGCCTTATAAGTTCAAAACAAATTGACTCTAAAAAGTCAAATTTTATATTAAATGCCCACATTTATCTCCAATTATAATCAGGTTAATAAACTCTACACGACTGAACGAAGTCGCACCAACAACTAGTACATTTATAGCAGGACAAAATATGTTGGCAAAACTTAATTAAGTTGGTAAAACCGTGACGAACGAGATATCATCGATATCAATTATCGATATCATTACATCCCTATGCAATATCGTATCTAATCTGATCTTGATCGGTATAAATAACCACCTACATTAACCATCACTCCATTGCCATCATAACTACCGTTCAGTCCTGAATGTTGCAGTATAGTATAGCAATGAACCGTTTGCATTCAGCTTTGTTCATCTCATTGGTAAGTATTAATTGAATTTATTAATTATATATTAGTTACTCTTAATCATTACACCAGCCATTGAAAGTCCGCTACTGGACATAGGCCTCCCCAAGAAAGGGAAAATTTTACCCATAATTGCTACGCTGGGCAAGCGTATTAACAATATTTTCATTTATGTATTTATTGGTATATAATTTTATTATTATATGGACATACTAACTGTACCCGCGACTTCGTCCGCGTGGAATAGTTTTTTTGCGGATGTATGGTACCTTAACTTATATAAACTGTGAATATCATGTTTATTAATATCGAATGAATGGCCTGAAAAATAAGTTCTAGTCTAGCTCTAAAAATAGCGATACTTTCATACAATTTTCATCCCCCCTTTCGACCCCTTACATCCCTTTCTTCACCAAAAAAATAGTCTATGTCTTTCTCAGGGTCTAAAGATTGTATGTGCCAAATTTTATCAAAATCGATTGAGAGGTTTAAGCGGAAAAGCGTAACAGACAGACAGTTACTTTATCATTTATAATATTAGTAGGGAAGGGATATAGTATTAGTATTTAAATTACCTAATTTTATTTTATAATTGAGTAGTACACATCGAACTGCCATATTACATATTATTTGTTTATACCCATCCCAAGGTTGCCTGGAATAGATCGCTCTATATGAGCGATAAGGCCGCCAATTGTAATATAATTTAAAAGATTTACCTTTATTTATTTAATTTTCTGTGTACAATAAAGAGTATATTATTATTATTAATATCATACATGTAAAATTTAAAAAGACCGAATTGGTAATCCAATAAACGATATCTACTTAATCGGGGATACAGTAGTAATGGTAGATAAGTATCATCTACAAAATCTACTTTTATCGTGGGGTACCGGCAGAGTACCGGTAGGTGTCGTAAAAGGTGGCGATATACTCATCCAAAACGGGTTATGGCCGGGATGACGGGGATGGGCAGAAGTGTCCCCATCACAAAAGCTACGACTCTTCGATTGCCTACACGCTTCTCCAGCTTGGCAATTATGGGCAAATCCCCTCCTTTTTGGAGGTCTATATCCAGCATTGGACTTGCAATGGCTGGTATGATGATAAACATCTATGATTGAATCGGATCAAGGAACCATTCTTTAAATATATGCACTAACGGTTGAAAAGTTGTCACCGTCAGTTCTTCGAACAACATATCTACTTATATTACGTAAAGTGCACGCGGACGAAATGGTGGATGGAAATCCATTAGACAACCAACAACTAATAAAATACCATTTCTGTACACAAGAAATTAGTTATACATGAAAAATACCCATTCAAATAATTTCTACTGTAGTAGCTTATCACGTGTGATATGAAATAAAAACTAACAGTTCAATACTTTTGCATAATAAATTCATGATTGTATTATACAATCTAGACTTATATGCAGAACGAGAACTGGTTCGATTGGACGACCCCTGAAGTATTTTGAAACAAACACACATATATAATAATAATTAGACACGGTTTCAGATTTTGAAAACCTCGCAGTATAAGCAGCATATATCTATATATCTATATATCTATATATCTATATATATATATATATTACTCAATGTAAGTAATCTTAGAAAATATATTTGTATCTTGTTATGTTGCAGATCGCAACTACAGTCCTGGGCATTGGAAACAAAGACCGCGGTGCACGTAAAAATGGTATATGCGAATATTATTTTCTATTCACTAAACTTAACTTCAGACACTAGTCTCACGCAAATGATACACATTCTTGTGAGATTCGTGAAAAGGAAATAATATATTTATTATCCCTACTAATATTATAAATGCGAAAGTAACTCTGTCTGTCTGTCTGTCTGTCTGTCTGTCTGTCTGTTACGCTTTCCCGGTTAAACCTCTCAACCGATTTTGATGAAATCTGGCATAGACAATCTTTAGACCTTAAGAAAGGACATAGGTTATTTTTGAACTCGAAATAAGGGTTGTAAGGGGTTGCAAGGGGGGATGAAAAGTTGTTTGCATGGATCGCTATTTTTAGAGCTAGAAACTTAAAACTTATATTTCAGGCCATTGATTCGATATAAATAAACGTGACATTCAAAGTTTATATAATTTGAAGTAAATAGGTATGGTACCCAAAAAACTATTCCACGCGGACGAAGTCGCGGGCACAGCTAGTAACTACATATAGTCAAGTTGGGGAAGAAATGGATACCTATATCCAGTCATCTGCATGCCCTGTAGCCTGCTACATGGCATCTACTGTTGGCATAGGTCTTCCCAAAACTGTATAAAGTATACATTGACCTGAGATAAGTCGCTAAAGCACTTATTTTACTGATATCAGAATACAGGGGCATTACAAATTTATCATATAAATATTTGTACTGGGTGGGGAAGTAGCTTAACATTAGATGTTTTCATATGACCGTGAAGTACCGTTTGAATATAATAGTACTCCCCACAAGGTGTCGTTAGGCGACTAAGGTACCGGAATCATCAGATCATCATCAGATAATCATCAGATATGAGATATGATGATAATGATATAAGAAATTATTTCCCAGATATAGCCAGTTTAGTTCCTGTAATCTCTGAAGAATGTGAGCGCCTCGGTTTTTGTGAAGATATCCCTAACTATCCACATGAAGAAGTCGAAAAACTCTTGTCTCGAGTAAGTGTTATTGGATTAGTACCTCATTTTTTTATTTGTTATAAGTTCAGTAATTCCGTTCCTTTTTTTGTATACTCGCAGCGTTAAGACACTCATTGTATGTCAAAGATATAACTAACTAGCCTTGAAGACCAGACTGGAAGACATTATGTCATATTACTTTGACTGCTTTAGTAATTTCACTGCTTTATGGCGATAGATAATTGATGAGAGCGAAGTAACAATAAAGGCGACCTATGTATGAGGTCAAACCTCTTGTCACTTTTGTAATGTGGCTGTCTTGACGTGATCCTTGATGACGCTGCCATCGAAACAACCATAGTTGGGGTACTAACGAAGACTATCAACACATCATCATCATATCAGCCATTGGAAGTCCACTGTTGGGCATAAGCTTCCCTAAAAAGTGTTAATTTTTAGTATTTTATTTAAAGTCCATAATTGCCGAGCTAGGCTAACGGGTTAGAAATCGTAGAGCATAGCTTTGCTACGGGGTTGCTGCAGCCCATCCCCACCCTGAACATTTGAGCTACACTGTTTCGAATGGATATACCGCCATCGGCCGTTTCCGGTACAGGGGTAGGTACTGTTCTCTACACTACCCGTTACGGCTACAACACCATACCCCACGGCTACATATCATAGTTAAACTATCAGAAACTAAAAAAACTTGTTACAGGTTTATTTCCTCAAAATAAATGTAGGCGGGGCACTGCTAGTTATAAGTAATCGCAAAATGTCTAGTGAAGAAAGTACCACAAACTTAATTTAAGTCGTATTATATTTGTTGCAGCTAAATGAAACGGAATATCAGCTGTATCTTGAAAAACACACAGAAGAAGTATATGAAGAAAACGATCGAAGTAATAAATCGCTTTGCGAATCGTATAGTCGGGTACGTTTCTGTCTCATTGTTTTGGCAATAAACTGTTTTAGTATCACTTTTTGTAGCGATCCTATTCTATAATATTATATTTTATAGTAGATGGACCCGGTGACGCAGATGGTAGTCCTATCTTGTGCGTCGAGGGTCGTGGACTCACACCCGGGACTTAAATTTATATGATTAATATTTGTGTTTGTTCTGCGTCATGGATGTATTTAAGTATTATATTTGTGATTCCTTTTGGTGCTTTAAAATACTAACCTTGGAGTCAGGTCAGTTTATGAGATGTGCTGTGACTGACTTATTATTAAATTTTCGTCATTACCAAAATTATTTGTAGTTACACATCATCATTATATCAGCCATCAGCAGTAGGATGTCCACTGCAGGACATAGGCCTTCCTTCAGGGATTTACAAGTAGGACCACATCCATTATAGACTTGATTGCATTCTCATTCACTCGTGGTACGTTGAGTTTAAAAAAATATAATATTTCACAATCAACATTAATCTTAAATTGATTTCAATGTCAGATGAAAAGAAAATATGAAATGATGTTCTGGGTAAATGTGCTCAGGCCTTACCGAGTCCTCCGGTGGACCTGGAATTAACGTCTAGTTAGTCAAATATAGGATTAATATAGGATAATAGCGTGATTATTTTTTCAGATTGTATATCCTATGGCTGTGAGAAACCATAAGAGGGAGTGGGTATTTGCTGTGAACAGGATTTTAAACCCAGTACAAGGCTACACAGCTCACCTGTGCAAGTAAGTTGCGATTATTCCTGACTTTAAGTGTGCTATGCAGTGAGGTACTAGCAGAACAGAACAGTAACTTCCATTGACGGGCCCGATGGCGCAGATGGTAGTGATCCTGTCTTGTGCACCAGGGGTCGTGGGTTCGATTCCCACCTAGAGCAAATATTTATATGATGGTATTTGTGTTTGCTATGTGTATGGGTGTAAAATATATGTATTTAAGT